>JBBGZY010001099.1:470000-807500 GCA_037952925.1 Lithobates clamitans
CCACAGTCTGGGGACATCTAGATCATCTGCTGGTGCTGTTGATCTCTGGGATTCTTGGACCAGATTGTGCTCCCTCTTATATGGACTCCTCAAGATCCCAATTTTCTTGTACACCGACTTTTTCCAGCGTTGACTTCCTCTTTATTTTATTTTGACCATGAATAAATGGATCTTTTTTGAGTTTAGCAAAAGACTTTATGTGTTTTCTTTTAAATCATTGATTTTACACACAATGTTAAATTAACAAGGGACAACAATCTCATTGAGTTTTAAAAAAACACACCAAAAATACATTACTAATGTTAATAATGTTCAAGTGGTAAGTCTTGAAAATAAAAAAATCTACATAAACAAAAACGGTGCTTTGGGTTAACTTTATCTAAAAACTAAAAAATAATCACTAGAAAAAAAAAAAAAGAATAATGGGTTCTTTGTGGTAACTTTACAAACCTAAAAAAAAAAAAAAAAAAGGGAAAAAGTATTATTAGTATGGAAACATTGTTTATAAAAAGCATACTATATCATTCATGAGATCAAAGAGAAAAAGAATTCAGAAATCAGTTTGGGAGAACTCTGATTATGAACAGCAAAACACCTTCGTTCTTTAGAGCATTCGTAAAGAAGAAATAAAATGCGCTGCATTCAACGATCACAGATTTTGCAGCGTGATGAATGTGCTACCTACAATACGAACACTAGTTTTACTAGACCGAGTGCTTCCGTTTAGTTTTTGCTTATGAGCATGCGTCGTTTTTTTGTCCGTAGGACTAGCATACAGACGAGCGGACTTCGGGGTCCGTCGTAGTTACGACGTAAAGATTTGAAGCATGTTTCAAATCTAAAGTACGTCGGATTTGAGGCTAAAAAAGTACGTTGAAAGTCCGAAGAAGCCCACACACGATCGGATTACCAGCCAGCTTTAGTCCGTCAGCGTCCGTTGGACTTTTGTAGACGAAAAGTCCGACCGTGTGTACGCGGCATAACAGATGGATAATCCCGGAAGATATCTTCTCCGCTAATCAGATAATTACTGATGGCGAGGAAGATGTCCTGGGATCTCTAAAGAATTTGGAAAATCTTTTGGAGAAACAAGTTAAAACTTGGTGGGATGTTTTCACATTTGAGGTGGTTTTATTCATTGACCACTGATAATATATTATTATTCCTCCTTTTTTTAGACTCGCCTGCAGTCATCCATATTTTTTATTAATAGGATCAAATTGTGTTTCAGTCATTGTTTGTCCTATGCAGCTGTATGATAGTATCATGACTAATATATATAGCTTGTATTTTAAACTAGACAAATTAATTATCTCCTGTTGACATGTTCATTTTAATTTATTAATATTCATTTTTATTGGTTACTTTTCCACATTAGCACTGTAACTAGTGGTGGATTATAAGTTAGGATATGTCATATGTCATATATGGTAATGCTGGACGCAGCATTCTAACTACACACCGTAAAAATGTTTGGGATCCACTAATTTATTCAGTCTTTGTACCTGTGCTTCACGGTCAGGGGGACATGAAGTGTGAGCATGTGCAGAGCAGGAGGTCACATGACTGATGATGATCACATGACTGATGATGATCACATGACTGATGATCACATGATTGATGATGATCACATGACTGATCATAGATAGTATAGGATCGATGAACCATCCGTGTAGCCAATCCCATTTGAAGAAGTCTTTTCGACGAAACATGTCTTGGGCATGGTTACACGGCATTAATTGGTTGATTGGATTCACGGCTCATCACCTGCAACCCAGGTGTGGTCCAATTGCTGTTTTGACAAACACGAGAGTGGGAGGCTATACAATCTGGTGAGTGCACTCTTCAGAGGGAGTGGTGTCACTATCACGGTGGTGTGGTGGAAGAGTAGAAGATTTTTCACACATGAAGATTGGAAAACAACTGTTGAACTTGATCATTCATTTCTTGTAATTTATTATTTATAGTGACACTTTTCACTGGGTGTTAAAGAAATTTCTTTTCATGATAAAAATAGTATTTTTCATGACACTATTATTATTTTTATGTATAAGTAGAGGGTCATAGGCATTATGCTGCTCTGACCCATTATTTTACACAATTTATATTAGCGCCGCTATCTCTATCTGTACACGTGTGAGAGGTATAGTTTAAGGATGAACAATAGTTCAGGCTTAATACTAAGTATCAATTGACACCCAAAGTCTCTGCAGGTATGCAAATAGGAGAGGGGTTTTGGGACAATGGAGGGGAGTCAGAAAAGTCAGGAATCAGGGATAGCAATCTAGAAGTGAAACTTCAATAGTAACAGCAGTAGAGGAAGTACAACATCAGGTTGTCAAAAGACATTCAGAGATGTAGGGACGGTAGACTTATTCCGTGCAAGGTCTGGCAAAATGTGATCTGAATGCACAGGAGAAGCATATACGGAGGGAACAGCAAGCATCCAGAGCATGAAGCCATCATGGGTGAGTCATACATCAACTACCAAGCAGGGTATGTAGTGTAGTAGTGGGACCTCCCTGTCCTATGCAAAGATCTCACCCACAGTATGGCTGGATTCTGCTGTCGGTCCGGGACCCTAAGATTTTGTCACTGTTAAGCTCCAGTCAGCAGATCTGCAGAGGGTTTGCAGGTGTCTTTATTCGTATTCCTCAGTGTACTCCTAAATAAATACTGTATATTGGTTCCCTGTGGTGCTTAGTCAGCTCTGTATGGAGTGGTCTGATGCCGAAGCTGAAACCACATGAGTATGGCAGGAAGTCCGTGTCATATGACACAGTGATGTCAAAGCATTTTGCTCAGTCAAGTGAGCTTTGTCAGGACATAGTGGTAAACACATTTGTGGGCTTATAATGAGAATGTATACTTGAAATAGTATCATGTTTAAAGTAGGTTGACAAAATCAGTTAAAAAGAAGTGTAAATACACTCCGGATCCACAATTATAATGGTAAAGCTTTGAGGCTATATTTTATCCGGCTGGGAAATTCATCCAAACGTTCAAACCAAATAGTCACAGCACTATAAAAATTAAGCTGACGTTCGAAGTAGAGGTGGAGGTTAAGGAAGAACCCCAACACTGCTTATTCTAGCAATGGAGTTCATTAGCAATAGATTCCAGTTTTAAATTTAAGATCATTGAGCAGCATTAGGGATCGAGAAATACTTACAGGCTTAATTCTGTGTTAAATCCCTTTGGAATCATTGTATGTAATCGATAGATCCATTCCTTTTCCTTCTGCAGGACTGTATCGAAGTCCCCCCTGCAGTTGGGCAAGGAAAGAGCAAAAAACCCTTTACACCAAGTCCTTAAGGGGAAGAATTATGGAACCTGTCAAAGTGCTGCGCTATAGGGCCCCATTCAGGGTTATCCTCATCTTTGCTTTTTGTTGGATTTCTTATGCTACACAGGTTTTCACTGATGTATAGAACCCGTGCTGTGCTGCAATTAATAAATTGTTTGATCTGCTATATTTTTTCACCATCCGCATCAGTTAAATTATCTGTGCATTCTTTAAAGCAACAAATGTGGCAATGGCCACATGAGAACATACCCCTGGTACGGGGCATGTTGGTCAGCCAATTTTTGGACAGGGTAAGTATGAATTCCGAGTGTACCAAGCTGTTTTTAAGATTCCTAGCTCTCTTAGTAACCAAAAGTGGTCTTTAGCCAACAATATGGGAGAGGTCAGGGGATCTGGTCAGGATCGGCCAATGTTTGGCTAAAAATGACCGGACCTCGTCCCATTAGGACCCATAGCGAGTAATGAAATGTACCGGGAAAGACTGAGGCAAAGTCGATTTAGATTGTAAATTCTGTGTCTTTTTAGGGGCAAAGAGATCCTCCAATTTGGTAGAAGAGGCCCTCCTATGTGCATGTCTGATGTTTTTATGGGAAAAGACCTGCTGCCTAAATCTACTATAAAGTTTACCGGATTCAGACTAGTAGGTCGTCTCACTTGAACAGTTCCGCCAAATACAGAGGCACTGACAAGTTGGGATTCCTTTAATGAATGATGGGGGATGATGACTTGAGGTCAAGATGAGTGTATTGGCTGCAGTGGTCTTTCTGAAGTTCGGACAGAAGGTTTGTGGCATTATCACACACAACTATTCCTGTCTCCAGCTGATGTAACGTGAACCACCTCTGGGCCTGTCCCTGCACAGCTGCAAGAATCTCTGCTCCGTTGTGGTTCCTGTCCCCTAGACACATCAGCTGAAGCACTGCATAGCACCTTTTAGCCTGACTCATTGAATAGCCCTTTGAATGCTTAGGGGATACTTGAGGTTCATAGGACAATTCAGCAGAAGAGGCCATGGAGGAGGAGGAGGAGGAGAAGGGGGTAGAACTGATGAATCTGGTATCATCACCAGCTGTATGGAGATGTTTTATGGCCACAATAAGCTGCATCACTGAGCCTTGTCCTGTATCCTTCTGAGTTGCAAGCAGAGTTACCCAGTGTGCTGTGAACAAAATATATCATCCCTGTTCATGCTTGCTGGACCACGTGTCAGCAGTAACATGGACTTTGCAGCTGAATGCCTTGCCCAACGATGCCCCAACATTGCCTTCCACGTAATGGTAAAGATATGGCCTTACGTGAAAAGAAATAGCGAATGAATACCCACCATTGTGGTACAGCACATTCTGCAAATTCAAAGAAGGGGGCAGAATCCACCAGGTGGAAAGCCAGCAGGTTTGACAAGCTTGCATTTAGACGCTGGGCATGTGGGTGGCAGGGACTGTATTTTTTTTTCTGCTGCAGCAGATTAGGCAGAGAAATTTGCCAGCCATAGTCTACAACTTATGGCGTACTGCTGACTAGGGATGAGCTTCGAGTTCGAGACGAACCCATGTTCGACTCGAACATCGTCTGTTCGATTGTTCGTTGAATTGCGAACATTATGGGCCATTCGCGCCAAATTCGAGTGGCGCATCATGGCTCATAATTCACTGCGGCATCGCAGTGCATTGCTGGCTGATGATTGGCCAAGCATGCACTATGACCCGCATGCTTGTCCAATCACAGCACCGTCTGTACAGAGAGTCATAATTGGCCAAAGCCAGGATGGCTTTGGCCAATTATGGCTCAGGGGGTTTTAGTACATGCCCCACACTATATAAGGCCGCCTGCGTAGCAGCCTTGTGTAGTGTGTTGCGGCGGTGGAGAGAGACAGTGAGACAGTGTCATTTGATAAAGATTAGATAGAGTAGGCAGGCGAGTCAGTTAGCTGCACTTACAGTGTATATATATATATATATATATATATATATATATATATGCATCCTAGGTGTTGAATGTATGTATATATATATATATATATATATATATATATATATATATATATATATACACTGTATTCAGTTTAGCTAGATCCTTCCTGTTATTCTCTTCCTAATATACTGACGGGCAGGCAGGTTTTTACAGTTTTTATGGTATTTACAGGTGCACACTGTCCTTTGCACAGTGTGCACCTAAAGCTACCTGAAGAAAATTGCTGGTGTTCTTCTGATCCTATTAGTACCACAGGCAGGCAGCTGCAGTATTTATAGTTAGTGTACTGTGTCCTCTGCACAGTGTGCACCTAAAGCTACCTGAAGACAATTGCTGGTGTTCTGATCCTATTAATACCACAGGCAGGCAGCTGCTGTATTTACAGTTAGTGTACTGTGTCCTCTGCACAGTGTGCACCTAAAGCTACCTGAAGACAATTGCTGGTGTTCTCATACTAATAATACTACAGGCAGGCAGCTACAGTATTTACATTTAGTGTACTGTGTCCTCTGCACAGTGTGCACCTAAAGCTACCTGAAGACAATTGCTGTTGTTCTTCTGATCCTATTAGTACCACAGGCAGGCAGCTGCAGTATTTACAGTTAGTGTACTATGTCCTCTGCACAGTGTGCACTTAAAGCTACCTGAAGACAATTGCTGGTGTTCTGATCCTATTATTACTACAGGCAGACAGCTGCAGTATTTACAGTTAGTGTACTGTGTCCTCTGCACAGTGTGCACCTAAAGCTACCTGAAGACAATTGCTGGTGTTCTGATCCTATTAAAATACCACAGGCAGGCAGCTGCAGTATTTACAGTTGGTGTACTGTGTCCTCTGCACAGTGTGCATCTAAAGCTACCTGAAGACAATTGCTGTTGTTTTTCTGATCCTATTAGTTCCACAGGCAGGCAGTTTCAGTATTTACAGTTAGTGTACTGTGTCCTCTTCACAGTGTGCACCTAAAGCTACCTGAAGACAATTGCTGGTGTTCTGATCCTATTAATACCACAGGCAGGCAGCTGCTGTATTTACAGTTAGTGTACTGTGTCCTCTGCACAGTGTGCACCTAAAGCTACCTGAAGACAATTGCTGGTGTTCTCATACTAATAATACTACAGGCAGGCAGCTACAGTATTTACATTTAGTGTACTGTGTCCTCTGCACAGTGTGCACCTAAAGCTACCTGAAGACAATTGCTGTTGTTCTTCTGATCCTATTAGTACCACAGGCAGGCAGCTGCAGTATTTACAGTTAGTGTACTATGTCCTCTGCACAGTGTGCACTTAAAGCTACCTGAAGACAATTGCTGGTGTTCTGATCCTATTATTACTACAGGCAGACAGCTGCAGTATTTACAGTTAGTGTACTGTGTCCTCTGCACAGTGTGCACCTAAAGCTACCTGAAGACAATTGCTGGTGTTCTGATCCTATTAAAATACCACAGGCAGGCAGCTGCAGTATTTACAGTTGGTGTACTGTGTCCTCTGCACAGTGTGCATCTAAAGCTACCTGAAGACAATTGCTGTTGTTTTTCTGATCCTATTAGTTCCACAGGCAGGCAGTTTCAGTATTTACAGTTAGTGTACTGTGTCCTCTTCACAGTGTGCACCTAAAGCTACCTGAAGACAATTGCTGGTGTTCTGATCCTATTAATACCACAGGCAGGCAGTTGATTCTGCTAGCTGCAGTATAATCAGTATATATATATATATATATATATATATATATATATATATATATATATATATATATATATATATATATATATATATACATACATCCCAGCTTTGTGCAGCTACATCTCACTGCAGGCCATTAGTATGTCTGGAAGGCCAACAAGGAGAGGCAGACAGTCACAAGCCAATAAAAGAGGGCAAGCAGGCTGTGTGTCTAGAGGCAACAGTGCTGGTCGTGGACACGGTGCATCCTCATCAGCATGTGGCCGTGGGACATGCTTGGCCTTTTTTTCGGCAGCTGGCCATGTTGAGCCGCAACATGCCGAAGACTTGGTAGAGTGGATGACCAAGCCGTCCTCATCCTCCTCATCCTCTCTCACCCAGGCTCAGGGTATTTTGTCTTGCAAAGCAGCTGTCAACGCAGCCTCTTCCCTCGGCTCAATGTCATCAGTGACTCCTTCCCTAGCCCCACCATGTCCTCCTGGGGAGTCCCCCGAACTGTTTGACCACAGTGTTGGGTAAATGCTCCAGGAGGATGCCCAGCATTTTGAAGGCTCCGATGATGGTACCCAGCTAGAGGAAGGCAGTAATGTGAGCCCAGAGAGAGGGGGTGCCCAAGAAGGACAGCAATCTGGCAGTCATGTTCCCCCAGCTGCAGCATACTGCCAGCTTTGCTTCAGTGAGGAGGAGGGAGGGGATGATGAGGAAGTCACTGACTCCACGTGGGTGCCTGATAGGAGAGAGGAGGAGGAGGAGGCACATCTCCAATGAGGCAGGATGACCTCCAGGGGCCAGCTTAAGGGCAGCACACCGACTGCATCACACCGCAGAGCTCCGCATGTGCAGGGTGCTGCTGTCTCTGTGCGTTATTCCAAAAGTTCTTTGGTGTGGGCCTTTTTTGAGACGAGTGCATCAGATCGCACCGCTGCTATTTGCAACATCTGTCTCAAGCGTATCTCGTGTGGCCAAAACATCACCCGCTCAGGGGCGGCGCTAGGTGGGTGCTTGGGTATGCTGAAGCACCCCCAAAATATCTTCAAGCACCCTCATAGCACCCCCAAAAATTCCACTGAGGTAGTGGCATAAAATGTGTACATTTAAAGAAAAATATATTTTACTTGATGTGAATTCCTGCCCTGCTTGGCTGGGGACTCTTTTTTGAAGAGGAGGGATATAGCCGCATAAGCCGCTGATGCTTAGTTAGATCTGGCTGAGAGGGGGGCGGATTGATCCAGAGTGCTGTGCAGAGGTGCAACCTTATAAAAGACCCTGTGACACGTGGTGCCTCTGCATTTGGCGCGCAAAAGAAGGGGATGGAGGAAGCATGGAGTTGAGAGAGAGCTTGAGCCCAGCCCAGCCCAGAAGCCTGAAGCCTGAAGCCTGAAGGTATGTTAACAGCTGAGCTGGCTGACTCTTTACTTTGTAGACCGCTGGGGAGGGAGAAGAGCTGCTGTATGCAGGGAGCTCAGCTGACTGAGTCTGCTGTGCTATTCAGACACAAGAGCAGGGGGGGAGAAGGGGGGTTTCCTGTTGTTGGTCCGTGGAGGAGGAGGAGGAAGCATTTGAAGGATGGTTGCTGACTGTTACTGGCTTTTCTTTTCATAAGGGAGCTGCTGCTGAGTGAGCCTGGAGAGGGGGAGGGGGGAGTGAGACACCATGACTTTCCAGTCCTCAGTCTCATTTGATCTGTCAGCAGCAGACAGCCTAATCTGGAGTCTGTCTGAGCTGAGCTGTTGTAAGAGACATCCTGCCCTGTGACTGTGGTCTAGTCTTGGCACTCTGATTTTCCCTGGGCTGCTGGGCACTGGCACTCCAATCATTAGAATGCCCCCCAGATCAGTACAGTCAGTACCCAAATGATGATTATCCCCATTAGAGCGCACCGTTACACTGCACAGGGCACAGAACTGGTGTGTGGGTTTTTTTTTTTTTTTTAACAAGACTTGATTATCACTTTAACCACTTCAGCTCTGGAAGGTTTACCCCCTTCCTGACCATTATTACAGTGATCAATGCTAAAAATATGCACTGTTATTGTACTAATGACACTGGCAGGGAAGGCTTAACATATGGGGCGATCAAAGGGTTAAATGTGTGCCTAGGGAGTGCTTGCTAATTGTGGGGAAGGTCCTTTTCATACTGGAAGACATGGATCAGTGATTCTGCTTCATAAACACAGGATCTATGTCATTCTGTGTGTACAGAAGACAATCTGCCTTGTTAACTTACTCATTTTGTCAGAGTACTGAATGATCATGGGTCCCGGTGGACATTCGGTCCACGGGTCTTGCTGATTAGCTCCCACTGTGTAAAAGCCAGGAAGTGCAGAATCATGTGTATAAATGCGTGACTCTGCACAGAGCGGCCACCCTGTAGCAGTAAATCTGCTATGGGGTGGTCCCAAAGTGGTTAAGCACTTCTTTCGATCTGTTGTATGGAATGTTGGCAGTAATCTGAAATACCTCTTTATTGCTCTAACAGTTGCTGGTTGCCAGTCTGCTGCTCATCCATTGCTGTCTACGATTACTGGGTGCCAATTCCATCTTCAGGTCTTCCACCACTGCCTCTTTTGATCCCCAACCAGCAACAAGTTTCAGAGTTCTGCTTTAAGGTGGGTTCCTGCAATGTTCTTTCTGAGTCATGTCCTGGGTCTGCTCTTAAACAGTACTTTCTATCTGTTGTGTGGAATGTTAGCTTTGCTCTGAATTACTTCTTTTGCCTCAACAGTTGCTGGTTGCCTGTCCGCTGCTCATTCACTGCTGTCTACTGGGTGCCAATTCTAGCTACAGGTCATGCACCACTGTCTGTCGTGATCCCCAACCAGCAAAAAGTTTCAGAAAGTTTAGCTTTAGGGGTAGGTTCCTGCAATATGTTCTTTCTGAATCATGTCCTGGGTCTGCTCTTAAACAGTATTTTTGATCTGTTGTGTGGAATGTTGGTGGTGCTCTGAATTGCCTCTTTATTGCTCTAACAGTTGCTGGTTGCCAGTCTGCTGCTCATCCACTGCTGTCTACGATTACTGGGTGCCAATTCCATCTTCAGGTCTTCCACCACTGCCTCTTTTGATCCCCAACCAGCAACAAGTTTCAGAGTTCTGCTTTAAGGTGGGTTCCTGCAATGTTCTTTCTGAGTCATGTCCTGGGTCTGCTCTTAAACAGTATTTTCGATCTGTTGTGTGGAATGTTGGTGGTGCTCTGAATTGCCTCTCTTTATTGCTCTAACAGTTGCTGGTTGCCAGTCTGCTGCTCATCCACTGCTGTCTACGATTACTGGGTGCCAATTCCATCTTCAGGTCTTCCACCACTGGCTCTTTTGATCTCCAACCAGCAACAAGTTTCAGAGTTCTGCTTTAAGGTGGGTTCCTGCAATGTTCTTTCTGAGTCATGTCCTGGGTCTGCTCTTAAACAGTACTTTCTATCTGTTGTGTGAAATGTTAGCTTTGCTCTGAATTACTTCTCTTGCCTCAACAGTTGCTGGTTGCCTGTCCGCTGCTCATTCACTGCTGTCTACTGGGTGCCAATTCTAGCTACAGGTCATGCACCACTGTCTGTTGTGATCCCCAACCAGCAAAAAGTTTCAGAAAGTTTAGCTTTAGGGGTAGGTTCCTGCAATATGTTCTTTCTGAATCATGTCCTGGGTCTGCTCTTAAACAGTATTTTCGATCTGTTGTGTGGAATGTTGGTGGTGCTCTGAATTGCCTCTTTATTGCTCTAACAGTTGCTGGTTGCCAGTCTGCTGCTCATCCACTGCTGTCTACGATTACTGGGTGCCAATTCCATCTTCAGGTCTTCCACCACTGCCTCTTTTGATCTCCAACCAGCAACAAGTTTCAGAGTTCTGCTTTAAGGTGGGTTCCTGCAATGTTCTTTCTGAGTCATGTCCTGGGTCTGCTCTTAAACAGTATTTTCGATCTGTTGTGTGGAATGTTGGTGGTGCTCTGAATTGCCTCTTTATTGCTCTAACAGTTGCTGGTTGCCAGTCTGCTGCTCATCCACTGCTGTCTACGACTACTGGGTGCCAATTCCATCTTCAGATCATCTACCACTGCCTCTTTTGATCCAGAACCAGCAACAAGTTCCACAAAGTTCAGCTTTAGGTAGGTTCTTGCAATGTGTTCTTTCTGTGTCATGTCCTGGGCCTGCTCTTAAAGTGGTTCTAAAGGCTCAAGGTTTTCTCGTTAAAAAAAAAAAAATCTTGTGTGGCACCCCCTAATACCTGAGCCCCATCATTCTTTAGCAATGTGCACGAGAGCTTAGACTCTGTGGGGACTAACTCCTTTTGGCAGGCTGAGGCAGCAGTGGGAGCCATTGGCTGTCAATCACAGGCAGTGAGCCAATAGGGGGAGGGAGGGGGCCAGGCCAAACCATGGCTCTGTGTGAATGGACACATAGATCTACATCCCAGGAGTGCTCCTGCTTGGGTGCCACAAGAGCAAGCTGCTTGCTCTGGGGGGCACTCAGCAGGAGTGTCGGCAGGGGACCTGAAAAGAGGATCAGGCTGCTCTTATCCAAAACCATTACAGAGCAGGTAAGTATAAAATGTTTAAAGAAAAAACCCACAAGAATTTCTCACTTTATGTTGTGTGGAATGTTAGTTGTGCTCTGAATTGACTTCTTATTGCCCCAACAGTTGCTGATTACCAGTCCACTGCTCATCCACTGCTGTCTACTGGGTGCCAATTCCATCTTCAGGTCATCCATCACTGTCTTTCGTGATTCCGAACCAGCAACAAGTTTCACAAAGTTCTGCTGTCTACGACTATTGGGTGCCAATTCCATCTTCAGGTCATCCACTACTGCCTCTTTTGATCCACAACCAGCAATAAGTTCCACAACGTTCTGCTTTAAGGTAGGTTCCTGCAATACGTTCTGAGTCATGTCCTGGGTCTGCTCTTAAAGTGGTTGTAAAGGCTCAAGGTTTTTACCTTCATGCATCATATACATGAAGATAAAAAAAAAAACTTGTGTAGCACCCCCCTAATACTTACCTGAGTCCTATCATGCTCCAGCGATGTGCACGAGAGCCTCGGCTCTGTGGGTACTCACCTCTAATTGGCTGAGGCAGAAGCAGTAGCCATTGGCTCCCACTGCTGTCAATCACAGCCAGAGAGCTAATCGGGCTCAGCTCTGTGTGTGAATGGACATGCAGAGTTGCGTCTCAGGAGCGCACCTGCTTGGGAAGATCCAGGCTGCTCTGTGCTAAACCATTGCATAGAGCAGGTAAGTATAAAATGTTTTTTTTTTTTCTTTGTTCTTTTTAAAACAAGACTTTAATATCACTTTCTGTTGTGTGGAATGTTGGCTGTGCTCAGAATTGACTCTTGCCCCAACAGTTGCTGGTTGCCAGTCCGCTGCTGTCTACTGGGTGCCATTTCCATCTTCAGGTCATCTACCACTCTTTTGATCCCTAACCAGCAACAAATTTCACAAAGTTCAGCTTTAAGGTAGGTTTGTGCCATGTGTTCTGAGTCATGTCCTGGGTCTGCTCTTAAACAGTACTTTCGATCTGTTTTGTGGAATGTTGGCTGTTCTCTGAATTACCTCTTGCCTCAACAGTTGCTGGTTGCCAGCCCGCTGCTCATCCACTGCTGTCTACTGGGTCATCCACCACTGTCTCTTGTTCTCAGGCCTCCCATCAACAAGGTTCTGCTTTAAGGTAAGGTCATGCAGAGTTTTCTTTCTATTAGGTGAACCTTGTCCTTGGTGCGTTTGCTCTAAGGTATTGATGGTACTTTACCTATGCTGTTAAAGTAGTTGTAAAGGGTTTTTACCTTGATGCCTTCACTTTAAGATAAAAAAACTGACACCGATTGTCCCAATACTTACCTGAGTCCTTTGACGACCCAGCGATGTCTTGGCTGCAAGTTTTCTTTCCCCATTTTTTGGTCTCACAGGCCTTTCAGATAGCAAGGGAAGCCATTGGCTCCTGGTTCTGTCAATTAAACTCAGTGAGGCTGAGCAGAAGCTAAGTGGTGTGGCCGGACCGGGCTGTGTGTCCATGGACACACCCCAGCTCGAGAACAAAGCCCACATGTCTGCCTTCATAGCTAGCTGCTATGTGGACAGACACAGAAGCAAAGGAGCCAAAATTGCTGGCAAGGGACCCCAGAAGAGAAGGTTCTGAGCTGTTCTGTTCACTGTAAATGCAGAGCATTTACATAAAGCAAGAAAAAAAAATGACTTTACAACCACTTTCAATACTTGTCATATTTGACTCAACAGTTGCTGAAGGCCAATCTGTCACTGATATCTGCTCTCTGCTGGTCATCCACTGCCATCTATTGAATGCTTGTCAAGCTGCTACTGCTGTCTCCTGATCACCAACAACCACTTATTTTTACTAAGGTATGTCAAATTTTGTTAACTTTGTCCTGGGCAGTGGTGTATTTTGGTTTTCTGCTGCCCTAGCAAGACTAAAATTGGGTCACACTCCATCTAAATTTTGTCCCACCCCTTCTCAAGTGGCTATTTGGGGTCTCTGGTGGACTGTGGGGTAGTAACACCCCACCCCTCCCCCCCCCACTAGCCTGCTACAGTGCTCCCCTCATTGGCCTGCCACAGTGCTCCCCCCACCCTGATAGGAGAAGAAATAGGAAGGGGATATGGAAAAGGAGAGAAATGGAAGAAAGGGAAAGAGATTGGGGGGGGAGAGGCATGGAGTGTGAGGGCAAATACCTGAAATGTCTGCTTTGGGTGGAATGAACATTTTTTTTCTTTTAAGGCAGCTAACAAAGATGGTTAGCTTTGCAAACAAGGGATATTTTCAGGAACAACCCTTCACAATCTAAGGAGAGGTCAGGTGACAGTCCATAGATGGAGCTCCTTCTCAGGCCGCTCCTCAGCAGGGCCAGCTGTTCCCTGTGCTTGTGCTTCACTTGTTGCTCGCAGAGTCATCTTCCCTGCAGTCATACTGCTGCCGTGTGGGACATAATGGTGACAGGCTTGGTGTGTGCGGGTGGACTCGAGCCTCACGTCAGCACCCGGTTTGCAGGAGGGCCACCGATACTGCCTATTGCAGCGGGGCTCCGTTCCACTTGTCAAAACCTGCTCCCTGTGACCCTGGTAGTTCTGCCCCTGCATGGTAGCCCAATTTAGCAGGAAGGCACAGCTTTCTTCCCTGCTTTTCTGTGACGCTGCTCCAGATTTAATTCTAAACACTTGCACAGATGGCTGGGGGCATCGCCGCCCCCCCTGAAAAATGCCACCCAAGGCAAACTCCTTGTTTGCCTCGCGGTATATATGCCCCTGGTCCTGGGTATGCTGTAAATTACTGCTTTGTTGTTTGCGTTTTTACCAGTGCTTGGAATCATTTTTATTATCCCAACAGCAATTTGCCACCGTTGTCTACAGATCATCATATACTACATTCTTCCTGTCATCCAAAACCACCAAATACTCCCAGGTTCTCCTTTAAGGTAGGCTCATGAAAACTTTTCTTTCTAAATGATGTGAGCATAATAGTATTTTCTGTTGAAGACTGGCAGTTAGCTTATGTTAATGGGTTAGTTCAACGTGCAAAAACTGTCTAGGCATGAGCTGTGCAGTTTTGAGTACATTTGGACAATGCAAGGGCATTATGTAATCTTAGTCAAGCATTGTTTGTTTTTTATATATGCATGCACCCCTTATCTGCATTGGCAGTTTTTTGGTTAAGCTGAACTAACCCTTTGCATTCTGCAAATGGTTTGGAATCTGAGCCTTGTTGGACAGTAATGCAGATTTCATGTTTGACATGTTTTGAAGCAGTTAGCTATACATTTGCTGTGTAGTTCAGTTCCAAATTTGTGACTTTTGATTTATGAAGTCTGTAACAATTTTAGGTTCTCAAGTTAGTATGCAGGCCTAGTCTGTGTTGATGAAAAATGGCATGTGTGCCAAGTACATATTTGAGTTTCTCTGATGTGGTTTAATAATATTGCTGTCTTGCTGTAAATTTTGTTGGCAGCCAATAAACATAGGTGTATGTGTGATTTATGAAGGCATAGGTTTTTTTGTGTGCCGTGTACATACAGTGCATCCAGAAAGTATTCACAGTGCTTCACTTTTTCCACATTTTGTTACAGCCTTATTCCAAAATGGATTAAATTTTATAATTTTCCTCAAAATTCTACACCTACCCCATAATGACAACGTGAAAGAAGTTTGGTTAAAATCTTTGCAAATTTATTAAAAATAAAAAATCCCATGTACTTAAGTATTCACAGCCTTTGCCATGACACTCCAAATTAAGCTCAGGTGCATCCTGTTTCCACTGATCATCCTTGAGATATTTCTACAACTTGATTGGAGTCCACCTGTGGTAAATGAGTTGACTGGACATGATTTGGAAAGGCGCACACCTGTCTATAGAAGGTCCCACAGTTAACAGAGCATGTCAGAGCACAAACCAAGACATGAGTCCAAGGAATTGTCTGTAGACCTTCGAGACAGGATTGTATGGAGGCACAGATCTGGGAAAGGGTACAGAAACATTTCTGCAGCATTGAAGGTCCCAATGAGCACAGTGGCCTCCATCATTTCTAAAAGGAAGAAGTTTTTGAACCACCAGGACTCTTCCTAGAGCGGGTCGCCTGGCCAAACTGAGCGATCAAGGGAGAAGGGCCTTAGTCAGGGAGGTGACCAAGAACCTGATGGTCACTCTGACAGAGCTCCAGCGTTTCTCTGTAGAGGAAGGAGAACCTTCCAGAACAACAACCATCTCTGCAGAAATCCACCAATCAGGCTTGTATGGTAGAGTGGTCAGACAGAAGCCACTCCTCTGTATAAGGCACATGACAGCACACCTGGAGTTTGCCAAAAGGCCTCTGAAGGACTTTCAGACCATGAGAAACAACTTTGTGGTCTGATGTAACAGAGGTTGAACTATTTGGCATATCTGGAGGAAACCAGACACCGCTCATCACCTGGCTAATGCCATCCCTACAGTGAAGCATGGTGGTGGCAGTGCTCTGGACCTCAGACAGTGGTGAAGGTTCATCTTCCAACAGGACAACGACCATAAGCACACATCCAAGATAACAAAGTAGTGGCTATAGGACAACTCTGTGAATGTCCTTCAGTGGCCCAGCCAGAGCCCAGACTTGAACTCGATTGAACATCTCTGGAGAGATCTGAAAGTGGCTGTGCACCGATGTTCCCCATCCAACCTGATGGAGCTTGAGAGGTCCTGCAAAGAAGAATGGGAGAAACTGCCAAAAATAGGTGTGCCAAGCTTATCAAATCATACTCAAAGACTTGAGGATGTAATTGGTGCCAAAGGCGCTTCACCAAAGTATTGAGCAAAGGCTGTAAATACTTATGTACATGGGATTTTTTTGTTTTTATAGAAATTTGCAAAGATTTCAAAAACGTTATTTCAGTTGTCATTATAGGGTATTGTGTGTAGAGTTTTGAGGAAAATAATGAATTTAATCCATTTTGGAATAAGGCTGTAACATAACGTGGAAAAAGTGAAGTGCTGAGAGTACTTTTTGGATGCTCTGTATGTGAGGTTTTGAGAAGCATTTTTTGTGTGCATCTGCTGTATAGTTCAGTAATATTGAATATAATGTAAACATGTATGATTCATATGCTAGTTTGTAGTCATGTTTAGAGATTTCTACTGCAGCAATATTTTGTTTTATGCGTTTCTGAAAGCTTTGAATGTTTGAATTATGAAAAAATGTAGAGTTGAAAGTAATTTCCAGTTTTACTTCAACTACTTCTTTGCGAATATGATGTAGTTGAGCCAACAAATGGTTTACACAGCACACACACCAAATGCACCTCTTAGTGTCATTTTTTTTTTTTGGGGGGGGCAAACTAATGAAATTCACAGTAAAGCTGGAGATTATCTTTTAGAGGGGATTGTTTTTCAAAAATGTGACCAAATGCATTAAAGCATGACTGTTGGATAACAGATATGCTTAACATACCCTTTTACCCCCATCTTTTACCCCATTACCCCAATAACTAAGACCACACCAAGATTGGAGTAATAAAAGGCCTTAGCAGCCTCTTTATTTAAACAAATAAATCTTTTAATTAGAAATATAAACATATTTACATTAACTGCAACTGAATATCTCAAGCGTTGGTCTGCGCAATCTCTTAATAATCAAAACATGTCCATAACACACTTGCACTGCGGCCCCATCAAATATATACCATAGGCCTCAAGCCGACAAGCTGGCACAGAGACTAACCAATGACCGCAGTGCCCCATTATCACTTCCCGGCTAACCTCCGTTAACCGGGAACCACCATAAGGACCCATATCAACTTTTTCTGCCAAACCAACTCTTACTTTAGTCATTTTCCTTCTTTTGCACAGACCAACGCCCGCTCTACCAGGATCTCTCCTCGTCTTCAACCTGTAAGAGAATAAAACACCATCCTCCAAACGCAAATTCCCTTCACCGATAAAAGGGGAGGGTGGGCGGGAACTTTCCTCCACTCTTCTGTTACTCCCCCAGGGCGGGATTACCAATTTAAGGCTTCCCTTAATACCTCCCCCTCGGCTAACTCCAACCCCTCCTACCAGCTTGGTTAACCCCACTGCTCCCAAAGTCATGCACGCCCTGCACCTAGGCATTGCATGCTGCTGTTCCGGGCTCTCCTTGACTGTTGGATAACAGATATGCTTAACATACCCTTTTACCCCCATCTTTTACCCCATTACCCCAATAACTAAGACCACACCAAGATTGGAGTAATAAAAGGCCTTAGCAGCCTCTTTATTTAAACAAATAAATCTTTTAATTAGAAATATAAACATATTTACATTAACTGCAACTGAATATCTCAAGCGTTGGTCTGCGCAATCTCTTAATAATCAAAACATGTCCATAACACACTTGCACTGCGGCCCCATCAAATATATACCATAGGCCTCAAGCCGACAAGCTGGCACAGAGACTAACCAATGACCGCAGTGCCCCATTATCACTTCCCGGCGAACCTCCGTTAACCGGGAACCACCATAAGGACCCATATCAACTTTTTCTGCCAAACCAACTCTTACTTTAGTCATTTTCCTTCTTTTGCACAGACCAACGCCCGCCACAGCACCCAGGAATAACACCTTAATCATGGGTGCCCCTCCACACCCGGAGTGCTCTCTGTATGCCGTCTTGTAGGCCTAATGCCCACAAGTCTATACCAACTTCATTCAAGTGCACTCCATCCGCTCTCAGATACCTCCATGTCTCAAACTCTAACTCAAGGTGCCTAACCGCCACACCCCCATTATTTACCACAAACTTACTAACCGCCCTATTTATTTTCTTACGGGCCCTATTCACACCCTCTACCGACCTGGCCATTCTCCATGACATCCTAGCCACCATGTCAGACCAGACAATGATCATGTTAGGGAAGGCTTGCTTTAACCGCTCTACATCGAGCTTGATGTCACGCAGGATATCTACCATGGCTCTTAAGCCCAAATCGTTGCCTCCTACATGGATGACTAATACGTCAGGGGGACTGTCCCTTAGTGCATAGCGATGCACTTCCGGCACCAATCTACCCCACAACATGCCTGGGATCCCCAACCACTTAACACAGGCCTCCCTTTTGCTAAAACCCAATTGCCTACCCTCCTTGCGGGCGTCCCCTCTCCGAGCCCCCCAAGCCACATAGGAATGGCCCATTATCCATACCATCCCCGGCACTGCACCTGAAAATAGAAGAACACAAAAGAAAAAAAAAAACACCATACCGTGAGCCCCGGTTTTGTTCCACATTTGCTTGTTACCCCCATTTACCAAAACCGCAAGCCCCTATAACCTACTACAAGTTTACCACCATATGGGGGCGCACGTATGATCGGAACCTATTAGATTCCCACCTCCCAATTCGCTTAACTGCTTCCACGTCCATACCATTTCTGGCTGCCTCCGTAGCGGCCCCAATCCTAAAGGAGTGCGACGAAAAACCCTTCTCTGCCAGCCCCAACCCCTTAATACATTTATTAAAAACCGTTACAAACTGAAATCTAGACAGGAACTCACCCCCCTTATGGAGCAACAAGGGGCCCATTACCGCAGGACGGACCTTCAAAAATTCCCTGACCCCTGTTACTGGGCATAATAGTGATCCCGCAATTGGATACACCTCAACCCTTCTCCCCCTACCTAGTTGATCATTCTTTGAGCGCCGTAACCACAACTTCAAACCCTCATCACCCCATGACATCTCTTGATACATCAACCCCCCTGGTGTGGTTTTAGAAGGGCTGACTAGTTCCCCTATCCGAAATGCCCCAAAAAATGCCAATAAAAAGGCTGCCGTAAACAACACCACTTCATAACTGGACGTACACACCTGAAACAACTGATTTACTATCCCCTGCAGGATTTCAAACGTCACTGGCCTCCTGGCATCTCGTCGAGAAATCGACTTCCTATAACCCTTCATTGCCTGCCTTATCCAAAATTCCTTTGTCCAATCTGGCCTACCTTGTAGCTTAAAAAGAAACGCTAAACCAGCTACCCTCTTGTTAATCATTGATGCGGACACACCTTCCTCCATTTTTCTCGCTATATAGTACAGTACCAGCAAACGCATGTCCTGACCAGCTGGATCCTCCCCCACACTATCTGCAAACTCACTCCATTCCTTCCATACCTTCGTGTATGCTGCCCATGTCGCCCTACTCACCGACTTCTTTATCCATCCTGCTATGGTGCAAATGCTATCTCCCATAGCCATTCGGGACAGGGTACCCCTTGTTGTTCCGCATCCGGCGCCAACTCCCGGAACCTGTCCCACTGGAAGCGAGACAACGCATCAGCGATGACATTTTCAACCCCCGGTAAATGTACAGCATGCACAAATACATTTAGTTGCAGACAGCGCAAGACCAAATGCCGCAGCAGCCTAATCACTGGCGGCGAGGACGCCGTACTCCTATTGATCACCTGCACTACCCCCATATTATCGCCATGGAATCGCACCTTCAGATCCCTGAATGATGCACCCCATAGTTCCACTGCCAGTACTACTGGAAATAATTCCAGTAGCACCAAATTCTTTGTGAATCCTGCCTCAACCCAGGTCTGAGGCCAAGGCCCAGCGCTCCACTGGCCCTGAAAAAATGCCCCAAAACCCGTGGAACCCGCTGCGTCCGTGAACAGCTCCAAGTCAAAATTGCTGACTGGACCCGACATCCAAAACGCCCTACCATTAAAAGACTCTAAAAAGGAATGCCACACCCTCAAATCTGCCCTGTGCGTTTCGGTTAGACGCACAAAATGTTTTGGCGATTTGATTCCACTCGTGCTAGCCGCCAGCCGGCGACTGAACACCCTCCCCATGGGTAATATGCGGCATGCAAAATTAAGCTTGCCCAGCACCGATTGCAGCGCCCGCAGCTGTACTTTACGCAATCCCAAAAGCCCTGCTATTTCCCTTTTAAGGTCTTCTAATTTATCGTCCGGCAGCCTGCATTCCATCGCCTCCGAATCCAGGACAATGCCCAAAAACGTGATGACCGTGCAAGGTCCCTCCGTTTTATCAGCAGCCAATGGAATGCCAAATTTTTCTGCAATGTGTTCCAGTGTGGCCAGGAGCACAGCGCAGATGCGCGAAGAAGCCGGACCCATACAGAGAAAATCATCGAGGTAATGAATTATAGAATTCACCCCCGACACCTCTCGTACCACCCATTCCACAAATGAGCTGAATTGCTCAAATATCGCACACGATATCGAGCAACCCATGGGTAGGCATTGGTCCACATAGAATTCATTGTCCCAATGACACCCCAATAACCGAAAACTCTCGGGGTGTACCGGCAACAGCCTAAAAGCGGATTCCACATCCGCTTTAGCCATCAAGGCCCCTTTCCCATATCGCCGTACCCATCCCACTGCCGCATCGAATGAAGTGTAAGTCACCGAACACTCCCCTTGATCTATGGCATCATTAACGGACCCCCCTCTAGGGAAGGAGAGGTGGTGAATAAGCCTGAATTTGCCCGGTTCCTTTTTGGGAACCACCCCCAGAGGCGAAACCACCAAATCTTTAAATGGCGCCTCTGGGAATGGACCGCCCATGCGCCCCAATGCAACCTCCTTCCCCAGTTTTTCCCTAACTACTTCCGGATGTTGCATTGCAGACTTTAAATTGCGTGACACTGGGGGGATAACCGTTAATGAGCATGGGATCCTGAAACCCACCGAAAAACCTTCCTCCAACAATTGCGCAGCTTTCTTGTCAGGATACCTACCTAGAAATGGTCGCATCTTTTCCACTCTCACCGGGGTCCTCCCTTTTGCTTGCAGCCTCTCCTGGACGGCCCTTGCCCTGCTTAAAACATCTAGATCCTGGGTGAGACCCCCCGCATCCTGAACACTCGTGTTTATACTTACAATTGGCGCCAAACTTGCAGCTCCCTGTGTTGTATTGCCAGCACAACCCCTTCTTGTTTCCGACCGACTGTCCCTGTGCCGAAGGGCCGCCGGTCCCCCCTTGAAAAAACTGATTGGAGGCCCTCGCCGTAGTCATCAATCTCATCCATAAGCTGATGTCCTTATGGTCCCACCGTAATGCCGGCCGCACTGCCCTCCGCTGCCGAAACTGCTCATCGTACCTTAGCCATGCTGTACCCCCATAGACCCTATACGCTTCTCCAATCGCATCCTGGTAACAGAAAAGAGCCGAGCAATGCTCAGGTTGCTTTTCCCCGATGACGCTTGCCATAATCGCAAACGCCTGCAACCAGTTGGCAAACGTTCTCGGTATCAAGCGGTACCTCCTCTTCTCTTCATCCTCCTTTTTGGAGTCATCTGGCTTCACCCTATCCAGGTTGAATTTCTCCAACGGTAGCAGCGAAAAAATTTCCACGTACTCACCTTTCCACAACTTCTCACGCACCTCCTGCTTCAAATGCGACCCTAACGGTCCCTCATAGCACACATATACCTCACATTTTGCGGCGTCAGCCAACCTGGTTATGTCTTGCCTACCCGCAGCCTCAACCACCGCCGCCGTTTTTGCCGTCCCTTGCGTGCTCTCGTTCACCGGTACAACCGCCACGGGTGCTGCCACCGCTCCCGTGCCCACTGCCGCTATTCCTGATGCCCCAGCACCCCCGACCGGCGGTATCCAAGATGCCACCGGTCCTGCGGGAGCCTCAAATCTTTTCACCAGCTCCTTTATACCTGCCAAGAAACCCAGTAGACCAGAGGACTCCCTGCCTACCTCCGTTCCCTCTACACTAGGAACCCCGCTCGTACCTACCCCACTGGGCCCCGTACTAGGTATAACACGATTAAATGGTGTAAAATGTGACTCACCTGGCTGCACAGGCGTAACCTCATCAGCCGACCCTCTGGTGTCCACCGCTGATGTGTTCCTGGACGGCGGGTTCGGCTCCTCCTCTGACTCGGACCACTCTTGGGCTGTATGGCGCTCCTCCACCTCCTCTTCTGATGATGAGGGCCCACCCGGCCTGGACACCGTGGCTGCCGCCGGAGCTTGGCCTTGCTGTCCCCGCCTCCGCGCATCTCCCCGGCCATCCGACTTCTGCTTCGCTTTTCCCGGGCCGGCGTACTGTGCCTCAGCCCTGCTGATGTTCGGGTTAGCTGCCCTAACAGGCCGACCCCGATCGCTCCTCCTGTGATGCCCTGCCGCGGAAACTGCAGGCCCAGGCCTCCCTCCATGTGCTCCTCTCCGTGCTTCCTCCATACTTTTTCTGGGGGCGGGGCTTACGCTCGCCTCCGCTCTGGTTCTAGGCCGCACCGCTGCTCCCCGGGCCTCTCCACTTCCAGGCCGCTGTGCTGAGGACCCCCTCGCTCCTCCGCTTGCTCCTCCCGCCATTCGCTTCGCCAGTGGGCCCACCGGGAGTCCGGCCGGACCCCTAGGCTGCCGCTGATCCGTCCTCCGCTGTTCAGGGGAGAACCGCTCGGGTGGCCGTGAACGCCGCGCCCTGCTGGTGCTGATCTCACCCCCGCTCGGAGCTGGCCCCGCTCTCTGGATGGCCTCCGCGATCGTCTCCTGTAGCCAGGCCGCCCCTCTCACAGCTGCTTCTGCCTTCAGCTGCTCCATCATTTCCTCCATCTCTGCCATGCTGCTCTGAACTTTCCTCCACTCTTCTGTTACTCCCCCAGGGCGGGATTACCAATTTAAGGCTTCCCTTAATACCTCCCCCTCGGCTAACTCCAACCCCTCCTACCAGCTTGGTTAACCCCACTGCTCCCAAAGTCATGCACGCCCTGCACCTAGGCATTGCATGCTGCTGTTCCGGGCTCTCCTTAACTAAAGGCAACTTTTTTGTTTTGGATTGAGGGGAGAGGAGTTAGAACACCTGTGCGTTTTTATTGCTGTCTGTGGCCCTGTTAAGGGGAAATCCTCCAATGGGGACACTAGTTCTGATGACTTGGGTGTCCCCAAGGAATTCCCTTTTTTTGCAGGGATTTCCTGTTTGGCTATGAGACAGGAAGGGAAGGGAAATCTCCACAATAGCACACTAATGGCAAAAAAAAAAAAAAAATCTGACGGGTTATCCAAAATGATAAGCAAAGTTTTGCCTATACAGGGGGTCCCTGGGTTACAAACAAGACAGGGACTGTAGGCTTGTTAAGTTGAATCTGTTTTGTAATTTGGAACAGGTACATTTAAGTGTAGCTCCAGCCAAAAAAAAATATTTTTAAGCTTTTTGGATAGCATAAGGTAGGGTTAACACCCCTGTAACATTTGTTTTGCTGTCTGTGCCCCTGTTCAGAGATTTTCACCTCACTTTCTGCCCCAATGACAATTGGATTTTGAAAATTTTGGGTTATTAGGGAAACAAGGATTGGTGATAAAGCATCAGTGGAGACCTTTTTTTCCCATATTAACACTTACAGGAGAGAATTTCCCTTCCTAGGGGTAGATTTCATCTCACTTCCTGTTTCCCTCCGTTTGTAAGTAGGAGTCATTTGTAAGTGAGATGTTTGTAACTAGGGGACCGCCTGTAGTTCTACTTTAAATCGGGGGTTCACCCACACCGCCAAAAAAATAAAAAATTAAAAGCCAGCAGCTACAAATACTGCAGCTGCTGACTTTTAATACATGGCCACTTAACTGTCCCAGGGTCCAGCGATGTCGGCAGGGGACGCTGAGAACCCCCTCAGTTCTCGGCAGCTGCCGCCGCCATCCTAGGTGAGGGAATCAGGAAGTGAAGTGTTGCGGCTTCACTTCCCGGTTCCCTACTGCGCATGCGCGAGTTGCGCTGCGCATCCCTAGTGGTCCCCGCTCTCTCCTGGGAGCTGTGTGTTCCCAGCAGACAGCGCGGTCGGGACAGGAAGAGGCATAGACTCCCATGGGAGTCTATGCCGGAAGTGGGTGCAAATACCTGTCTTAGACAGATATCTGCACCCCCCTCCCCCCTGAAAGGTGCCAAATGTGACACCGGAGGGGGGGGAGGGTTCCAAAAAGCGGAAGTTCCATTTTTGTGTGGAACTCCGCTTTAACTCCTGGATTGTCAACTCCCTCTAGTGGTCAGAATACAAAATACCTTTCTGAAATGCCTCCGTGAGAACATATATTGCATTTTGACACTAGATGGAGCAGATAAAGAATTAGGACAAATATGGAAAATTTGCTTTCCGCATGCTGAAATTTGGCAAATGAATGTTTTTAGAAAGAAATCCCAAACTTGTATTTCCATGTTTGCAGCCACATTGAGAACTATATTTGTTAAATCTTGCAGATTTACCTTGGCTAATACTGTACGTTTGTACTGTAACTTTGTAATCGGAACAAAATTCAATTTCTCATGCCATGTAAAAGTAAAGAAAGCATCGGGATAGAACATTTACCATTTTTACCCCGTCTGTATTTTTCTGAAAGATGTAATGTAAAATACAATGGTTCACTCTGACTCCGCTGAACACAATATTTAGTGTGATTTTCTCAACAGTTACTGCAAAAGTGGAAATTGTTTAACAAGAATTGAAATTGATTAACAAAAATCCTCAAGGCTTTATTAAAATGTGTCATATGCATCAAAATTCATGGATGTTGGTGTATACTCTCCCTCAGTATTCTATTCTAAACCTTTTTTTAAAAAGGTTGGTGTCTAATCACCTATTAACTGTTTTTATTGCAGAGTAACGTTGCCTCCCATGCAGTGAAGGCTTCCGTTTCCCCTGTCTATGTTATGGAACGCTTTGTGACCAAACGTCCTCGGGCACAACTTGTTGAGCCCACTGAAATTGAAAATGATCCAGAAGTCATGACACCAGCTCCAGTTGTTATTGAGGAGGCAGGTGACAGTTGCCAAGAAGAGACTGACATTGAAACAACTGAACTAGAAAATTGCATCTATTCCACAAGTGATCAGGAACAAGAAAATCCTAGTAGTGATTTTACAGTGTCTGGTAGCTCAAGGAGTGTTTTAGCAGGAATTGATATCAGCAGATGTGCAGAGGAGGGCCCATGTCAGCCACTGCGTCAAAAATACCCTCCTGAAAAGTTTGGATCCCAACTTAGAAGTTTTAATAGGAGTTGGTTTGACCAATTTTCATGGCTTGAATATTCCCTCAGTAAAGATTCTGCATTCTGCTTTGCATGTCGACATTTCTTAAAAGGTGGACAAAAGTTTCATGCCGAGCTTGCTTTTTCTTTAACTGGGTTCCGCAACTGGCGAAAAGCCATGGCCTCTTTTAGAAACCACAATGTATGTAAATCTCACAAAATGGCCATGGATGCATGGAGCGAGTACAAGTTCAAGAATAAACATGGTTCCAAAATAAGCAACCTGCTAGATAAAGGTCATGTAAAGCAAGTTCAAGAGAACAGAGAGTATATGAGAGCAGTTGTGGAAAGTTTGCGTTATACTGCTTGTCAGGGTCTCGCACAGAGAGGCCACAGAGAAGATTGCAATTCTACCAACAAAGGAAACTTCATTGAGTTACTACATGTCCTTTCCATGTTTGACAAAACAGTTGCTAAAAAGATAGCTGAGAATCCCTTAAATGCAAAATACACACACCATGACATCCAGAATGAGATTTTCTCTATCATGGCAAATATGGTGAGGCGTGACATAAGTGCAGAAATTAAAGAGGCTCTGCGTTTTGCGATCATGGTTGATGAAACAAAGGACATAAGTAAAACAGAGCAGATTTCAGTGGCAGTGCGCTATTTGCATGAAGAAGTTGTGAAAGAGGAATTTCTACATTTTGCAAAGCCAGAATCTGGCCTGGATGCAGAATCTTTACTAAAAACAATCAAACAAACACTCAGTAGTTGCCATATTGACATAAATGCATGTGTTGGGCAGTGTTATGATGGAGCAGCAGTCATGTCAGGATGTAGTAATGGGGTACAAGAGAGGCTCCATAGAGAAGTCCCCCAAGCCATCTACATTCATTGTCATGCACACCGGCTAAACTTGGTCTTGGTGGACTGTGTAAGCAATGTACAACCTGCAGCAGAGTTTTTTGAAACTGTTCAAATGCTTTACAACTTCTTTTCTGGATCTGTTGTACACGATCTCTTTATGAAAAAACAAAAAGAATTGGAACCCACAGAGAAGACAGTGGAGTTGAAAAAGCTATCCGACACACGTTGGGCATGCCAGTATTCAGCATTATGGGCTATCAAAAAAACCTTACCAGCCATCTGTGCAACTCTAATGCCCCGTACACACGGTCGGACTTTGTTCGGACATTCCGACAACAAAATCCTAGGATTTTTTCCGACGGATGTTGGCTCAAACTTGTCTTGCATACACACGGTCACACAAAGTTGTCGGAAAATCCGTTCGTTCTGAACGCGGTGACGTAAAACACGTACGACGGGACTATAAACGGGGCAGTGGCCAATAGCTTTCATCTCTTTATTTATTCTGAGCATGCGTGGCACTTTGTCCGTCGGATTTGTGTACACACGATCGGAATTTCCGACAACGGATTTTGTTGTCGGAAAATTTTATCTCCTGCTGTCCAACTTTGTGTGTCGGAAAATCCGATGGAAAATGTCCGATGGAGCCCACATACGGTCGGAATTTCCGACAACACGCTCCGATCGGACATTGTCCATCGGAAAATCCGACCGTGTGTACGGGGCATAAAAGTTCTCAGCGTCCAACCACATCCACGGAGAAAACCTGAAGCAAGAGCTATTAGTGCTCTAATAGATGAGGAATTTGTTATACACCTCACGTTGTTTGAGGACCTTTTCCGAGTCACCAAATTTATGTCTGACCAGCTACAATCTCCTGATTTGGATCTTTCAGCTGCAAATGATCTAGCGCAGTCAGTAATATTGACCATCTCACAAAAACATTCAGAAGAATCGTGGAAAAACATACTAGAAAGATCAAAGAGCCTGTGTGACAAGGCAGGTGTTGTTGGCTCAAAACCAGAAAAGAGGCCAATACAGCTATCTCGACGCCTACAGGACTATGTTTTTCAAGCTTGTACAGAACGAATGCCTTTGAAAAGTTCAGATGATTTGCGTAAGCATTGCTTCTTTCCAGTTATTGACAGACTTGTAAATGAAATGAATAGACGCTTTTCTACAGATGCAAGCAATGTGATGGCAGGGGTGTCGGCACTCAACCTCAAACACAAGTCTTTCTTAGACCAAAACAGCTTGCTGCCAATGGCACAATATTATGGCATTTGCATAGAGAACTTCTCAACAGAACTGCATCAAGCTCGTCGTCTATTGCAAAGAAAGGAACAACAAGGACTCGTGCCCAAGAGCACTCATGAGTTGTTATCCATGTTGACATCATATAAAGATGCCTTTATAGATTTGTATAAACTTGTATGCATATCCATCACCCTGCCTGTCACCTCTGCAGCCTGTGAACGTAGTTTTTCATGCCTTCGTCGCATAAAAAACTACCTTCGAAACAGCAGTGGTGATGCTCGCAATAGCAACTTGGCATTACTTGCCATTAACAGTCACAGAGCAAGAAAGCTTGACATTCAACAAGTTATTGATACCTTTGCAACACACCATTGCAACAGACGTATTGTCCTACTATAGAACATGCAATGGAAAGTGCTGACATTTGCCACATTGTTGTAGGTTGTACCTAGTAGTTAGCCCTTGATAAGCTTAATTTTGTTGCCGTTCGTGTTTTGAGCCATCCTTTGCATTGTTTACCACATGACCAAAAGGAGTTTAATTGTAAAACCCCAGTCTCTGCAGAAATTGATGGGTTTCTGTTCTTTACTGTGAATGTTTGACTGAATTATGGTGTCCATTTTATCCACTGGAAATGGGCCAGGTGGCACATTGTCCTACTTTGGTTTGATCATGTCTCCCACAGGCCACAGCATATGTCAGCTATGACTTGGTATCATTTCTTGTTCTGTCACCTGTTAATGGTTTAGCATTGCTTGCCATTCATGGTTTACTTCATCCTGTGCATTGTTTGCAACTGGACTCAGACGCTTAGATCCACAAACCCAACGTATCTGCTAAAATTGATGGGTTCCTGTTCTTTACTGTCTGTGAATGCTTAACTGCATTATGGTGTCAATTTTATCCACTGCAAATGGGCCAGGAGGCACATTGTCCTACTCTGGTTTGATCATATCTCCTACAGGCCACAGCATAAGTCGGCTATGACTTTGTCTCCTTTGTTTCTTGACTGTGACTGTTGATGGTCTAGCATTGCTTACCATTGAAATTCATGGTTTAACCTCATCCTGTGCATTGTTTGCAACTGTACTCAGAGAAGCTTAGTTCCACAAACCCATATCCTCTGAAATTGATGGGTTTCTGTTCTTTACTATGAATGCTTAACTGCATTATGGTGCCCATTGTAACCACTGAAAATGGGCCAGGTGACACATTGGGATAGATTTACTAAAACTGGTGCACTCAGAATCTAGTGCAGCTGTGCATGGGGGCCAATCAGCTTCTAACCTCAGCTTGTTCAATTAAGATTTGGCAATGAAACCTGGAAGCCAATTGGTTTCTATGCAGAAATGAACCTGAGTTTGCACTCTGACTGCAGCTTTAGTAAATAAACCCCATTGTCCTACTCTGGTTTGATCATATCTCCCACAGGCCACAGCATAGGTCTGCTATGACTTGGGCTCCTTTCTTGCTCTGTGACTGTTTATGGCCTAGGCTTGCTTGCCATTGCATTTATGGTTTACTCCATACTGTGCATTTTTTGTGGATCTAAATTTCTCTGGATCCAGTTGCAAACCCATAGCCTCTGCAGAAATGGATGGGTTTTTGGTTCTTTACTGTGAATGCTTAAAGGGGTTGTAAAGGTAAAAATTTTTTCACCTTAATGCATTCTATGCATTAAGGTGAAAAAATTTTTGACAGTACCGCCGCCCCCAGGCCCCCCGTTTTACTTACCTGACGCCTCGAATCTTCGCTGCTCGTCCTCGTCATCTTCATTGCAGCTCAGCCTGGTCGCTGATTGGCTGCAGTGGATGGATTGAAAGCAGCGCAGCCATTGGCTCGCGCTGCTGTCAATCACATCCGATGACGCGGCGCGCCGGGGGACGGGGCCGAGTGATACAGCGAGCGGCTATAGCCACCGGCTGTATCACGGTAGCGCCCGCAAGCACTCACCACCGTGCGAGGGAGCTCGCATTAAGGTGGTAAATGCTTGCGGGGAGGAGCTGAAACAGCCGCCGAGGGACCCCAGAAGACCAGGTTCGGGGCCACTCTGTGCAGAACGAGCTGCACAGTGAAGGTAAGTATAACATGTTTGTTATTTAAAAAAAAAAAAATTAACTTTACAACCCCTTTAACTGCATGTATCCACTGCAAATGGACCAGGTGGCTTTTTATGATGCACATACATTTGGTATAGAAAGGACCCCCCCCCCTTACAAATCACATTTTGTTGCTTTGCAGCCTGAAATGAAGATGTTTTGGATTGGAAAAAAATTCTCAATTGGGTGTACCACAATGTGATTATTTTAGAGGGAGTGGTTCTTTTCTATACCCACTGTATGTGCATCACAAAGGAGCCCTGAAGCCAAGTCATAGCTGACTTCCTGTAGCCTGTGGGAGATATGATCAAACCAGAGTAGGACAGGCTCTGCGTTTTACTTATGTCCTTTGTTTCATCAACCATGATCGCAAAACAGCAGATTTCAGTGGCAGTGCGCTATTTGCATGAAGAAGTTGTGCAAGAGGAATTTCTACATTTTGCAAAGCCAGAATCTGGCCTGGATGCAGAATCTTTACTAAAAACAATCAAACAAACACTCAGTAGTTGCCATATTGACATAAATGCATGTGTTGGGCAGTGTTATGATGGAGCAGCAGTCATGTCAGGATGTAGTAATGGGGTACAAGAGAGGCTCCATAGAGAAGTCCCCCAAGCCATCTACATACATTGTCATGCACACCGGCTAAACTTGGTCTTGTTGGACTGTGTAAGCAATGTACAACCTGCAGCAGAGTTTTTTGAAACTGTTCAAATGCTTTACAACTTCTTTTCTGGATCTGTTATACACAATCTCTGGTTCTTTTCTATACCCACTGTATGTGCATCACAAAGGAGCCCTGAAGCCAAGTCATAGCTGACTTCCTGTAGCCAGTGGGAGATATGATCAAACCAGAGTAGGACAATGTGCCACCTGATTTAATTTCACATAAAAGGGAATCCTCTTGGGCTCTATGGCCTTTCTCCTCTGCTGGTTTCATATGTTCTCTCCAGGGCATGACATTTAATTTTCTGTGTTTACAGTCTGCCTGTGATTATTGCACTTTTTTATCAATTGTTAAGACAATAAATGTCTTATTTTCTAGTCCAAATGTTGTTTGGTGTCTGCCTTTCATTTTTGTTTATTTTCATGCTTTTGAGACTTAGCTCCTCCACTTTTACCCCTAGCACCTGCATAGCACCTGCAAAAAAAAATTGGCTGGAGCCGCCCCTGCACCCGCTTGGGCACCACATGCTTAACCAGACATATGTCGACCTGCCATGCAGTTCGTTGGCAAGCATACCTAAAAGACCCACACCAAAGAACAAAGCGGACCTCTCCTTGCTCCTCATCAGCTGGGATCTCCAACCCCACTATACCTTCAGTCCTCTCTGAAACCTGCACTGAGAGGAATGAAGGTGTAGAATTAGGTGTCACAGCCAAGTACTTGCGGGCAATCTGCTATTGGTACACCGATGTCAGATTGTACCAGGCAAATTTCCCTGCCCCAGCTGCTGCACTGCCGAAAGAAGTTAGCTCCCAGCCATCCACATGCCCAGTGGTTGAATGCTAGCTTAGCTAAATTGCTAGCACTTTAACTGCTGCCTTTTCAGTTGGTAGACTCTGCCCCCTTCTGTGAGTTTGTGGAATGTGTGGTTCCCCAGTGGCAGGTTCCCAAACGCCACTTTTTCTCACGGAAGGCGATTCCGGCTCTCTACTGGCATGTGGAAGGCAATGTCTTGGCCTCGCTGGACAGGGCAGTCAGAGGCATGGACAGAGACATTACCTATCTTTCACCGTGCACTGGGTGAGTCTTCTGGCAGCTGGGAAGGATACAGGACAGGGTGCAGTAGTGTTGGAGGTTGTTCCGCCACCACGCCTCCAAAATTCTACTAGTGGTGATTCTGCCACACCTCTCTCCTCCACCCCCCCTCTTCTTCTTCCTCCATGGCCTCTTCCTGTGCTGATTTGTCCTCGGAACCAGCGTTGCTCCGTAGGCGTTCAAGGGGCTACGCAAGCACGCAGGCTAAGAAGATGCCATGCGATGCTTGAGCTGGTGTGCTTGACGGACAGGAGCCACACTGGGGCAGAGATTCTGTGAGCTCTGCAGGTTCAGAGGTGGTTGACTCCATGCCAGCTTAAGCCAGGAATGGTGGTTTGCGACAATGGCACCAACCTCCTCTCCGCCCTCCGACAGGGACAACTGATGCATGTGCCCTGTTTGGCTCATGTCCTTAACCTGGTGGTGCAGCAGTTCTTGGGCAGGTACCTGGGCTTACAGGATGTCCTGAGGCAGGCCAGGAAAGTCTGTGTGCATTTCCGCAGGTCATATAATGCCAGTGCTCGGCTGGCTGACCTCCAAAAGGAATTTAACCTGCCCAAGAACCGCCTAATCTGTGACATGCCCAACAGGTGGAACTCAATGTTGGCCATGCTGCAGTGGCTGCACACGCAGCAGAGGGCCATCAATGAGTACATATGCGACTATGGCACCAGGACAGGGTCAGGGGAGCTTGTTTTTTTTCCCCACGCCAGTGGGTTATGATCAGGGATGCATGCACTGTCCTGTCACCATTTGAGGAGGCCACGAGGATGGTGAGCAGTGACAGTGCATGCATCAGTGAAACTGTCCCTCTTGTCCACCTGTTGGAGCACACGCTGCGTGGAATAATGGACAGGGAACTTGAGGCAGAACAGAGGGAGGAAGAGGAGGACTTCTGTAACGGAACGTTCCACACTCCGCTTGAGTGCTTCCATCAGTATACCACTTCCTCCCAGTCTGGATACAGATATCAGATATTCCAACCGCTCCCAAGCACAAAACAAGACGAGACTTGCTTAGCTGCTAACATGGACTCATTTATTAGAACCAAAATTACAAGTCTTTATATACCGTTAAAGAGGAGGTTCCCCCCTCCTGCTCATATTACTCTAACAATACAACTGTAACCTAATTAACATGAGCTAGTTTACTAAATCATTTACCCAGAGTAGGTGACTCAGAGACATGACCTTTGGGCAGACTTGTGGTCACCGAGCTTCACACAGTAGTATAAACACAATAGCAGGAGCTAATTACAATTAACAATACAAACAGTGACCCCCCCTCAGCCTAGTAGCCAACAAACTATAGTAGAAGTAGACTGTCTGGCTCCTAGCCAGTTCTAGAGGCCAATGTGATCAACTCTCTCAACTAACATGTGGAGTTCAGAATCAAACAAAGTCTTTACATATATCCTGGAAGATATTGTGGATAAATATTACTGTTCCCTTTTAAGTAGTCCAAGATATATTTTCTCACTCACCTTGTGCCAGGATAGCACAGGGTGACTTAGACATAAGGGGTGTATGGGGAACTGAAACAAGGGTATCCCACACTTTCCAAGGGATTCTGGGTTCCACGGGCCCTCCCACCACATCTATCCCCTTTTGGCATAAGACTAACACAGGAGGACACCCCAGATGGGTTGACTCTGAAGTTAGTCCATAGTTCCAGTCCTCTAATGCCTGTACCCATACAGTTCCCCAAACAAATTGTTCCAAACAGCACATTACTCACCGAGCCAACCTCTGCCTCTCTCAGAGAACATACCCGCTGCTGGGGGGAAGTGTGGACTGGTCCTTCCCCCTGGAGTGCCTTTAGCCGTAGGAGAGAAGACAGGGTGGCTGGGCTCAGTCCGTCATGCTGTTGGGCATCTGGGCCGACTGCCCAGCATCCCTGGGGTATACAGGTGGAGACAGAAGTCCCATCCACCTCTACAGGAAATCCGTCCTCTGTTAGTTGAGGGCAGAGGCCAGCAGTGCTCTGCCCTGTTGCCAGCCCTTCTGCTGGAAACCCCACACCATCTGCTCCGGCTAACTGTTGGGGAGGGAAGCCGACTGCCCCGGCTCCCTGGAACTCTGTAGTTGTTGCCGGTGCTGGGCAGAGGTTGGTAGCACTCTGCCCTGTTGCCAGTACTTCTGCTGGGGACTCCACAACCTCCACTCTGGCTAACCGTTGGGGCAGAGGGCTGGCTTCCTCCACTCCCATACTGTGTAGCTGCCTCATCTGGCTGCTGGGACAACATATCTCTGAAACTGTTGCATAGGTACACGGATCTTTGCTGGGGAGGAAAGACCGCTTCCTCCACCCTGGCCAACTGTTGGGGAGGGACGAAAAACACCTCCTCTCCCTTCTCCCCCTGTATCTACTGCTGGGAAGTGATTGCCACCTTCTCACCTTGAGCCTCCTAAACTGCCACAGGTGTGGGGCAGAGGTCTTGGACCCTCTGTCCGGTGACCAGCGCTTCAGCTGGGGAAGTTCCTTGTAACTCCACAGATACTGCTGTTGGTGCTGGGCAGAGCACAGTGAAGTTTGGCCCTAATACCAGCTCTTCTGCTGGAGGCTCATCAGGTTGTTCTTCCTCAGCAGAAAAGTCTATCAAATCCCCTGTCTCTGCAACTGGTGTCTGGGAATAGAGGTTTACCATCTCCTGTCCATGGAACCCAGAAGATGCTATCCGTGCTGGGCAGAGGTTAGTAGAGCTTGGCCCTGTTGTCAGCACTTCAGCTTTGGGGATGGCAATCTCCAGATTTTCCACTGCCGATTCTTCAGCCAGGATTTCAGAGTTGTCAACTGGTATTTCCTGATAGTCCCAGGCAAAGGGAGCCCAGCCCTGGTGCTGAGCTCAGTCTAGCAGCTGTCTGTAGGCAATCTCCAGCTCCCATCCCTGAATGGCCAGAAACTCTATATCTTCCAGTGCCCAATGCACTTCTGAGACGTTCAGTAGCCCTTCTCTGAAATCCATGATTTTATCCAACCGCCACTCCAAATCACTCCCAAAGTTAGGGTCCCCTGTCAGCTTTACATACAACAGTCCCAGGCCGCCGTAGCTTAAGCCTTCCGTTGGGCTGTCATCCGCTATCCAAGGGTATGCTTGGGATACATGCCACCGGAGGGCTCTGTAGCTCTCATCCAGCTTCATCTCTGCCGAGACCAGCCTGCTTAATTCAGCTGTCTGCTCCTTGTGCGGTTTTTCCTCCCAAAAACAGCACCCGCAATCCATACTGCGACCAGTACCTTTCCTGGATGGAGGGGAGAACTTTTCCCTGGTGGCGCTGCTCACAGGCTAGCGCTTCCTTCCAGAGTTTGCAGCGAATAGAATCAAACCATCCCAGCAGGACCTGCTCTGATACTGGTCCTCTGTGCTGTATCTGCATCTCTCACAACCTCCTTCTGAAATCCTCTTCCATGGTGGCATAAAGTTTTGTGCAATGCGTTTCCAGAGCCTGGGAGGTTACAATTTCCTGGTCCTCCTGGACAACGTGTTGCTGAGGCTTTGGTCAGTCACAGAAGGAGCGGTGGAGAAGGTGGCCATCTGACCGATGCGTTCAGACAATTTTTTAGTCCGCAGCCCCAAGGTATGATCGGTTCCAGCAACCATCGCCAGCGTCTGATTCACATGGTGCAGGATTACCTAGGGGCAAGATCTGACTTGGACACCTTTCCCACCGAAAATCCTCTGGGTTACAGGGTCTTGAGGATGGATCACTGGCCAGAGCTTGCACAGTATGCAATTGAGCTACTGGCCTGTACTGCATTCAGCGTTCTTTCGGAACGCACATTCAGTGCTGCTGGAGGCTTTGTAACTGATCACAGGGTGTGTCTGTCCACTGAATCGGTCGATCGGCTGATCTTCAAAAAAATGAATCAGTCTTGGATCACCAGCTACCAAGCACCTGATGCTGATGTAACCGAATATTTTTTTTTAATGTGAGATCCCTTCAAGACTGCCTATGCTGATGCTGAGTGACTATCCTGTTATGCTGAGTGACAATCCTCTTCCTCCTCAATTTTAATGCGGATAGCTTTTAAGAATATTTTTGGTTCTGGGCACCGCCACCAGTGGCTAAGGCCCAATTTTTCTGCCCCTGTTCAACAGGGGCATGTAAGTACAATTTTTGATGCAATACTTTGCAGCAGGGCTCATTCCTGCGCTCCAACTAGAGTATCTGTGAGGGGTTGCAGTGTTGTGGCAGCAGTGGCTAAGGCCCAATTTTTCAGCCCCTGTTTAACAGGGGCATGTAATTACAATTTTTGATGCAATACTTTGCAGCAGGGCTCATTCCTGCGCTCCAACTACAGTATCTGTGAGGGGTTGCAGTGTTGTGGCACCAGCACCAGTGCCCAAGGTCCAATTTTTCAGTCCCTGTTTAACGGGCGTATAATTACAATTTTTGATGCAATACTTTGCAACAGGGCTCATTCCTGCGCTACAACTATAGCATCTGTGAGGGGTTGCAGTGTCGTGGCACCAGTGCCTAAGGCCCAATTTTTCTGCCCCTGTTCAACAGGGACATGTATTTACAATTCTTGATCTAATATTTTACAGCAGGGCCCATTCCTGCGCCCAACAAGAGTAACTGTGAGGGTTTACAGTGTTGTGGCAACACCACCACTGTAGTGATCGGGTCTATATTAATGTATATTGGGTGTATAGATAATTAATAAGTACTCTTCCGCAGCAACCCAATTCTTCCAGAGAGATGCTCTTTATTGACTTCCAACACAGAACAAAGTCCAAAGTCCACAGATGACAAAGAAATCCGACAGAGGAGATATAATTCAGAACCCCATGTCTTAGGTCCGAGTGTGCATACACAGATAAGCCTCACTTCCCCCAACTATAGACTGAATGCCGTGTTATATTCACTAAATATTGAATGGCTGAGCAATTTGATTAGCCGTTCCAATTTAGGACTTGAACAGCCGTGAACCACCCCAATTTGCACTCCCGCTTATCAACATCAACAAGTCCCCTTTAGATATATTAATTAGATAAACAGAACACCCTTTTGAGCCCTTGGAATACCTACATTCCCGCATATCAACATCAACAAGTCCCCTTTAGATATATTATTTAGATAAACAGAACACCCTTTTGAGCCCTTGGAATGTTCAAATAGACTTGCATAAGATTAACACATCAAAGAGTCTTCAGCTGTTAAAATTCAGTTGGACAAATCAACCATTCGGTCAACATTGACTGCATGTGTACATACACACAACAATGTCCCACATAAATCGGTGAACATATTACAACATATACCCCCACTTGGGTCGGTTCTAACTACTAGAACTGACCCATAAATCAAACAACAAAAAATATCAATATGATTTAAGGTACTGGATGCTTTACAATGGCTCATATAAAATATGAAGTTGAAACTGGTTACATCTCTCTTCGCCAGCCTCTAAAATATCCCCATGAAACAGTTATTAGATAATATAACTTTTAGACCATGACTGGAAAAGGATTTGGTAAACATCAGTGGCCCATATAGCTGTTAGGCCTTATTATATCACATCAAGATCTTGAAAATTGCGCAAAGACGAGCTGATGTCACAGTCCATCCTTTGGTCTGACTTCATCACATCTCTCACCATCTCACTGAAAGTAAACTTGGTATGCTCTGGGAACTCCAATCCACATAAGTCCAGGATTTTTTCCATCTCCAGGCTCAAGCTTTCCATTTTTAAAGATACTTTCATCATTACAGTAAGAAGAACTATCAATGTACCAGCACTCACTTTCAAGGTCAAAAAGGTTTGGATATGGCAGTAAAACTATTTCCTTGCACTTGACATTCATGAGTCCATCTTTGTTGATTGCCAGCCACAATTTGCTTTTGTGATTTGCTGTAGGCCGACCCCTCATTGCCTTCAATGAAGCAGTTACTTGGATCATTCAGTCCACAATTACACTTGAATGGTATACCAACATATACATATAGATATACCCCCACACGATGGTTCATATAGAATCATCAGTGTTTATCAGATCTTCTATCCAGACAAAGCGGCAGTGGAAATTCTTGCCAGTATCTCCACCATGAAAGGTAGAAAGGTCTTTTTCATCCATATATGTCATAGCCTTTAGCATATTATAAACAACTGAATCAACAAATTTTGATGAATTTCACTCACCCCTCTTATAAATTTAGGAAAACCACCCAACATACTAAAATTTATGCTATGCCAAGCCATTGTGCAGCATCTCACCTTAGATGTAAATATATTGATCAATACGCATTATGTAATATGTACAGATGTTATGAAAATTATTTTAGGTTAAAATGCTTCTCTTTGGTTTTAAGATAAAGTTCAGGAAATAAAACATAAAGAAAATTAAAAAAAATGAAAAGCAAAATATATCAGGAAAAGGGAGAAAAATTAAAAATTAGGGCGTTGAAGAAAAAAAAGAAAAAAAAAAAGGTCCATTGCTTGATGAATTTCGAGAGAGTCCATGAATGCTTTATAATTCCTTGTTGTCTTTTCAGCATTTCTCCCATAATTCTCCCTCACCAGCCAGCAATTTCAGACTGTGCTTCTGCTATTCACCGTCATTTAAATGTCAATATCTGAAAGACAAAAAAACTCTCCAACAAAACTCATTAGCGAGGTCCTTAAACATTGTTTGAAGTTAAAACAAAACACTATTTACACGTTTACAGTTTGGAGCTAATTCACCCCCACTGCTAGAGAAGTGTCATCTGCATTCAAAAACAGATCTGGAGAATGTACATCTTCTGCATTTATGACACCCTGTACCCCCTTCAACTGCTGTAATAATTTATCACGTTCCCCTCTCATCTTGTCATACTCAATTTTCAGGTGGTCATATTTCTGTTTTAACTGAGAGAACGGTATCCAAGTCTTGGACTTTTTCTTATTATTATTTTGGTCAGCTCTGTTTTTCATATTAATATCACCTATGTTTGACCCGGTGTGTCTTCTCTGGCTATTATCATAGGATATTATCTTCTGATCTTTATGCTCAGTATTTGTCCTAAACAATGTGGCTAAATCAATTTTGACAGCCTGCTCATTTGACTTTCTCCACAAATGGTCTGCTCTCAACAATATGTCTTTTAAATCATGAGGATTTGGGGTAACTAATAAGATATTTTGTTTGATATCTTCATGCAAAGCATCTAGAAACATACTCATATGTATCAAGCCCCCACGCTCAAATGCAAGATTATTACCGACCAATAATTCCATAATAGTTGCTATCATGTGTGACAATTCATAGGGAGATTCATTTTGCATTTGTTGGATCCTCCCATGAATAGTAACATCAGAACGTACACCATACAAAACACATAATAATTCCAGTAATATGTCCCTTGTCCTCAGAGGCTGAATACAGATTTGTTTAATTCTCATCCAAAGACCACTTCCTATAGAATGTTGCAAAACTCTTTCTAAGTCAGATGGGTTGAGATTGTACATATCTCTGACTTGCTGCACGTCACAAAACCATTTTAAAAATCTGTTTAAATCATGGTATGGAACCATTCCTATTTCTTTAAGAATTGCGTCTAATAATTTTGGTTTCAATGGCTTCATTACAAGCTGAACTTCACCTGTATTATTATTATTGTTATAAACTGTGGTAGTCACAGTGGGGGGCAGCTGGTAATGAATTATCAGATTTAATATGAGGTTCTGTTTTCTGCAGATTGCTGAATCCAAGATTTGATGCATATCTGCATTCCTGAGATCTCTTCTCTAACTCCATAATTCTTAATTTTAATCTCTCATTTTCCTCTGATAATTCATCACAACGTTTAGATTTCTCAATTAAGGCTTCATCAATGGTAACTGCATGCAACTTTAAATTTACTGTCTCAGTGTCTGATTGGTTTTGTAACCTCTCACAAACATTGTTGCTATTATCAACTGCATTCTGTAACTGGGTAATTTCCTCAACCTTACCATTCAAAGAACTTTCCATTGTTAAACAGCAAGATAACAAGCCCTGTATAATGCAACCTTTTCTTTTACTTTCTGAAATTTTGCTATCAAAAACATTTTTCTCTAAAAATTCCTTCATCATCGTCCATGTCTGCTTACATTTTTTCTGGAATTTCATAAGGACCGCCATGGCGCTTAATACATTTTAATACCCATCTGTTAACTTTATCAGAACTGACACTAGCTTCACACTGAGTAAGCATTTTGACTATATTACTAATAATTAAAAAAAAAAAGGAAATATTTTACTCACCGCATTAGTTGCTCCTTCAGCTTCCAGTTCAGGTCTTCTGGTACACGACACAGTCCTTTTTTTTGTTGTTGTTTCCAGTCTCCAGAGAATAATTCTGGGGTTCCCAACTTGTTAAATTTTGTAGATTAGACTCTCTTATGTCACAACCAGACATTAGAGTCACAGCACAGCTCTTGGTTCTTCATCAGACTTCTGTCCAACTCACAGGATTGTTGTCACCACCGACTTCTGTTACTAAGTCCGAAAATGCTCTTCTGGTCACATGAACGGCACCAAGTGTAGTAATCGGGTCTATATTAATTAATACTGGGTGATATGATAATTAATATTTAGGTATTATTATAATGATGATGATGTAAGTACTCTTCCGCAGCAACCCAATTCTTCCAGAGAGATGCACTTTATTGACTTCCAACACAGAACAAAGTCTAAAGTCCACAGATGACAAAGAAATCCGACAGAGGAGATATAATTCAGAACCCCATATCTTAGGTCCGAGTGTGCATACACAGACAAGCCTCTCCCCTACACACAGACAAGCCTAACTCACCCCAAACCTATAGACTGAATGCCGTGTTATATTCACTAAATATTGAATGGCTGAGCAATTTGATTGGCCAATTCAATTTAGGACTCTGATTAGCTTTAATCTTTCAAACAGACAACAACCCCCAACCGTGAACAGCTGTAGTCATAAACCACCCCAATTTGCACTCCCGCATATCAACATCAACAAGTCCTCTTTAGATATATGTAATTAGATTAGATTAACATACCACCTGAATACCCTTTGAAATGTTCAAATAAACTTGCATATGATTAACACATCAAAGAGTCTTCAGCTGTTCCCTTGCTATGTTAAAATTCAGTTGGACAATGCAACTGAATTTCTGGTCAGCATGGTACTCCAATACAATATTATACATAAATTGGCCAACATATTACAACAACCACCACCACCACCAAAGGCCCAATTTTTCTGCCCCTGTTCAACAGGTGCATGTAATTACAATTATTGATATAATATTTCACAGCAGGGCCCATTCCAGCGCCCACCAAGAGTAACTGTGAGGACTTACAGTGTTGTGGCACCAGCACCACCAAAGGCCCAATTTTTCTACCACTGTTCAACAATGGCATGTACATTGGGGCAAAAAAGTATTTAGTCAGCCACCAACTGTGCAAGTTCTCCCACTTAAAAAGATGAGAGAGGCCTGTAATTGTCATCATAGGTATACCTCAACTATGAGAGACAAAAATGTGGAAACAAATCCAGACAATCACATTGTCTGATTTTTGAAAGAATGTATTTGCAAATTATGGTGGAAAATAAGTATTTGGTCACCTACAAACAAGCAAGATTTCTGGCTCTCACAGACCTGTATCTTCTTCTTTAAGAGGCTCCTCTGTCCTCCACTCATTACCTGTATTAATGGCACCTGTTTGAACTTGTTATCAGTATAAAAGACACCTGTCCACAACCTCAAACAGTCCCACTCCAAACTCCACTATGGTGAAGACCAAAGAGCTGTCGAAGGACACCAGAAACAAAATTGTAGACCTTCACCAGGCTGGGAAGACTGAATCTGCAATAGGCAAGCAGCTTGGTGTGAAGAAATCAACTGTGGGAGCAATAATTAGAAAATGGAAGACATACAGGACCACTGATAATCTCCCTCGATCTGGGGCTACACGCAAGATCTCACCCCGTGGGGTCAAAATGATCACAAGAATGGTGAACAAAAATCCCAGAACCACACGGGGGGACCTAGTGAGTGACCTGCAGAGAGCTGGGACCAAGGTAACAAAGGCTACCATTAGTAACACACTATGCTGCCGGGGACTCAGATCCTGCAGTGCCAGACGTGTCCCCCTGCTTAAGCCAGTACATGTCCAGGCCCGTCTGAGGTTTGCTAGAGAGCATTTGGATGATCTAGAAGAGGATTGGGAGAATGTCATATGGTCAGATGAAACCAAAGTAGAACTGTTTGGTAAAAACACAACTCGTCGTGTTTGGAGAAGAGAGAATGCTAAGTTGCAGCCAAAGAACACCATACCTACTGTGAAGCATGGGGGTGGCAACATCATGCTTTGGGACTGTTTCTCTGCAAAGGGAACAGGACGACTGATTCGTGTACATGAAAGAATGAATGGGGCCATGTATCGTGAGTGCAAACCTCCTCCCATCAGCAAGGGCAATGAAGATGAAACGTGGCTGGGTCTTTCAGTATGACAATGATCTCAAACACACCGCCCGGGCAACGAAGGAGTGGCTTCATAAGAAGCATTTCAAGGTCCTGGAGTGGCCTAGCCAGTCTCCAGATCTCAACCCCATAGAAAACCTTTGGAGGGAGTTGAAAGTCCGTGTTGCCCAGCGACAGCCCCAAAACATCACTGCTCTAGAGGAGATCTGTATGGAGGAATGGGCCAACATACCAGCAACGGTGTGTGACAACTAGGGATGAGCCGAACAACCCCCGGTTCGGTTCGCACCAGAACCTGCGAACGGACTGAAAATTTGTGCAAACTTTAGAACCCCATTGAAGTCTATGGGACTCGAACGTTCAAAATCAAAAGTGCTAATTTTAAAGGCTAATATGCATGGTATTGTCCTAAAAAGGGTTTGGGGACACGGGTCCTGCCCCAGGGGACATGTATCAATGCAATAAAAGTTTTAAAAACGGCCGTTTTTCAGGAACAGTACCGTATATACTCGAGTATAAGTCGTTCCGAGTATAAGTCGAGGCCCTAATTTACCACAAAAAAAATGGGAAAAACTTATTGACCCGAGTATAAGACGAGGGTGAGAAATGCACAGCTACTGTAAGTGGAAAAGAGGGTCAACAATGCCAATTTGCAGCATCACTGTTCCCATTTGCAGCCTCACTGTGCCCATTTGCAGCCATAGGTCCCCTGAACTTCAAACTCGGTAGTTAAGGGTTCCTAGATGCCCCCTAGCTGCAGCCAAAATTTGGGGTCTCTGAACCCAAAGGGTCCCGAAATGACATTGCTGCAGATGGACACAGTTGACCAAATCTGAGGCCCTGTATCTCGGGGCCACTTAGTGCTAAGAACCCCAAATTTGGTGTGCAAACCCAGTGGAACTAGCACAATAAAATTTCCAAAGCTGGGGTTTCTAGCACCAAGTGGCCCCGAGATACAGGGCCCCAAAAATCAGTTCAGAAAATGTCAAGCATTTTTTTGCAGCAGAGAATGACATTTTCCGAACCGGGTTTGGGGCCCTGTATCTCAGGGCCACTTAGTGCTAGAAACTTCAGCTTTGGATATGTTAGGGTACCAGTTCCACTGGGTTTGCACACCAAATTTGGAGTTCCTAGCACTAAGTGGCCCTGAGATATGGGGCCCCAAAGTCGGTTCAGAAAATGTCAAGCACTTTTCTGTAGCAGAGAATGACATTTTCCGAACCGAATTTGGGGCCCCGTATCTCAGGGCCACTTAGTGCTAGGAACTTCATCTTTGGATATGTTATAGTACTAGGTCCACTGGGTTTGCACACCAAATTTGGGGTTCCTAGCACTAAGTGGCCCTGAGATACGGGGCCCCAAAGTCGGTTCGGAAAATGAAATTTTTTGCTGCATAAAAGTGCTTGACTCGAGTATAAGTCGAGGGGGGCACTTTCAGCACAAAAAAATGTGCTGAAAAATTCGACTTATACTCGAGTATATACGGTAATTTTAATGATGCTTAAAGTGAAAAAAAGTGAAATATTCCTTTAAATATCGTACCTGGGGGTGTCTATAGCATGCCTGTAAAGTGGCACATGTTTCCCGTGCTTAGAACAGTCCCTGCACAAAATGACATTTTTAAAGGAATAAAAGTCATTTAAAACTGCTTGCGGCTTTAATGTAATGTCGGGTCCTGGCAATATGAATGAAAATCAGTGAGAGAAAAGGCATGGGTACCCTCCACCACAGCGCATTTCCAGCCACTTTGGTTCTTGTATGGATATTAAGGGGAACCCCTCACCCAAATTAAAAAGAGAAAGGCGTGGGGCCCCCAGGCCCTATATACTCTGAACAGCAGTATAGAGGCGGTGCAAACAAGACAGGGACTGTAGGTTTGTTGTTAAGTAGAATCTGTTTGTAATTTTAAACTGGTACATTTTTAAACTGTAGCTCCAGCCAAAAAATCTTTTTTTAATCTTTTTGGAAAACATAGGGAAGGGTTATTACCCCTGTAGCATTTGTTTTGCTGTCTATGCACCTCTTCAGAAGATTTCACCTCACTTTCTGTCCCAATGACAAATGTTTTTTGAAAATTTGGGGTTTTTAGTGAAACAAGGATTGGTGATAAAGCATCAGTGGAGAGGAGACATGTTTTTCCCATAATAAATCTTACAGGACAAAATTTCCCTTCCTAGGGGTAGATTTCATCTCACTTCCTGTTGTCTCCTTCCGTTTGCAAGTAGGAGTCGTTTGTAAGTTGGATGTTTGAAAGTAGGGTCCTGCCTTATATACTCTGCAGAAATTTGGGCCTTAGGTGTTGGTGTTGCCACAACACTGTAAGCCCTTACAGGGCACTGCTGTGAAATATTAGATCAAGAATTGTACTTACATGCCCCTGTTGAACAGGGACAGAAAAATTGGGCCTTTGGTGATGGTGGTGGTGCCACAACACTGTAAGTCCTCACAGTTACTCTTGGTTGTCGCTTGAACGGGCCCTGCTGTGAAATATTACATCAAGAATTGTAATTTCATGTCCCTGTTGAACAGGGCCAGAAAAATTGGGCCTTTGGTGGTGGTGCTGGTGCCACAACACTGTAAGTCCTCACAGTTACTCTTGGTGGGCGCTGGAACGGGCCCTGCTGTGAAATATTACATCAAGGATTGTAATTTCATGTCCCTGTTGAACAGGGGCAGAAAAATTGGGCCTTAGGCACTGGTGCTGGTGCCAGAACACTGCAGCCCCTCATGGATACTATAGTTGGAGCGCAGGAACGAGCTCTCCTGCAAAAATATAGCATCAAAAATTGTAATTATTGTTAAACAGGGGCTGAAAAATTGGGCCTTAGCCACTAGTGACGGCGCCCAGAACCAAAAAATCGGTTACATCAGCATCAGGTGCTTGGTAGCTGGTGGTGATCCAAGACTGATTCTTTTTTATGAAGGTCAGTCGATAGACCGAGTCGATGGACAGGCGCACCCTGTGATCGGTTACAAAGCCTCCAGCAGCACTGACTGTGCGTTCCAAAAGAACGCTGGATGCAGGACAGGCCAGTAGCTCAATTGCATACTGTGCAAGCTCTGGCCACTGATCCATCCTCAAGACCCAGTAACCCGGAGGATTTTTGTGGGGAAGGTGTCCAAGTCAGATCTTGCCCCTAGGTATTCCTGCACCATGTAAAACAGACACTGGCGATGGTTGCTGGAACCGATCATACCTTGGGGCTGCGGACTAAAAAATTGTCTGAACGCATCGATCAGACAGCCACCTTCTCCACCGCTCCTTCTTTGACTGACCAAAGCCTCAGCAACACGTTGTCCAGGAACAGGAGTTTGTAGCCTCACAGTCTCTGGAAACACGTTGCACAGACTTTTCTACAAGGCCTCCCGAAGATGTTTCATCCTCTGCTCCCTCTGCGACGGCAAGATAAGGTCCGCAACCTTACCCTTGTAACGTGGATCAAGGAGGGTTGCCAGCTAGTATTGATCCCTCTCCTTGATACCATGAATACGAGGATCCTTCCGCAGGCTTTGCAGGATCAGGGAGGCCATGCAGCGTAGGTTTGCTGAGGCATTCGGTCCGGAGTCCTCTGGGTCACTAAGGACAACCTGATCCGCAGCCACCTCCTCCCAGCCATGTACAAGTCCATGTGTTTCTTGGGACTGTAAATGATCTCCTAAAGACTGCTGCTGATGCTGAGTGCCAGGCTCCATCTCCATGCTGACACAATCCTCCTCCTCCTCGTCCTCTTCCTGTGTGATCGGCGGGCACGCAGGAACACTGTCTGGATAAAGGGGGCCTTGAGAGCTAAGGAAGTCCTCCTCTTCCTGCCTCTGTTCTGCCTCAAGTGCCCTGTCCATTATTCCACGCAGCGTGTGCTCCAACAGGTGGACAAGGGGCACAGTGTCACTGATGCATGCACTGTCACTGCTCACCATCCTCGTGGCCTCCTCAAATGGTGACAGGACAGTGCATGCATCCCTGATCATGGCCCACTGGACGTAGGAAAAAAAACAAGCTCCCCTGACCCTGTCCTGGTGCCATAGTCGCACAGGTACTCAGTGATGGCCCTCTGCTGCGTGTGCAGCCACTGCATTATGGCCAACGTTGAGTTCCACCTGGTGGGCATGTCACAGATTAGGCGGTTCTTGGGCAGGTTAAATTCCTTTTGGAGGTCTGCCAACCAAGCACTGGCATTATATGACCGGCGGAAATGCACACAGACTTTCCTGGCCTGCCTCAGGACATTGTAAGCCCGGGTACCTGCCCAAGAACCGCTGCACCACCAAGTTAAGGATGTGAGCCAAACAGGGCACATGGGTCATTTGTCTCTGTCGGAGGGCGGAGAGGAGGTTGGTGCCATTGTCACAAACCACCATTCCTGCCTTAAGTTGGCGTGGCATCAACCACCTCTGAACCTGCTCCTGCAGAGCTTACAGAACCTCTGCCCCAGTGTGGCTCCTATCCCCCAAGCACACCAGCTCGAGCACTGCATGGCATCTTTTGGCCTGTGTACTTGCGTAGCCCCTTGAACGGCTACGGAGCACCGCTGGTTCTGAGGACAAAGCACAGGAAGAGGCCATGGAGGAAGAAGAAGAGGAGGGGGTGGAGGAGAGAGGTGTGTCAGAATCCCTATTAGTAGCATTTTGGAGGCGTGGTGGCAGAACAACCTCCAACACTACTGCACCTTGTCCTGCATCCTTCCCAGCTGCCAGCAGAGTCACCCAATGTGCCATGAAACTTAGGTAACGTCCCTGTCCATGCCTGCAGGACCATGAGTCAGCGGTAATATGTACCTTACCGCTGACCGCCCTGTCCAGTGAGACATGGACATTGCCTTCCACATGCCGGTAGAGAGCCGGAATCGCCTTCCATGAGAAAAAGTGGCATTTGGGTGCCTGCCACTGAGGAACCGCACATTCCACAAACTCACGGAAGAGGGCAGAGTCTACCAACTGAAAAGGTAGCAGTTGATGTGCTAGCAATTTTGCCAAGCTAGCATTCAACCGCTGGGAATGTGGATGGCTGGGAGCGAACTTCTTTCGGTGGTGCAGCACCTGGGGCAGGGAAATTTGCCTGGTACATTCTAAAGTCGGTGTACCGATAGCAGATTGCCCACAAGTACTTGGCTGTGACACACCTAATTCTATACCTTTATTCCTCTAAATGCAGGTCTCAGAGAGAACTGAAGGTATAGTGGGGTTGGAGATCTCAGCTGATGAGGAGCAAGGAGAGGTCTGCTTTGTTCTTTGGTGTGGGTCTTTTAGGTATGCTTGCCAACGAACTGCATGGCAGGTCAACATATGTCTGGTCAAGCATGTGGTGCCCAAGCGGGAGATGTTTTGGCCATGCGAGACACACTTGAGACATATGTTGCAAATAGCAGTGGTGGGATCTGATGCACTCGTCTCAAAAAAGGCCCACACCAAAGAACTTTTGGAATAAGACTGAGACAGCAGCGCCCTGCACATGCGGAGCTTTGCGGTGTGATACAGTCAGTGTGCTGCCCTTAAGCTTGCCCCTGGAGGGCATCCTGCCTCTTTGGTGATGTGCCTCCTCCTCCTTACTCCTATCAGGCACCCACGTTGAGTCAGTGACCTCATCATGCCCTCCCTCCTCATCACTGGAGCAAACCTGGCAGTATGCTGCAGCAGGGGCAACATGACTGCCAGATTGCTGTCCTTCTTGGGCACCCCCTCTGTCTGGGCTCATGTTACTGCCTTCCTCTAGCTGAGTACCATCATCTGAGCCTTCAAAACACTGGACATCCTCCTGGAGCATGTACCCAACACTGTGGTCAAACAGTTCGGAGGACTCCTCAGGAGGACATGGTGGGGCTAGGGAAGGAGTGACTGATTCCATCCGGGGGAAGAGGCCGGGTTGGCAGCTGCTTTGCCAGACAAAGTACCCTAAGCATGGGTGAGAGAGGATGGGGTGGATGATGACGGCTTGGTCATCCACTCGACCAAGTCTTCCGCATGTTGCGGCTCAACACGGCCAGCTGCAGAAAAAAAGGCCAAGCGTGTCCCACGGCCACGTGCTGATGAGGATGTACCGTGTCCACGACCAGCACTGTTGCCTCCAAACACAGAGCCTGCTTGCCCTCTTTTATTGGCTTGTGACTGTCTGCCTCTCCTTGTTGGCCTTCCAGACATACTAATGGCCTGCAGTGAGATGTAGCTGCACTAAGCTGCAATATATATATATATATATATATATATATATATATACTGATACTGCAACTAGCAAATTCAACTGCCTGCCTGTAGTATTAATACTGTGAGAACACCACCAATCTTCCACAGGTAGCTTTAGCTGAACACTGTGCAGAGGTCGCACTACACTAACTTGTAGCTTTAGCTGAACACTGTGCAGAGGACACACTACACTAACGTTTAAATAATGTAGCTGCCTTTGGTAGTGATAGGATCAGGAAAACACCACCAACCTTCTACAGGTAGCTTTAGCTGAACACTGTGCAGAGGTCGCACTACACTAACTTGTAGCTTTAGCTGAACACTGTGCAGAGGTCACACTACACTAACTTGTAGCTTTAGCTGAACACTGTGCAGAGGACGCGCTACACTAACGTTTAAATAATGTAGCTGCCTGCGGTAGTGATAGGATTAGGAAAACACCACCAATCTTCTACAGGTAGCTTTAGCTGAACACTGTGCAGAGGTCGCACTACACTAACTTGTAGCTTTAGCTGAACACTGTGCAGAGGTCGCACTACACTAACTTGTAGCTTTAGCTGAACACTGTGCAGAGGACGCACTACACTAACTGTAAATACTGTAGCTGCCTGATTGTGGTACTAATAGGATCAGAAGAGCACCAGCAATTTTCTTCAGGTAGCTGTAAATACTGTAACAACACCTGCCTGCCTGTCAGTAGGAAGATAATAACAGGAACGGATCTAAATTGAATACAGTGTGTATATATATATATATATATATATATATATATATATATATATATATGTCTCTCAACGCCGGAACACACTACACAGGGCCGACATGCAGGTGGCCTTATATAGTGTGGGGCATGTACCAACCCCCCTGAGCCATAATTGGCCAAAGCCACCATGGCTTTGGCCAATTACAGCTCTCTGTACAGACGGCGCTGTGATTGGCCAAGCATGCGGGTCATAGTGCATGCTTGGCCAATCATCAGCCAGCAATGTACTGCAATGTACTGTACTGTACTAAATTATGGGCCGTGACGCGCCACTCGAATTTGGCGCGAACGGCCCATATCGTTCGTGTCACGGAACGTCCCTCACTCTGCTTGAGTGCTTCCGACAGTATACCGCTTCCTAAGTTCTGGAACACGAGTCCAATGGATCTGGCTATAGGAACCCCCAAGAACTAGACAACACCAGTCTTGGAGTACATCAGGACTAACCACTCTGAGCACAAAACAAGGCGACACTTGCTTGTTGCTAACATGAACTCTCTTTATTTGAAATCTCACACAAATATATACACAGCAGAATGACTAAAACCTAACCTAATTAACATGAGCTAATTAACTAATTCTTTATACAGCCTAGGTGACTAAGACATGACCTTTTGCCCAGACTGAGTTAATTACCACAGGACATTTTCTCACAATAGCAGCAGCTCCAATAGGAGTCGTCCCATCTCCTACATTGTATAGAGGACAATGTGATCAGCTCATTCAATTAACATAAACGCAGGTAATTGGAGTTGATGACACCAGCATCTCCTCACAGGATGTGTCCCAACAGTATGAATCAAACAATATATACATATATACACGACTGAGTCAGATTAGTACAGTTCAGATTGGATTTCTAATTCACCTCACAAAGAGTATTGTTCCATTGAAAATCCAGGGCCCATAATCAAAAGGCAAGAGGCTTGCGTTCAGTCCTCTCCAACAGCCTCTGTCCTGACTAGGTCTGTCACATTTCTCCCCTTTTGGCAGGAGACTAACACAGGAGGAGACCCCAGACGGGTTGACTCCGAAGTTAGTCCATAGTTCCAGTCCTCTAATGCCTGTACCCACACAGTACCCCAAACAAATTGTTCCAAACAGAGTATTACTCACCCAGCCAACTTCTGCCTCTCTCAGAGAACATATCTGCCGCTGGGGAGAGGCCTGGACTGGCCCTTCTCCCTGGAGTCCTTTCTGCCGCTGGAGAGAAGACAGGGGGACTGGGCTCACTCCATCATGCTGTTGGGGATCTGGGCCGACTGCCCAGCATCCCTGGGGTATACAGGTGGGGACTGAAGCCCCATCCACCGACACCAGATCAAGCTGCAGTTGTAAGGTGATGACTGCATTCTCTTCTTGGATCCTGATCTGCAGCTCGCGATAGACAGCCACCTCCTCACCTTGGGCCTCCACAATTGTTGCAGGTGCGGGGCAGAGGTCTCGGACCCTCTGTCCGGTTGCCAGCACTTCTGCTAGGGGTTTGCCAGGTGGTTCCTCCTCTACAGAAACGTCTATTAAATCCCCAGTCTCTGGAATTGGTAAAAGTGTGGGACAGAGGTCTTGGACCCTCTGTTCAGTTACCAGATCTTCAGCTGGAGAAGTTTGTTTTAACTCCATAGATGCTGCTGGCAGAAAATCACATGTCCCTGTCAGTGTTGTGGGAGAAAGGCCGACTACCTCTTCTCTCAAGAAGGCCAAAGCCACTGTTGGTGCTGGGCAGAGCAAAGTGAACGTTGGCCCTGATAGCAGCTCTTCTGCTGGAGGCTCATCAGGTTGTTCTTCCTCAGCAGAAAAGTCTATCAAATCCCATGTCTCTGCAACTGATGTCTGGGGACAGAGGTTCACCATCTCCTGTCCATGGAACCCGGAAGATGTTATCATTGCTGGGCAGAGGTTAGCAGAGCTCTACCCTGTTGTCAGGTTTGGGGACAGCAATCTCCGGATTTTCCACTGCCGATTCTCTGACATGCTGCTGAATGTGTTCTAGCAGTTTCCTGTATGCCCTTTCCAGATGCTGTTCCTTCCTTAGCAAATGGTCCAGATCAGGTTTGAGCTCTGAGACCCCTGCAAGACCGAGCATAGCCTCTCTATATTCTCGCAGGTCCTCAAGGTCAGGTTCCCCTTCATCGCCAACCATAAAATGATCTGTAAAGCTCTCCCACAGCAATCTAAGGCCTCCAAAGTCATATCCCTCCGGAGAGCATTCTGTTGTCTCCCCTAAATATCCCTGCTCTGCGTGCCATTGCAGAGCCCGATAACGATTGTCCAGCTCTATCTCCTGCTGGACCAGCCTGTCCAACTCAGTCACCCATTGCTCCTGGGGCCGCTCTCCCAGGAATGCCATCCGCAATGCCCGTAGGTCACTGGTCCATTGCTCTTGGGTTGGAAAGCACTTGCCCTGTTTTATACCAGCGAGCTGGAGGGCTCCTATCCAGAGCTCCACCCGAATCTGCTGCCTGAGCTCCAGGTATTCATCCTTAGACACAGTCCTGGTGTATGTTGAAAGGATGATCTGCAGCAGCCCCGGGAACTCTGATGCCAGGTCCATATCTCCGCTGGGGTGACTGAAGTCTGCTACCCTGATCTTGGATCCAGTTGGAGGTTTGGATGTCCCAGACTGCAGGAAGCTTTCCCGCTGCTTGCCACCAATGTCACGGAACATCCCTCACTCCGCTTGAGTGCTTCCGTCAGTATACCGCTTCCTAAGTTCTGGAACTTGAGTCCAATGGATCTGGCTATAGGAACCCCCAAGAACTAGACAACACCAGTCTTGGAGTACATCAGGACTAACCTCTCTGAGCACAAAACAAGGCAACACTTGCTTGTTGCTAACATGAACTCTCTTTATTTGAAATCTCACACAAATATATACACAGCAGAATGACTAAAATCTAACCTAATTAACATGAGCTAATTAACTAATCCTTTATACAGCCTAGGTGACTGAGACATGACCTTTTGCCCAGACTGAGTTAATTATCACATGACATTTTCTCACAATAGCAGCAGCTCCAATAGGAGTCATCCCATCTCCTACATTGTATAGAGGACAATGTGATCAGCTCATTCAATTAACATAAACACAGGTAGTTGGAGTTGATGACACCAGCATCTCCTCACAGGATGTGTCCCAACAGTATGAATCAAACAACATACAATATATACATAATATATACTAATAGACCCCATTTTTTTTAAAAAAGAGTACCTGTCACTACCTATTGCTATGATAGGGGATATTTACATTCCCTGAGATAACAATAAAAATGATTAAAAAAAAAAAATGAAAGGAACAGTTTAAAAATAAGATAAAAAAAATAATAATAATAAAGAAAAAAAAAAAAAAATAGCACCCCTGTCCCCCCTGCTCTCGCGCTAAGGCGAACGCAAGCTTCGGTCTGGCGTCAAATGTAAAAAGCAATTGCACCATACATGTGAGGTATCACCGCGAAGGTCAGATCGAGGGCAGTAATTTTAGCAGTAGACCTCCTCTGTAAATCTAAAGTGGTAACCTGTAAAGGCTTTTAAAGGCTTTTAAAAATGTATTTAGTTTGTCGCCACTGCACGTTTGTGCGCAATTTTAAAGCATGTCATGTTTGGTATCCATGTACTCGGCCTAAGATAATCTTTTTTATTTCATCAAACATTTGGGCAATATAATGTGTTTTATTGCATTAAAATTTTAAAAAGTGTGTTTTTTCCCCAAAAAATGCGTTTGAAAAATCGCTGCGCAAATACTGTGTGAAAAAAAAATGAAACACCCACCATTTTAATCTGTAGGGCATTTGCTTTAAAAAAATATATAATGTTTGGGGGTTCAAAGTAATTTTCTTGCAAAAAAAATGTATTTTTTTATGTAATCAAAAAGTGTCAGAAAGGGCTTTGTCTTCAAGTGGTTAGAAGAGTGGGTGATGTGTGACATAAGCTTCTAGATGTTGTGCATAAAATGCCAGGACAGTTCAAAACCCCCCCATTTTGGAAAGTAGACACCCCAATCTATTTGCTGAGAGGCATGTCGAGTCCATGGAATATTTTATATTGTGACACAAGTTGCGGGAAAGAGACAATTTTTTTTTATTTTATTTTTGTTTTGCGCAAAGTTGTCACTAAATGATATATTGCTCAAACATGCCATGGGAATATGTGAAATTACACCCCAAAATACATTCTGTTGCTTCTCCTGAGTACGGGGATACCACATGTGTGAGACTTTTTGGGAGCCTAGCCGCGTACGGGACCCCGAAAACCAAGCACCGCCTTCAGGCTTTCTAAGGCCGTAAATTTTTGATTTCACTCTTCACTGCCTATCACAGTTTCGGAGGCCATGAAATGCCCAGGTGGCAAAAAAACCCCCCAAATGACCCCATTTTGGAAAGTAGACACCCCAAGCTATTTGCTGAGAGGTATAGTGAGTATTTTGCAGACCTTACTTTTTGTCACAAAGTTTTAAAAATTGAAAAAAGAAAAAAAAATTTTTTTTCTTGCATTTCTTTATTTTCAAAAACAAATGAGAGCTGCAAAATACTCACCATGCCTCTCAGCAAATAGCTTGGGGTGTCTACTTTCCAAAATGGGGTCATTTGGGGGGGTTTGTGCCACCTGGGCATTCCATGGCCTCCGAAACTGTGATAGGCAGTGAAGAGTGAAATCAAAAATTTACACCCTTAGAAATCCTGAAGGCGGTGATTGGTTTTCGGGGCCCCGTACACTGCTAGGCTCCCAAAAAGTCCCACACATGTGGTATCCCCGTACTCAGGAGAAGTAGCTAAATGTATTTTGGGGTGCAATTCCACATATGCCCATGGCCTGTGTGAGCAATATATCATTTAGTGACAACTTTGTGCAAAAAAAAAAAAAAAAATTGTCACTTTCCCGCAACTTGTGTCAAAATATAAAACATTCCATGGACTCAACATGCCTCAAAGCAAATAGCTTGGGGTGTCTACTTTCCAAAATTGGGTCATTTGGGGGGTTTTATGCCATCTGGGCATTTTATGGCCTTCAAAACTGTGATAGGTAGTGAGGAGTAAAATCAAAAATGTACGCCCTTAGAAATCCTGAAGGTAGTGATTAGTTTTCGGGGCCCCGTACGCGGCTAGGCTCCCAAAAAGTCCCACACATGAGGTATCCCCATACTCAGGAGAAGCAGCTAAATGTATTTTGGGGTGCAATTCCACATATGCCCATGGCCTGTGTGAGCAATATATAATTTAGTGACAACTTTTTGTAATTTTTTTTTTTTTTTTTTGTCATTATTCAATCACTTGGGACAAAAAAAATGAATATTCAATGGGCTCAACATGCCTCTCAGAAATTTCCTTGGGGTGTCTACTTTCCAAAATGGGGTCATTTGGGGGGTTTTGTACTGCCCTGCCATTTTAGCACCTCAAGAAACGACATAGGCAGTCATAAATTAAAGGCTGTGTAAATTCCAGAAAATGTACCCTAGTTTGTAGGCGCTATAACTTTTGCGCAAACCAATAAATATACACTTATTGACATTTTTTTTACCAAAGACATGTGGCCGAATACATTTTGGCCTAAATGTATGACTAAAATTGACTTTATTGGATTTTTTTTAGAATAAAAAGTAGAAAATATCATTTTTTTTCAAAATTTTTGGTCTTTTTCCGTGTATAGCGCAAAAAATTAAAATGGCAGAGGTGATCAAATAACATCAAAAGAAAGCTCTATTTGTGGGAAGAAAAGGACACAAATTTCGTTTGGGTACAGCATTGCATGACCGCGCAATTAGCAGTTAAAGCGACGCAGTGCCAAATTGTAAAAAGTGCTCTGGTCAGGAAGGGGGTAAATCCTTCCAGGGCTGAAGTGGTTAAAAATGTACCAGTTCAAAATTACAAACAGATTCTACTTAACAACAAACCTACAGTCCCTGTCTTGTTTGCACCGCCTGTATACTGCGGTTCAGAGTATATAGAGCCTGGGGGCCCCACGCCTTTTCTTTTTTTAACTTGGGTGCGGGGTTCCCCTTAATATCCATACAAGACCCAAAGAGCCTTTTAATGGACTTGGGTGGTGGTGGTGGGGGGGGGTACGCATGCCGTTTGTCTCACTGATTTTCATCCATATTGCTGGGACCCAACATTACATTAAAGCCACAAGCAGTTTTAAATTACTTTTATTCCTCTACAAAATGTTCACTTTTTATTCACTTTAAGCATCATTAAAAGCACTGCTTCCAAAAAAAACGGACGTTTTTAAAACTTTTTTTGCATTAATACATGTCCCCTGGGGCAGGACCCGGGTCCCCAAACCCTTTTTAGGACAATAACTTACATATTAGCCTTTAAAATTAGCACTTTTGATTTCAAACGTTTGAGTCCCATAGACTTTAACGGGGTTCTAAAGTTCGCGCAAACTTTCGGTCCGTTGGCAGGTTCTGGTGCGAACCGAACCGGGGGGTGTTCGGCTCATCCCTACTGCTGACAGATGTGCTGCAAGGACCTGGGACACCCTGCGCTATACCATCATCTCTGTCAGTGGAAGTCTACTGAGAGGTCATGAGGTATAGCAGGGACAGACTGAAGTGAGTAAGGAGGAGGGACAGATTTAGGCCCCTTTTGTGTGGCTTTTAGGTGCTCTTGCCAATGGGCTGAGTGGTGGGAGGTTAAATGCCTTGTCAAGCATGTGGTACCCAAATGATTGGTGTTTTTGCCATGCTTGATGCGCTTGAGACAATGTTTGCAAATAGCAATAGCATATGTACTAAAAAAAAAAAAGGCCCAGACAGCTGAGCACAAGGTGACTGAATAGGGTGGCTGCTCTCTACTATTCCATGATGGCTGCCTTGTTGGGGTTGTTCCTCACCCTCACTTTCCTCCTCTGCTCTATCCGGCACCCAAGTCGTGTTAGTGACCTCATCATCATCATCTCCTCCATCCTCATTACGACTGGAGACAACTTTGCAATACGCTGTGGCTGTGGGAACATGACTGCCAATTTGTGTACCAGTGTTCTCCCCTCTCTGTAGGCTCATGGTCCTGCCTTTCTCAACCTCAGAGTCAGAACCAACATCTGAATCGAGTAATGGCTGTACATTGTCAAGGAGCAAGTGGCTGACACTGTGTTCATATAACTCCGCTGACTTCTACATGCCTGAGGCTGGGGCTATGGAAGGAATAGCTGTGGACAAGGAGGCAGGTTTTGCCACTCTGGCAGCTGAAGGGGACTGCGCACTAGTCTCTGCTTGGATGATGGAGAATGAGGAGGACGAGAACGGTTTAGTAAGCCAGTCCACCACCTCCTCTGCATACTGTGGCTGGATAGCACGGGCAACATCACTAAAGAGAGGAAATGATGCCCTGCCTAAGGACTGACCACACCCACCTTTTCCTGTGTACACATACGCGGCTGCCCCACTTGACACAGTGCCATTGGGAACATCTACCTCTCCTTGCTGTCCTCCCAGGCATGGTGGGGGGTGTTTATTAACCAAATGTAATAAAGGTGTGTAAATGTGTATGTGGATGCACTTTAATCAATGGAAAGTGGTGTTTGGTACACTTTAATTTGAGTATTCACGACACAGACACACTCCACGGATACACTATAATATACTGAGATATACCGCGTCAAATGTGCAGTAATGCACAGAACGATATGGCACAGAACTATATGGCTATATGCGAAAACGCAATTAAATATATTGCGTTCAATTTGCAGTAACGCAATAAAATATATGGCGTTAAACTTGCATTAACGCACAGAACTATATAGTAGACATGTGCGCCGTCAATAAATTTGTTTTGGTTTCATTCCGTTTCGTATTTGCATTAATTCGTATTTGTAATTCGTGTCCGTAATTCAATTCAGATTCGTACGAAATACGAATGTTCGTTATGATGAATTTATCATTATGAGGGCTCCCACCATTCCTGCGCTGTGCTGACTTTCTGGGTTTTTAACTTTTAGGTTATTAACTTTTCGTAACAATTATGAATGTTCCTTATGATGAATTTATCATTATGAGGGGTTCCCACCATCCCTGTGCTGAGTTCCCAGGTCTGTACACCCACTGTGCCCATTATGAGGGGTTTCCACCATCTCTGTGCTGAGTTTCCGGGTCTGTACACACGATGTGCCCATTATGAGGGGCTCCCACCATCCCTGTGCTGAGTTCCAGGGTCTGTACACCCGCTGTGCCCATTATGAGGGGCTCCCACCATGCCCATGCTGTGCTGACTTCCTGGGTTTTCAACCTTTAGGTTCGTTAACTTTTCGTAACAATTACAAATGTTCGTTATGATGAATTTATCATTATGAGGGGCTCCCACCATCCCTGTGCTGTGCTGACTTCCTGGGGTTTTTAACATCATCATAACGGATAATCGTAATTAACAAACAATTCTTATTTTGTCCGATTTTGTTGTAACGGAATATGGATCCGAAGTTCGTAAACAAAATTTCTTACTTCATACAAAATTTGTATGCATAAAAATTCATACTTTGGATCCTCACGAATGTACGAATTTTCAGAAATTCGTTCGAATTTCAGATTTGTACGAAACTAATCACACATGTCTTCTATATAGTGTTAAACTTGCAGTAACGCACAGAACTATATGGTGTTAAACTTCCAGTAATGCAATTAAATATATGGTGTTAAACTTGCAGTAATGCACAGAAATATATGCCATTAAACTTGCAGTAATGCAATAAAATATATGGCGTTAAACTTGCAGTAACGCAATGAAATATACAGCGTTAAACTTGCAGTAACACACAGAACTATACGGCGTTAAACATGCAGTAACGCAATTAAATATACAGCGTTAAACTTGCAGTAACACAAAACTATATCATGTTAAACTTGCAGTAATGCACAGAACTATACAGCGTTAAGCTTGCAGTAACGCACAGAACTTTATGGCGTTAAACTTGCAGTAATGTAATGCAATATACAGCGTTAAACTTGCAGTAATGCACAGAACTATATGGAGCTAAACTTGCATTATCTCAATGTAATATATATAGTTAAACTTGCAGTAATGCACAGAACTATATGGATTCAACCTTGCAGTAACGCAAGGAAATATATGGCGTTAAACTTGCAGTAACGCAATAATATATACGGTGTTAAACTTGCAGTAACACAATGAAATATATGGGGTTAAACTTGCAGTAATGCAATGATATATACGGCGTTAAACTTGCAGTAATGCAATGAAATATATGGCATTAAACCTGCAGTAATGCAAATAAAAAATATACTGTGTTAAACGGTCACTACACTCACACTGACTGAACAATCCCTACATTGACGCTAATGTAAAGATGAATGGTCACACTACACTCACACTGAACTATCCCTAGATGCTCACTAAACTGATATTCTACACTGAAAATAGAATCAGAAGAGAACACTATAGCACACTAACTGCCGAATAGCACTGAACAGAACCCTGTTCTACCTCTCTCCATGCCGTTATCACACTAGAAATAACTGCTATGGAAAGAGTTATTTTATCTATGCTCTGCTCAAATGGGCATGAGAGGTTTAATACGAGATGGGGGTGAACAGCCAGGGCAAGCAAGGGTATCTGGAAGTGAAAAAAGGTTTGTTGCATTACATTTGTTTGCCAAAACAAATATAGCATAGAAAAAAAAAGAGAGTTTGGCGAATTTGGAAAGATGTTCACATTGCTGAAGAGTCATAGGTAAGAGCATTGCAGAGGTGAGACATGAAATGATCTTACAGGTATGTAAACAATAAACATGCATTTTCTTGTTAAAAAAAAAATAAACTTGCATGCATGAAAACATATATGATGATTTTGCTCTACTTACTGAGTAGCCAGCCACGATCGAATGTTTCCCTTTCAAAATTCTCAAAGAGCTGAGACTGGCGGAGGATATGGACATCAAGGACTGAGCCGGGGAACCCAGTCACCACATCCCAGATCAACACATGTTGTCACACACCACCTGGATGTTCATTGAATGGTAGCCCTTGCAGTTCCTGTAAATATGTTCCTTGTGGCTGGGTGGAAAGAGAGGGACATGGGTGTAATCGATAGCACCCATTGCGTTGGGAATGGATGCAATGCTGTAAAATCCACCTTTAATCCGATCCCATTCCTGGCGAGACAATGGCATGTAGATGTAGGTGAACGCAATCACACGGAATCCCTAGAGCACTTATCCGAGGATACGGGAAAAGTACACCTGCGACATGCCAACAACATCCCGGCCACCATTTGGTAGGAATCCTTGCCAAGAAAATGGAGTACAGCGAGCAACTTTGTCATGCCCAGTATGGCATGACTCCACTGGGTTGTGGTCTCCAGTACAAAGCGCAGCCTCACATAGAGCAGAAGGATCAACTACCCTGTCTAAGGACTGACCATGTCCACCTTTTCCTGTGGACACATATGAGGCTGCCCCCCTTACAGTGCCATGGGAACATATACCTCTCCTTGCTGTCCTCCCAGACATGGTGGGGGATGCTTATTAACCAAATGTAATAAAGGTGTGTAAATGTGTACGTGGATGCACTTTAATCAATGGAAAGTGGTGCTTGGTGCACTTTAACTTGAGTATTCACGACACAGACACACAGAGCCATGCTGTACCCACACCACCAGAGAGAGAGAGCCACACTGTACCCACAACACCAGAGAGAGGCACGCTGTCCCCACACCACCAGAGAGAGCCATGCTGTACCCACACCACCAGAGAGAGCCACGCTGTACCCACACCACTAGGGAGAGCCACGCTGTACCGCACCACAAGAGAGAGCCATGCTGTACCCGCACCACCAGAGAGAGCCACGCTATACCCACACCACCAGAGAGAGCCATGCTGTACCCACACCACCAGAGAGAGAGCGCCATGCTGTCCAGCACCACCAGAGAGAGAAGGTCAGTGTCACTGGCCAATGTGGACACAATAAGAGACAGACAGTACTAGCATTGTATGGCCACAATAGGACTGGGACACTGAAATATAAAGGGGACTGCACTGTAAAGGGGCAGTGTAATCATTGCAGTGCCCCTTTACAGTGCAGTCCCCTTTATATTACAGTGTCCCTGCACATTACAGTGTGGAGGACAAACACCATACAACCCCTCGAATGTCTGCCCAGGCCTTTTTTTTGTCCCAGTCCGGGCCTGCTGGGGTGTGTAGTCTGCCCCAGGGATTTCATATGGGGCCACCTGTATTAAGGACTACATGTCCCAAGATGCTTCACTGCTCTATTTCCTGCTGGTAATTGGTTCTCCTCCTCCTGCCAATCAGGAAGCAGGGGAGGGAGCAAGGTGGGAGGCTGCCTGTGTGAGCGCCGCTAGCATACTGAGAGTGAAGAGGAGAGGGAGGGGGGAATTCCCCCGCAGCTGCTGACAGGTTCTTTGTCCCTCAGATCCTGTCAGTGTGTGAGTCCCTGCGGTAGCCAGTGGAAGGTGTGGGGCCATGGGCGGGCTGAGCGCACCCGCTACATTTATTTGCAAAATGTTATAACAGAAACAAAGTTTCAAAATTTTCTGTCTTTTTTAATTTATTTAGCAAAAAATTAAAAACCCAGTGGTGATTAAATACCACCAAAAAAGCTCTATTTGTGTGGAAAAAATGCAAAAAATACACAAAGCGCTGGGTCCAGGAGAGCGCAATACACAGAGCGCTGGGTTCAGGAGAGCGTAAAACACAGAGCAATGAGTTCAGGAGAGCGTAATACAGAGTGCTGGGTTCAGGACAGCGTAATACACAGATCATCAGTGCCCAGCCATCAGTGCAGCCTTACCTGTGCCCATCAATGCAGCCTGATCAGTTCCCATCAGCTAAGCCTCACCAGTGCCCATCAATGCAGCCTCAATCACCAATGCCCATCAATGCAGCCTCAATCACCAATGCCCATCAATGCAGCCTCATCATTCGTGCCCATCAATGCAGCCTCATCATTCGTGCCCATCAATGCAGCCTCACCAGTGCCCATCAATGCAGCCTCACCAATGGTATTGGTGAGTCTGCAATCCAACCATAAAATAATCTGGAAACAACATGAGCCGGTTGTTTTTGTATTGTATGTCTCCTGCCAATCTGGCAGCTCTGAGCAATTCATCCCGGTCTCTGAAATACAGCAGCAGCAAAATAAATGTTCTGGGGGGCTCCCTGTGGGGCAGGCTGTGGTGGCATGCGATGTGCCCTCTCCACCGTAAAGTAAGGGGATAGCTGGGCTGCAGGCAGGAGGGAGCGCAGAAGCTCCTCAGTAAAAACCATGGGGTTCTTTCCCTCAGCCCCCTCTGCCATACCTATGATACGGATACTGTTGCGGCGGCAGCGATTTCCCGCATCTTCTGCTCTATATTCCAAAGTTTTTAGCTTAGACTGCAGTGTGCGGAGGGCCCCATCATGCTCAGCAACCATGTCCTCCACTTGGCTCACTCTCCCCTCTGCATTAGTCAGGCGGGACCGGACCTTGTCTATGTCCTGACGGATAAGCCCCATGTCCAGCTGCATTGCCTCTATCTTACTGGTGAGGGTTGTTTGGCAGGTGGCAATGGCAGTGTGGCAGGACGCAATAGCCTCCATAACCTCCAGTATCCCTGGGGGGTTTGCTGGGGCCTGAGCAGAGGAGTCAGTCTGCGACACCATATTGACACGTGTTGTGGCTGCAGGACGTGGCCTCAGTTCAGGACCACTATTGTCCGGAGTATCAGGGGGAAAATGGAGCTTCTTACCACCCTTTCCTCGTCCTGGTGTTCTGGACGGCATCCGCCGGCTATCAGTGCTGCACAGGTACAGGGAAGATATGGAGATTTTTACAGCAGAGCTCCGAAATGTGCGTCTGGTCACTCCGCCATCTTGGACATGCACCCCAATAGTTTTAGTCGTATTTAGTCGACTAAATCTCCAGTACATTTTAGTCGACTAAGGCCCCGTTCACACCTATGCAAATTAGATGAGGCTTACTCCGCATCCAATTCGGAGGACATTTTAAAATGCATTCATTTGAATGCACCTGGTTCACATATGAGCGTTGCATTCATTTGAATGCACCTGGTTCACATACGTGTTCATTCGTTACTGATTTTCAGGTCGCTCTTCACAGGCCTTGCTGTTCTTCAGTGTGTTCTGTTACTTCGTTCTGAGCAGCCGACCGTTTTCTAGCCATGTTGTGTATACATACTCCTCGTAGAGTTCGTGCTGTGCGGGGGCTTGGTGTTGGGGTCCTTACCTTGACACAAGTCCAGTCCATGAACAGGGTGGATAGGTGTTCATGGACCAAGAATTGGTTACTCCAGCGTGACCAGTTCTGTCATATGCCTTTGCTCCGTGAGATCCGTGAGAATAATCCTGATGATTTCAGGAACTTTCTCTGGATGACGGACCCCGTATTTCACTGTTTGTTGGCTTTGCTGACCCCTTATATTAGCAGGCAGGATACCTGCATGAGGCAAGCCATCACTCCGGAGCAGAGGCTCATCGCCACCCTGCGGTACTTGGCAACGGGGAGAAGCCTGCAGGACTTGAAGTTTTCGACAGGCATCTCCCCCCAGGCTCTGGGGATCATTATCCCAGAGACCTGTTCTGCCATCATCCAGGTCCTGCAGAAGGAGTATATTAAGGTAAGATTTATCCTTTAACATCACATTTTATTGTATATAGTGTTTATTAATATATTGTATTTCTTTCCTCATCCCCTAATTACCATGATTGTAATATGCTGTGAATGTCCCCTTTGTCCTCATGCATGCTGTTTTTTTTTTAAAAAAAAATGTGTCCTTCATACATATTTGCCTTCACTTACCTCCCCAGCATGCTCTCCTGGCCCTATATTCACCTTGTGTGGTCACTTAACAATGTATTTTGTCAGCTCCATAGTAGTGCTTTACCCCAAACACCCCCTAAAATGTGTAAAAATGTGATTTGTGCTTTATATTCAGTGGCAGAGGCTTTTTTTTCGTGTCCCAAAATGATTTGGAACCCCCCTTCCCCCAACTACTAACTCAGCTGATACCAATCCTCTGCTGACTTTGCCAAACCCATACACACTATACCCACCTCTTTAGTGCTCAGATTTATGGATGAATTCCCCAAAGCATGTAGTGCAAGGGCCTGCCTGAATACTTTTAAATGGTACTGTTTAAAGTTTTTGTATACTATTATTATCTTGATAGGTAATAGCAGAATGTGAAAATGTGCTAAAATGTGTACAGTGTGTATTTATCTCTTTGTATTATGACACTTCTTACCTGTCCAGTGGGCTGCCAACAGTGTAAAGAGGGGCTTGCCAAAGTAATACACATTATTTATGCATTCAGCTCTCAATGAAGTTGAGAGGGTTACCTATCCAAAACATCTCCCCCTAAAATTTCAAAAATGGCCCATGAGAGGGAGGGAGGAATCTGATAGGTGGACCTTATACCTTTGTCTTTAAATACTCCCTAAAATAGAAGTTATACTGATGTTGGCCAAGAATGTTTGTGTCTAATCTGCTTTCCCTGTTTATGTGCAAAAGGATTCATTTATTTTTCTTGTTTGACTCCACAGTTTCCTTCCAACCCACAGGAATGGCAGACTGTGGCCTCCCACTTTGCCCAGCGGTGGGACTTTCCTAACTGCGGAGGGGCAATTGATGGGAAACACATCCACATCGTCCCACCACCCAACTCAGGGTCATACTATTATAATTATAAGGGCTTCAATAGTATTGTGATGTTGGCAGTGGTGTCGGCTACTTATGAGTTCCTGTATGTGGACGTGGGGAAGAATGGCCGGATGTCCGATGGTGGAGTCATTGTCCAGATGGAGTTCCACAGGCGTCTCCATATTGGCAGCTTGGACTTGCCACCTCCAGAAGACAATGTGGAAGGACTCCAATTCGTCTTCGTTGCTGATAAAGCGTTTGTGCTGGGGGACCATCTTATGCGGCCATTCCCGATGAGGACCCTCACCCTGGACCAGAGGGTTTTTAATTATGGGCTGGCCAGAAGAGTGGTGAAGAACACATTTGGAATCATGGCCAGCCAGTTCCGTCTATTTCTTACACCCATACACATGGCAGAGTATAAATTGAATCATATCATCCTGACATGCTGTGTTCTCCACAACTTTTTAAGACAAAATTCTTCCAACTATGCTGCCTCAGTTGGGCCTGAGGCCGGAATTCAAGTAAATGAACTAGCCCTGACGGCGCTTGAAAGTGGCCGTCCTGGCCTGCCCCCTCTGAGTGCCTGCGAGATCCGTCTTAGATACCTTGATTACTTTGCGGGTAGGGGGGCCATCAATATGCCAGACAATGTCTGATACATTTTTAAAATAAAAAAATCATTTTAACTACTAAAATCTTCAGTGACATTTACTGCTTGTGTTTCTTTTAGCTGACCCTGACAGAAATGTGGGGAGTCCTGAAAATTTTGTAATTGTGTAACCTTAAAAAGCACTGTTGGATTTTATTTACTAAAGGAAAATACACTTTGCACTACAAGTGCACTTGAGCCTGCACTGAAACTGCACTTGTAGTGCAAAGTAGATTTGCCCTTAGGAAATAACCCCCATTGTCACTGAAAACACCAATTTTACCTTAACAAAATTTTAGGAGCATTGAAACAATAATCCACACATTCTTGATTATCAATCTTTTTAATACCAGCACAATCACTTGTGCATTTCTAAAAGGTTTTTAAAACAAACCACCATGTTTGTTGTATAAAAATGTTTTCGGTAACATTAATAAATATTGAAATGTCCATTTAAGGTAAAACAGGCATGTTTCAAACAAACAAGAAATACACAAATCTGGAACTTACAAAGTTTAACTTTTGTAGAAATTGAAGGCAATATCAGAAATTAGTATTTAGAAACTGTGTTTGATATTGCGTTCAGATGGGGTGAAGTCACCCCTGGAAAAGCCACATTTTGAAGATGCACACAAATTGCCAAATGTCAACATGTGCTAGCTGCCATCACGGGGGATCAAGGGATGTGTTTTGTGGGTGCAGCTTCTTCCTCTCAGCTACTTTATCATTGAGGAAGGGGTTGCACCCCCAAAACGCCTACATTGATCTCCCGTGATGGCAGATAGCACATATTGACACACTGTGTGCATCTTCAAAATTTGGCTTTTCTATAAAATGGCGAAAAACGTAAAAAATTTTTACTTTACAAATACCACAAAAAAGGAAGGGATTTGGAGGTGTTTTAAACTCTCCCTAAAACATCAATGATGTTCTTCATTTTGTTTTTAATATCATTGATGTTTTTCTGGATGTTTTCTAAGTCCCTATTATACTCCATGATCTCACCAATCAGGATCTGTGCACTTTCACTGGTGAAATGACCTGGATCCACAACATCACGATCACCTAAAAATAGAGAAACAAAAACACACCATGTATTATAAATCTGCCGGCATCCATCTCTTACCTGAGCCTGTGGTCGCAGACACTCACCTGTTGTGGTGACTATTTCCACCACGTCTCCTTCCTCCTCCTCTGCTTGGCTTCATGAAGTGGGGGGTCTGTTGTCTCTTCTGCTGAGTGGTGTCCTCCGAGTCTTTTCTCCCCTATGTAAAAAAAAATTGGTATACTTAGCACACAGATATTTGATGACAGAAAGAGGAATATGAAACACTGCTTGTAAGTGGGGTACAATTGTCTGTTTTGGCAGAGTTGCAAGATGAAGAAATATTGTTTTCCTTTGTCAAGCTTGAATAATTACCTGTTTTGTACAAGCTACACAGATGGAGACACCCCTATAGTATACACTGGAGCACCTGTGTGGGCCCCCTAATAAAAAGGGTGTTCTGGTGTCCCCCACTAGTGCTCCAGCGTCCAGATGTGTAAGCAGCTGCTGAGTATCCTCTCCTTACACAGAATCTAGTTTGCATTACATTCTAGTTACAAACCCATCTAGACTCCAAAATTATTTTAAGAGAAGTAGGCTAGAAAAAATGTATTCAAATGCATATGGCCAAAACAATGGTGTTTTCTATGTCGAACGAACAATGTTTCATACGAACGAACAATGTGCCCATGAACATGAAAGTTGCCATTTTAAACTGTACAACAGTAAAGAAAAGCACATGGAGCAGCACGAACGTAATAAAAGTAAAGAATAGGAACACAGGACAACTACTTACTTTTTTGCAGCACTCTCCTGATCCTTCTGTACTGCTCGTGCTCCCTGATTTTGAGGTCCGACCACTGCTTCCTGAGCTGATCCTTGGATCGTCATACCCCGAAATTCTTCTGCAGACTTTTGACTACTTTTGCCATGATCTTGGCCTTTCTGACATTGAGGTTGGGGTAAGGTCCATACTTCCCATCATAGTTGGCCCTCTTCAAGATGTCGACCATCTCCAACATCTCCCCAAAGGACATATTTGAGGCCTTAAATTGTCTCTTCCGGGATTGGGATGTTTCTGGCTCCGGGCTTTCCTCCTCATTGCTGTAATTAGCACGCGCACCTGCTGTGTCTCCGCCATGTCCTCTTCCCCCACTTTGCGGAACGAGAAGGGGCGGGGAATAGACTAGAAGGAACATTAGGGGCGGGCAGAGTTTCATGCATGCGCAGTGTATATGAAGCGTAACACGCGTGCGTAGTACGTAGGATCTGTGAGTGGAGGAAGGAGTATCGGAGGTGCCGATCGTGATAACAAAGGTAAGATCTAAACTTGGGCCTATACTGCTTATAGATTGAGGCCTATATTGTTACAAGATTAGCAGAGTTTCACCTGACATTAGGGTTTGTCTTGTGTTGTGTCTTGCAGATAAAATGGATGGCTTCAATGACCACAACTTCCTCCCCCTGTTCATAGACAAATACAGGGGGCTGCCCTGTCTGTGGCAGGTCAAACACCCACAATATAATAATAAACAAAAGAGGCAGGCAGTGCTGGAGAAACTGCTGGAGTTGGTGAAGCCGGTGGTCCCCACAGCAACCATCCCCTATTTAAAAGCCAAAATTAGTGGCCTGAGGAGCACTTATCAACCTGGGACTTCCAGCCAGGAAGAAGTGGAGGAGCCCAGCTGGAGCCAGGCATAGCATTGTTCTACAGATTTCTGGTCAATAAATAAATGATGTTTACTAGATGTTATTATTGATCACTAATTGCTGATTTAATAAAGTGTTTTACATATCAATAGACAGTAGTGGGCAAAAATAATTGGGACAAGAATGAAAAATGCTGGGCTCAGAATGATCATCAGTTATATTTGTTAACATTCAATTTGCAACAGTCATGAGGTGAAAATTGTGTGTGATTTATGAATAAAAAACTAAAACGATTTCCCCTTTTCATACACAGGAAGACCTCAGCCAGGACGAGGAGGCTGTGGAATGAGGCACACAGGAGGAGGCTGTGGAATGTGGCAGCCAGGAGGAGGCGGGGGTTAGTGGCAGCCTGGAGGAGTCGGGGCTAAGAGGCAGCCAGGAGAAGGCCGGGCCCAGTAGGAGCCTGGCCGAATCGCAGGTTCCTCCCCTCCACCTTCCAAACAAAAGACACAGGAAGGGGAGTAACGTGCAGGATTCAGCACTCAGGCTGATTCAGGAGGCTTCTGCGTCTCTCAGAGCCACCCCCACTCCTGAAGAGGCCTTTGCCTGCATGGCTGCCACAAAACTGCAGGGCATGCAGGAGGGTCAATGCCTCCTGTGTGAGGACCTTCTTTACAAAACACTAACTAAGGGGGTGAGGGGCGAAATCGCACACAAAACCCACCTGTGTGAGTTGGACCATCCTCCTCCTCCTCCTCCTCCCACAACTCCACCATCACAGACATAGCGTGGAAGGAAGCGTGGAAGGAACACCAGAGAGTGATGACCCTGGGTTCAGTCTGGTCTGACAAAAGATGCAGGCTCTTGTATGACCACAGCCTGGGGACATACATGTCATCTGCTGCTGTTCAAGATCTCTTGGACTTCTGGACCAGACTGTATTCCCTTATATATGGACTCCTCAGGTCACCAATTTTGCAGTAAAATAATTGATGTGTGCCAATTTCTGATGTTTATCCAGCGTTGCCTCCCTCTGTTTGGTTCTGATCCCTTAATAAAGGATTGTGTGTTTCAATTATAATTGCCTATGTGTGTTTTCCATCAAAGAGGACAGTTGGTTTGTGAGGAGGCAGGTACATTTCTAAAATACAATGTGAAATTAACAAGAAACACCAACACCAAGCAACCTCCTTGAGATTAAATAATACAAGATAATAATGGGGTGGTGGTAACTTGACACACAAAACACACCCAAAAAATTTCAGGATGTAAAATAAAAAAATAAAAAAAATTAACAACACGATCAGGCTTGAAAACAATACAAACCAAAAAAAACATATATCTTTTTTGTCAGATGTGACAAATCAAAATATATTGATGAAATCACGATAAATAATAAAGAAAGAAGTTTGTGAGAAGTCTGTGTGAATATCAACAGCAAAACTGCTTCATTTTTCTAGCATTATAAAGAAGAAGAGAGTGCGCTGTATTAAACAATTTTAAACATTGCAGCCTGACGAAAGTGCTATATCCATTCCGAACGCTAATTTTACCAGACCGAGCTGTTCCGTCTCGAAATTTCTTCTGAGCATGCGTGGCACTTTGTGCGTCAGAATTGACCACACACGGTCGGAATTGACGTGATCGGATTTTGTTGTCGGAAAATTTTATAGCCTGCTCTCAAACTTTGTGTGTCGGAAAATCCGATGGAAAATGTCCGATGGAGCCCCCACACGGTCCGAATTTCCGACAACACGCTCTGACAGCACATTTTCTGTCGGAAAATCAGACCGTGTGTACAGGACATAAGTCTTTTGACTAAAATGGCATTTTAGTTTTAGTCCCATTTTAGTCTTTTGACTAAAATGCCATATTCATTTAGTCGACTAAAATGTTTTAGTCGTTTTAGTCGACAAAATTAACACTGCATCCCACCCACTGTGTTATTTTTTGGTTACTGGGCATGGAGGAGGAGGGAGGGACTTGGCTGTCATTAGGATCTGTATACACGCCCAAATGTGTGATGTCAATACCATGTGACCTGAACAGTTCAACTCAACAAGGAAATGTTCTCTCCAGCAATAGAGACCAAACTGAGCATGTGCAGGAGGACTACTCTGACCATGTCTTATCTGGCCTTGCCATGAGTGACCCTGCAGGCGGGGAAGATCTGTCCATACAGGATCAAAGAGACTTTTTACACAATGCAGAGGATTTACCCCTTAAGTTCTACAGTGAGTATAACAAGCATGCTATTCTGCATTTACAGACAGATTTTACTGTTGTGGGTTTGGTAACACTTTAATGTCAACCTAATGCTTCTTGAATAAAAGTTCATAAGCAAAGTCTTATTATTTATGATGTCCTTGGACGTAAAAATAATTGTAAGCCCATACTTCCATACTTCCACATCATTTTCCTCTGTAGTTCATTCTTGAACTTTTGCCCTCCCCCAATGATTTTGTGCCCACTCATGACAGCCCAGAAGGCCCAACCCCCCCCACCACCACCACGGCGGACTCCTTTTCTTTCTTGAGCAGGAACTCTTTATCTGTTCTGATGAACACATCAAGACAGACTTGTGACAGAGTGAGCAAAGAATTCCTGGTGCCTCTGTGACCTCACATCTAGACCATGAGTGCCTGTGCTGTGATGTTTCCTTGCCCCTCTGACTTGGAAGGATGGAAATCCAACATTGATGGCAGGATCCTGGCATCTTTAGTCCCGTAGCTTGAGACTGCTGTGTGATGTTTGCATAGATTGGATCAGACCACGAGATGGTACTGTTCAGCATGGAGAAAGATAGTTAAGGAAGGTCTAGCCATTGCACCTTTTTCTCCAGAGATTACGCAATTGGGTGACCCCAATCGCTTGTGATATCATCGACCCAGCATGCCCCAGTTGATGACGTTAGAAGGAGTGGTGTCACCCGATTACATCATCAGGTGACTCCGCCCCTTAGTTATTTAAGAAATGTCAGACGGTGAAGCAGGCAGCGGGAGCCTTCCACAAGACCGTTTATTTTCTTTTTTCGGGTCGGACGATGAAGCAGGCATCGTGATTGACAATGGATCTACTTTGGGGGACATTTGCTTTTTATTTTTAAAAAACGTCAAAAACTCATGTTGTGTCTTTACTCACTTTTTACACTTTTTTAGAGGGCAAGCCTCTTCACTTTTTGGTGAATGGATAGGGCTACTATGTACCCTATACTCATTCACATGGGGGGAGCAGGATCTGGGGGCCCACTTGTTACAAGGGGCTTCCAGATTCCAATAAACCCCCCACCAGCAGACCCCCACAACCACTGGCCAGGGTTGTGGGGAAGAGGCCTCTGTTCCCCACAACATGGGCAGAGCCCCCACTGCCCCAAAGCACCCCCATATATTGAGGGCATGTGGCCTGTTATGGTTAAGGAGGGGGGCGCTCTCTTGCCCCCTTTTCCTGGCCTGCCGGGCTGCATGCTTGGCTAAGGGTCTGGTATGGATTGGGGGGACCACACGCTGTTTTATTTTTTTCTGAATTTTTCATTGCCGGCATTCTTTTGTTTATATTTTTTGTCGATAATTTGACCTTTTCAAAAATGTGGAATTTGTAAATGAAATGAAATGATATGTAGCAGGATTCTCTCAAGTAGGGATGAGCCGAACATCCCCCGGTTCGCACCAGAACCTGCGAACGGACCGAAAATTTGCACAAACATTAGATCCCCATTGACGTCTATGGGACTCGAAAGTTCGAAATCAAAAGTGCTAATTTTAAAGGCTAATTTGCATGGTATTGTCCTAAAAAGGGTTTGGGGCCCCGGGTCCTGCCCCAGGGGACATGTATCAATGCAAAAAAAGTTTTAAAAACGGCCGTTTTTTCAGGAGCAGTGATTTTAATGATGCTTAAAGTAAAAAAAAAAGTGAAATATTCCTTTAAATATCGTACCTGGGGGGTGTCTATAGTATGCCTGTAAAGTGACGCGTGTTTCCCGTGTTTAGAACAGTCCCTGCACCAAATGTCATTTTTAAAGGAAAAAATCTCATTTAAAACTGCTTGCGGGTTTAATGTCATGTCGGGTCATGGCAATATGGATGAAAATCAGTGAGACAAACGGCATGGGTATCCCCCAGTCCATTACCAGGCCCTTTGGGTCTTGTATGGATATTAAGGGGAACCTCGCACCCAAATTAAAATAAGGAAAGGCCCTATATACTCTGAACAGCAGTATACAGGCGGTGCAAACAAGACAGGGACTGTAGGTTTGTTGTTAAGTAGAATCTCTTTGTAATTTTGAACGGGTACATTTTTAACGTGCTTAGCTCCAGCCAAAAAATCTTTTTTAAGCTTTTTGGAAAACATAGGGAAGGGTTATCACCCCTGTGACATTTGTTTTGCTGTCTTTCCTCCTCTTCAGAAGATTTCACCTCACTTTTTGTCCCAATGACAAATGTTTTTTGAAATTTGGGGTTTTTAGTGAAACAAGGATTGGTGATAAAGCATCAGTGGAGAGAAGAAAAGTTTTTCCCATATTAACTCTTACAGGAGAGAATTTCCCTTCCTAGGGGTAGATTTCATCTCACTTCCTGTTGTCTCCTTCCGTTTGCAAGTAAGAGTGATTTGTAAGTTGGATGTTTGAAAGTAGGGGCCTGCCCTATATACTCAGCAGAAATTTGGGCCTTAGGTGTTGGTGTTGCCACAACACTGTAAGCTCTCACAGGGCCCTGCTGTGAAATATTAGATCAAGAATTGTAAATACATGCCCCTGTTGAACAGGGCCAAAAAAATTGGGCCTTTGGTGGTGGTGCTGGTGCCACAACACTGTAAGTCCTCACAGTTACTCTTGGTGGGTGCAGAAACGGGCCCTGCTGTGAAATATTAGATCAAGAATTCTAATTACATGTCCCTGTTGAACAGGGGCTGAAAAATTGGGCCTTAAGCACTGGTGCTGGTGCCACAACACTGCAACCCCTCACAGATACTCTAGTTGGAGCGCAGGAACTAGCCCTGCTGCAAAGAATTGCATCAAAATTGTAATTACACACCCCTGTTAAACAGGGGCTGAAAAATTGGGCCTTAGGCACTGGTGCTGGTGCCACAACACTGCAACCCCTCACAGATACTCTAGTTGGAGTGCAGGAACTAGCCCTGCTGCAAAGAATTGCACCAAAAATGTAATTACGCGCCCCTGTTAAACAGGGGCCGAAAAATTGGGCCTTAGGCACTGGTGCTGGTGCCACAACACTGCAACCCCTCACAGATACTCTAGTTGGAGAGCAGGAACTAGCCCTGCTGCAAAGAATTGCATCAAAAATTGTAATTACACGCCCCTGTTAAACGGGGCTGAAAAATTGGGCCTTAGGCACTGGTGGCGGTGCCCAGAACCAAAAATGTTCTTACAAGCTATCAGCATGATCATTGAGGAGGAAGAGGATAATTACTCAGCATAACAGGATAGTCACTCAGCATCAGCATAGGCAGTCTTTGAAGAGATCTGACATTTCCCAAAAAAATATTCAGTTACATCAGCATCAGGTGCTTGGTAGCTAGTGGTGATCCAAGACTGATTAATTTTTATGAAGGTCAGTCGATCGACCGAGTCGGTGGACAGACGCATCCTATGATCGGTTGCAAAGCCTCCATCAGCACTGAATGTGCAATCTGAAAGAACGCTGGATGCAGGACAAGCCAGAAGCTCAATTGCATACTGTGCAAGCTCTGGCCAGTGATCCATCCTCAAGACCCAGTAACCCAGAGGATTTTCGGTGGGAAAGGTGTCCAAGTCAGATCTTGCCCCTAGGTATTCCTGCACCATGTAAAACAGACGCTGGCGATGGTTGCTGGAAACGATCATACCTTGGGGCTGCGGACTAAAAAATTGTCTGAATGCATCGGTCAGCCGGCCACCTTCTCCACCGCTCCTTCCTTGACTGACCGAAGCCTCAGCAACACGTTGTCCAGGAACGGGAGTTTGTAACCTCCCAGTCTCTGGGAACGTGCTGCACAGACCTTTCTGCAAGGCCTCCCGAAGATGTTTCATCCTCTGCTCCCTCTGTGACGGCAAGATAAGGTCTGCAACCTTACCCTTGTAACGTGGATCAAGGAGGGTTGCCAGCCAGTATTGATCCCTTTCCTTGATACCACGAATACAAGGATCCTTCCGCAGGCTTTGCAGGATCAGGGAGGCCATGCAGCGTAGGTTTGCTGAGGCATTCGGTCCGGAGTCCTCTGGGTCATTAACCACTTCAGCCCCGGAAGGATTTACCCCCTTCCTGACCAGAGCACTTTTTACAATTTGGCACTGCGTCGCTTTAACTGCTAATTGCGCGGTCATGCAATGCTGTAACCAAACGAAATTTGCGTCCTTTTTTTCCCACAAATAGGGCTTTCTTTTGATGGTATTTGATCACCTCTGCCGTTTTTATTTTTTGCGCTATACACGGAAAAAGACCGAAAATTTTGAAAAAAAATGATATTTTCTACTTTTTGTTCTAAAAAAAATCCAATAAACTCAATTTTAGTCATACATTTAGGCCAAAATGTATTTGGCCACATGTCTTTGGTAAAAAAAATGTCAATAAGTGTATATTTATTGGTTTGCGCAAAAGTTATAGCGCCTACAAACTAGGGTACATTTTCTGGAATTTACACAGTCTTTAATTTATGACTGCCTATGTCATTTCTTGAGGTGCTAAAATGACAGGGCAGTACAAAACCCCCACAAATGACCCCATTTTGGAAAGTAGACACCCCAAGGAAATTGCTGAGAGGCATGTTGAGCCCATTGAATATTCATTTTTTTTGTCCCAAGTGATTGAATAATAAAAAAAAAAAAAAAAAGAAATTACAAAAAGTTGTCACTAAATGATATATTGCTCACACAGGCCATGGGCATATGTGGAATTGCACCCCAAAATACATTTAGCTGCTTCTCCTGAGTATGGGGATACCACATGTGTGGGACTTTTTGGGAGCCTAGCCGCATACGGGGCCCCGAAAACCAATCACTGCCTTCAGGATTTCTAAGGGCGTACATTTTTGATTTTACTCCTCACTACCTATCACAGTTTTGAAGGCCATAAAATGCCCAGATGGCACAAACCCCCCCCAAATGACCCCATTTTGGAAAGTAGACACCCCAAGCTATTTGCTGAGAGGCATGTTGAGTCCATGGAATATTTTATATTTTGACACAAGTTGCGGGAAAGTGACAATTTATTTATTTATTTTTATTTTTTGCACAAAGTTGTCACTAAATGATATATTGCTCACACAGGTCATGGGCATATGTGGAATTGCACCCCAAAATACATTCTGCTGCTTCTCTTGAGTACGGGGATACCACATGTGTGGGACTTTTTAGGAGCCTAGCCGCGTACGGGACCCCGAAAACCAATCACCGCCTTCAGGATTTCTAAGGGTGTACATTTTTGATTTCACTCTTCACTGCCTATCACAGTTTCGGAGGCCATGGAATGCCCAGGTGGCACAAACTCCCCCAAATGACCCCATTTTGGAAAGTAGACACCCCAAGCTATTTGCTGAGAGGCATGGTGAGTATTTTGCAGCTCTCATTTGTTTTTGAAAATGAAGAAAGACAAAAAAAATAATTTTTTTTTTCTTTTTTTAATTTTCAAAACTTTGTGACAAAAAGTGAGGTCTGCAAAATACTCACTATACCTCTCAGCAAATAGCTTGGGGTGTCTACTTTCCAAAATGGGGTCATTTGGGGGGGGTTTGTGCCACCTGGGCATTCCATGGCCTCCGAGACTGAGATAGGCAGTGAAGAGTGAAATCAAAAATTTACGCCCTTAGAAAGCCTGAAGGCGGTGCTTGGTTTTCGGGGTCCCATACGTGGCTAGGCTCCCAAAAAGTCTCACACATGTGGTATCCCCGTACTCAGGAGAAGCAACAGAATGTATTTTGGGGTGTAATTTCACATATTCCCATGGCATGTTTTAGCAATATATAATTTAGTGACAACTTTGTGCAAAAAAAAAAAAATAATAATAATTTGTCTCTTTCCCGCAACTTGTATCACAATATAAAATATTCCATGGACTCGACATGCCTCTCAGCAAATAGCTTGGGGTGTCTACTTTCCAAAATGGGGTCATTTGGGGGGGTTTGAACTGTCCTGGCATTTTATGCACAACATTTAGAAGCTTATGTCACACATCACCCACTCTTCTAACCACTTGAAGACAAAGCCCTTTCTGACACTTTTTGATTACATGAAAAAATTATTTTTTTTTGCAAGAAAATTACTTTGAACCCCCACACATTATATATTTTTTTAAAGCAAATGCCCTACAGATTAAAATGGTGGGTGTTTAATTTTTTTTTTTCACACAGTATTTGCGCAGCGATTTTTCAAACGCATTTTTTGGGGAAAAAACACACTTTTTTACATTTTAATGCACTAAAACACACTATATTGCCCAAATGTTTGATGAAATAAAAAAGATGATCTTAGGCCGAGTACATGGATACCAAACATGACATGCTTTACAATTGCGCACAAACGTGCAGTGACAACAAAATAAATACATTTTTAAAAGCCTTTAAAAGCCTTTACAGGTTACCACTTTAGATTTACAGAGGAGGTCTACTGCTAAAATTACTGCCCTCGATCTGACCATCGCGGTGATACCTCACATGCATGGTGCAATTGCTGTTTACATTTGACGCCAGACCGACGCTTGCATTCGCCTTAGCGCGAGAGCAGGGGGGACAGGGGTGCTTTTTTTTTTTTTTTTTTTCTTTATTATTTTTTTGCTTTTTTATCTTATTTTAAAACTGTTCCTTTCATTTTTTTTTTTTAATCATTTTTATTGTTATCTCAGGGAATGTAAATATCCCCTATGATAGCAATAGGTAGTGACAGGTACTCTTTTTTGAAAAAATTGGGGTCTATTAGACCCTAGATTTCTCCTCTGCCCTCAAAGCATCTGACCACACCAAGATCGGTATGATAGAATGCTTTCCCAATTTCCCAATGGCGCTATTTACATCCGGCGAAATCTAAGTCATAAAATGCTCGTAGCTTCCGGTTTCTTAGGCCATAGAGATGTTTGGAGCCACTCTGGTCTCTGATCAGCTCTATGGTCAGCTGGCTGAATCACCGGCTGCATTCTCAGGTTCCCTGTTGAGACAGGAGAGCCAGAGAAAAACACGGAAGACGGTGGGGGGGGGGCATTCTCTCCCACTGCTTGTAAAAGCAGTCTCGAGGCTAATTAGCCGCTAGGATTGCTTTTACATGAAAGCCGACCGCTGGCTGAAAAGAATGATACCAAGATGATACCTAAACCTGCAAGCATCATTCTGGTATAACCACTCAAAGTCGTGAATGCTGTACCTGAAGACAAAAATATGGTTAACAATAAAGCACAGTAAACGGTAAATTATAAAAAATTGCAGACCTGAAAAGCAAACATGATAAAACATAATAACAATAAAACATTGCAGAATAGAATACAGTAAAAAAGAGCAGAACAATAGAGAGAATAGAGAGAGAGAGAATAGAGAGAGAACAATAAAACGACAACTATTATTTTTTATTTTATATTTTGTTTGTGTTTTTTTTTTTATATACTTTTTTTGTAACTGTAACTTTTATAACTGTAACCGGTTCCAGGTTCGGGTCTCTCAAAATGCGATGGCATCTTGGGAGACCCTGTGAAAGTGTGCCTAGTCTGTGCAATGCTGTACCCTACGCTAATACTCAACTAGTGAATGGTAGCGTTCAAAACATTCACCAATGCAAAGACCAGGATTGTCAGGACAGGAGGGACAATAATAGCGGGTGTCACGCCTATATCCGCGCTTGCTGCAGACACAACATCTTTTTTGGGGGGGTTCGTTGGGTAGGGGTACTCGGGAGGACATAAAAATGCCTCTCATGCAGCCGACTGCATTTGGTTGGGGATGTGAATGGGGGAAGTACGGGCGCTGCAGAAGTGGTGGGTTCCCAATTAGGATTGGCGAATGCAGCAGGAAGGGCACTATGGGCATGACGGGCCTGTGTTTGTCTTCTTGGTGGCAGCGGGACACTACTTGTGCTTGCCACCTCACCAGCTTGAACTGCACTTATGGGACTCGCCACGTCACCAAGTGTTACTGCAGTGCTGGTTTGACTATGACCGGGGTGTACTAGGCCGCTGGCGCTTGCCAGTTCACCAAAACGCTACCAAAAAAACTGTTAACGATCGCAGGGATCAGGCCTGACTCTGCGAACGCTGCAGTTATGCATTTAGTGTTTTGTAAGTGACAGTGATCGATCGATACTGCACTTGGGTGGGCTGGGCTGGGCCGGGCGGAGGGGCAAAACGCAGGTGCTAGCAGGTATCTGGGCTGATCCCGCTAACACTGCGTTTTTGGGAACCCTAAAATGCTGGGGACGCCAGTATAGATCTGATCGGATCAGATATTGATCAGTTCAGATACTATACCACTAAGGGAGGTGTACGGTGCGTGCGTGGGTGTTAGCGCTACTGGCACTAACCTGACGCTGCCTGGGGCTGGTGCTTGCCAGTTCACCAAAATGCTACAAAAAAAACTGTTAGCGATTGCAGGGATCAAGCCTGACTCTGCGAACGCTGCAGTTATGCGTTTAGTGTTTTGTAAGTGACAGTGATCGATCGATACTGCACTTGGGTGGGCTGGGCTGGGCCGGGCGGAGGGGTAAAACGCAGTTGCTAGCAGGTATCTGGGTTGATCCCGCTAACACTGCGTTTTTGGGAACCCTAAACTGCTGGGGACGCTAGTATAGATCTGATCGGATCAGATATTGATGCGTTCAGATACTATACCACTAAGGGAGGTGTACGGTGCGTGGGTGTTAGCGGTACTGGCACTAACCTGACGCTTTCTGGGGCTGGTGCTTGCCATTTCACCAAAATGCTACCAAAAAAACTGTTAGCGATCGCAGGGATCAGGCCTGACTCTGCGAACGCTGCAGTTATGCGTTTAGTGTTTTGTAAGTGACAGTGATCGATCGATACTGCACTTGGGTGGGCTGGGCCGAGCTGGGCGGAGGGGCAAAATGCAGGTGCTAGCAGGTATCTGGGCTGATCCCGCTAACACTGTGTTTTTGGGAACCCTAAACTGCTGGGGACGCTAGTATAGATCTGATCGGATCAGATATTGATCTGTACAGATACTATACCACTAAGGGAGGCGTATGCTGCGTGCGTGGGTGTTAGCGGTACTGGCGCTAATCTGACGCTGTCTGGGGCGACGCATATCACCGTCGGGTGATCAGGGGGCTAAATCTTTATTCGATAATAAACGGAGGGTGCCCTGACACTATAAAAAATAAACAAACTAACCAGCGTCACCCGTAACGGTTATACAGTGATCAGTGGTGAAAGGGTTAACTAGGGGGCAATCAAGGGGTTAAAACATTTATTAGGTAGTATATGGGGGTCCCTGTCACTATAAAACGCTGACGGCGAACCTAAATATTTACGTCCCTAACTAGCGTCACCAGCGACACTAATACAGCGATCAGAAAAATGATTGCTTAGCGACACTGGTGACAGGGGGTGATCAAGGGGTTAAAACTTTATTAGGGGGGGTTAGGGGGGTACCCTAGACCTACAGGGGGCCTAACACTCACTGCCCTGACACTGTAACTGTCACAAACTGACACCAATACAGTAATCAGAAAAAAAAAAAAAAACCTGCTTGGTGTCAGTTTGTGACAGGGGGGGGGTGATTGGGGGGGGGATCGGGGGGCGATCGGGGGGGGGGATCGGGGTGTTTAGTGTGCCTGGCATGTTCTACTGTGTGTAGTGTGTTGGTGCACTTACATTTCAGTCTTCTCTCCTCGGCCCGGAACGGAAAATACCGAGCCGAGGAGAGATGACATCATTTCCTCTGCCTCTGTGTACAATACAGAGGCAGGGAAATGATCCCATTGGCTGAGAGCGATCTCGAGGGGGGGGCCACAAATGGATGGCCTCCCCCTCACCTCCGATCGCCGGGGGAGATTTGCCGACCGCCGCAGGCACCGGGGGGGGGTCCGATCGGACCCCCCACCCGCAGGCAGGCAAGGACGTACATATACGTCCTTTTGCCTGCCCGTGCCATTCTGCCGACGTATATAGTCGTGCGGCGGTCGGCAAGTGGTTAAGGATGACATGATCCGCAGCCACCTCCTCCCAGCCATGTACAAGTCCATGTGTTTCTTGGGACTGTAAATGATCCCTTAAAGACTGCTGCTGATGCTGAGTGCCAGGCTCCACCTCCATACTGACACAATCCTCCTCCTCTTCCTGTGTAATCGGCAGGTATGCAGGAACACTGTCTGGATAAAGGGGGCCTTGAGAGCTAAGGAAGTCCTCCTCTTCCTGCCTCTGTTCTGCCTCAAGTGTCCATTATTACATGCAGCCTGTGCTCCAACAGGTGGACAAGGGGGACAGTGTCACTGATGCATGCATTGTCACTGCTCACCATCCTCATGGCCTCCTCAAATGGTGACAGGACAGTGCATGCATCCCTGATCATGGCCCACTTGCGTGGGGAAAAAAAATCAAGCTCCCCTGACCCTGTCCTGGTGCCATAGTCGCATAGGTACTCATTGATGGCCCTCTGCTGCATGTGCAGCTGCTGCAGCATGGCCAACGTTGAGTTCCACCTGGTAGGCATGTCACAGATTAGGCGGTTCTTGGGCAGGTTAAATTCCTTTTGGAGGTTTTCCAGCCGAGCACTGGCATTATATGACCGGCGGAAATGCACACAGACTTTCCTGGCCTGCCTCAGGACATCCTGTAAGCCCGGGTACCTGCCCAAGAACCGCTGCACCACCAAGTTAAGGACGTGAGCCAAACAGGACACATGGGTCATTTTTCCCTGTCAAAAGGGCGGAGAGGAGGTTGGTGCCATTGTCGCAAACCACCATTCCTGCCTTAAGTTGGCATGGCGTCAACCACCTCTGAACCCGCCCCTGCAGAGCTGACAGAACCTTTGCCCCAGTGTGGCTCTTGTACCCCAAACACACCAGCTCAAGCACTGCATGGCATCTTTTGGCCTGCATACTTGCGTAGCCCCTTGAACGCCTATGGAGCACCGCTGGTTCCAAGGACAAAGCACAGGAAGAGGCCATGGAGGAAGAAGAAGAGCAGGAGGTGGAGGAGAGAGGTGTGTCAGAATCACTAGTAGTGGCATTTTGGAGGCGTGATGGCGGAACAACCTCCAACACTACTGCACCTTGTCCTGCATCCTTCCCAGTTGCCAGCAGAGTCACCCAATGTGCTGTGAAATTTAGGTAACGTCCCTGTCCATGCCTGCTGTAATATGCACCTTACCGCTGACCGCCCTGTCCAGAGAGGCATGGACATTGCCTTCCACATGCCGGTAGAGAGCCGGAATTGCCTTCCGTGAGAAAAAGTGGCGTTTGGGTACCTTCCACTGAGGAACCGCACATTCCACAAACTCACGGAAGGGGGCAGAGTCTACCAACTGAAAAGGTAGCAGTTGAAGTGCTAGAAATTTTGCCAAGCTAGCATTCCACCGCTAGGCATGTGGATGGCTAGGAGCGAACTTCTTTCTGCGGTGCAGCAGCTGGGGCAGGGAAATTTGCCTGGTACAATCTGACGTCGGTGTACCGTAAGCAGATTGCCCGCAATTACTTGTGTACTGTGTGCTGTGACACACCTAATTCTACACCTTCATTCCTCTCAGTGCAGGTCTCAGGGAGGACTGATAGTATAGTGGGGTTGGAGATCCCAGCTGATGAGGAGTAAGGAGAGGTCCTCTTTGTTCTTTGGTGTGGGTCTTTTAGGTACGATTGCCAACAAACTGCATGGCAGGTCAACATATGTCTGGTCAAGAATGTGGTGCCCAAGCGGGAGATGTTTTGGCTACGCGAGATACGCTTGAGACATATGTTGAAAATAGCAGCAGTGCGATCTGATGCACTCGTCTCAAAAAAGGCCCACACCAAAGAACTTTTGGAATAACGCGCAGAGACAGCAGTGCCCTGCACATGCGGAGCTCTGGGGTGTGATGCAGTCAGTGTGCTGCCCTTAGGCTGGCCCCTGGAGGGCATCCTGCCTCGTTGGTGATGTGCCTCCTCCTCCTCCTCCTCCTCTCTCCTATCAGGCACCCACGTTAAGTCAGTGACCTCATCATCCCCTCCCTCCTCATCACTGGAGCAAACCTGGCAGTATGCTGCAGCAGGGGGAGCATGACTGCCAGATTGTTGTCCTTCTTGGGCACCCCCTCTGTCTGTGCTCATGTTATTTCCTTCCTCTAGCTCAGTATCATCATCAGAGCCTTCTAAACGCTGGGCATTCTCCTGGAGCATGTACCCAACACTGTGGTGAAACAGTTCGAGGGACTCCTCAGGAGGACATGGTGGGGCTAGGGAAGGAGTCACTGATGCCATTGAGCCAAAGGAAGAGGCCGCGTTGGCAGCTGCTTTGCCAGACAAAGTACCCTGAGCCTGGGTGAGAGAGGATGAGGAGGATGCGGATGGCTTGGTCATCCACTCGACCAAGTCTTCCGCATGTTGCGGCTTAACGCGGCCAGCTGCCAAAAAAAAAGGACAAGCATGTCCCACGGCCACGTGCTGATGAGGATGCACCATGTCCACGACCAGCACTGTTGCTTCTAGACACAGAGCCTGCTTGCCCTCTTTTATTGGCTTGTGACTGTCTGCCTCTCCTTGTTGGCCTTCCAGACATACTATTGGCCTGCAGTGAGCTGCACAAAACTGGGATATATATATCTATATATAGATATATATATCTATATATAGATATATAGATAGATATATATATACCGATTATACTGCAGCTAGCAGAATCAACTGCCTGCCTGTAGTATTATTAGTATGATAACCCCTGCACTTGTCTTCACAGTACACAGTACAGTAGCTGGAAATACTTCAATGAACCTACACAAGCATCTGGCTACAGGTTGCTATACTGTAGATCAGACTGTGCAGGGTACACATTACAGTAGCTGGAAATACTTCAATGACCCTACACAAACAACTGGCTACAGGTTGCTATTGCTATGTAAAAACACCTGCCTGCCTGTCAGTAGGAAGAGAATAACAGGAACGGATCTAGCTAAACTGAATACAGTGTATATATATATATATATATATATATATATATATATATATATATATATATATATATATACATATATACATACATACATACATACATACATACACACACACACAACACCTAGGATGCATATATATAAACAATACACTGTAAGTGCAGCTAACTGACTCGCCTGCCTACTCTATCTAACTTGAATCAAATAACACTGTCTCTCTGTCTATTTCTCTCCGCCACAACACACTTCACAAGGCCGCCACACAAGCGGCCTTATATAGTGTGGGGCGTGTACTAAACCCCCTGAGCTATAATTGGCCAAAGCCTCCTTGACTTTGGCCAATTACGGCTCTCTGTTCAGACAGCGCTGTGATTGGCCAAGCATGTGGGTCATAGTACATGCTTGGCCAATCATCAGCCAGCAATGCACTGCGATGCTGCAGTGAATTATGGGCCGAGACGCGCCACTCGAATTTGGCGCGAACGGTCCATATCGTTCGTAATTCGGCGAACGGCCGAACAGGCGATGTTCGAGTCGAACATGGGTTTGATTCGAACACGAAGCTCATCCCTACTCTCAAGGCTGGTGGAATACATGAGAGAACTATCTGCTGCAGCTATGTGGGCTTTTCAACCCCCCTCCCTCTTCTCACACACTCAGAACTGCTTTGTAGGAACCTCCCTATTAGGAAAGACTGAGCCAATCATCAGGCAGCAGCAAAGCATTGTGGAATAGAAAGTGCAGCACAATGCAGCCTGACTGACTGAAGTGTGAAGCAGGACTGCAAATCCCAGTGTCAGGGTATCTAATTGACCAGACCGTGTGGACTGCACAGAGGAGACCAGAAACACATGTAAGTGAAATAATGGTGTTTATTAAATAAGTGACAAGTAAAAGGAATATAAACAGTGCAAAACCAACACAACAAACCCACTAAAAACAACAATATATACAAGTAAATGGAGATACCGGAATCGTAAACAAGCCAGGCCAAGGTCATACACAGGGAGGTCAGCAGATGGGCAAGGACGGGAAACCGAACAGGACAGGGAGAGGATGGATGGATGGGATACAGGGCAGGAATCCAAGGTAACCAGGAACAGAAGGGACAGGACCAGGAAGGGCTCAGGATAGGGATTGGATCAGATCAGGTCAGGACAAGGCAGATGCAGGCTCAAGGTCAAAATAACAGGCAGCAAGGTCAGAATGCAGGGAGAGAGATACCAAGGCAAGCCTATGAGGGCTTGCTGGGTATTTATAAGGCTGTGGTAATTGAACTCATGTCACAGCTGAGCGCAGTGTGTGCTGTTTGCTCCACAAAGGCTGGAAGGCAAGCTTCGAGACATCAGACTGAGAAGCTGGCACATCAGACTGGGAAGCTGGCACATCAGACTGGGAAGCTGGCACATCAGACTGGGAAGCAAGCTTCGAGACATCAGGCTGGAGGGCAGGCACATCACACTGGAAGGCAGGCATCGAGGCATCAGGCTGGAAGGCAAGCTTCGAGACATCAGGCTGGGAAGCTGGCACATCAGACTGGGAAGCTGGCACATCAGACTGGGAAGCTGGCACATCCGACTGGGAAGCTGGCACATCCGACTGGGAAGCTGGCACATCCAACTGGGAAGCTGGCACATCTGACTGGGAAGCTGGCACATCTGACTGGGAAGCTGGCACATCCGACTGGGAAGCTGGCACATCCGTCTGGGAAGCTGGCACATCAGACTGAGAAGCTGGCACATCAGACTGGGAGGCAATCTTCGAGACATCAGGCTGGAAGGCAAGCTGCAAGACATCAGGCTGGAAAGCTGGTACAGCAAACTGGGAAGCTGGCACGTCAATCTGGGAAGCTGGCACATCAATCTGGGAAGCTGGCACATCAATCTGGGAAGCTGGCACATCAATCTGGGAAGCTGGCACATCAATCTGGGAAGCTGGCACATCAATCTGGGAAGCTGGCACATCAGACTGGGAAGCTGGCACATCAGACTGGGAAGCTGGCACATCAGACTGGTAGGTAGGCATCAAGACATCAGGCTGGGAAGTGGGAGCAGGTTGGGTTACTGGCAGGATTGTATGAGTGGGGAAGAACTTCCGTTTCTTCTTTGGCTTAACTGCTGAAGATCTGTAGGTGGCTGTAGGACTGTAGACAGGAGGTGAGGCATACTGAAAGGAAGGGCTGGGATATGGCAAGGAAGGGGGAACAGCAGCCAGAGGGAGTTCTTGTGGGGAAGTTGCAGGTATTAGAGAAGAGGCAGGTAGGTTAAAGGTAGGATAGGTACAGGAAGTAGAAACAGGGCATTGATACTTGGTGGGGAGCAGGGTATATTGGGCTGTAGCTGAGGTTGCCATGAGCGATGGGGGAATAGATTCTTGGGAAGGCAGGTGATTAATGGCAGGGCTGGTTGTTGTGGCTTGGCTAAATTAAGGAGATCTGACCATGCCTGTAGCACAGGATGAACAAACATTGATTCACACACAGCTTGACTAACCAGCGATTGCACTGAATGGATGCAATCAGACAACACCTGCTGTGAACAAGAGGCATAACGTTCCATGAAAAAGGCTGGATCATCCTCTAATAACCACACCAGAGACTCAATGTCAGGAGACTATACTTACCGAGGCCGAGATGCCGAGAGCGGCTCGCCCTTACGACCACGCGCACCCGACCCCTGGAGGTGATACAGGGAGTTGGGGGCACGCGGAGGCACGGGCTTCCGGAAGGGATATGGTTCCTGGAGGAAGTCCGTGGAACTGCAGGCACCAGAGAAGCTGCAAACAAGAGGTTAGCTGAATAATGCAGTAACAGGTCAAGGCAAGTCCGTGAAGCAGGCTGAGATCAAGGGTAACTGGCAGACAAGGGGTATCCGTAAAGCAAGCAAAGGTCAGAGGTATCCAGCAAGCAGAGAGAGTGTCCGTTTAAACGTAGCAGAGGTCAGGGCATCCAGCAAGCAAAGAGAGTGTCCGTTAAACGTAGCAGAGGTCAGGGCATCCAGCAAGCAGAGGGGGAGAGTATCCTTTTAACTTTAGCAGAGGTCAGGGTATCCAGCAAGCAGAGAGAGAGAGAGTATCCTTTTAACTTTAGCAGAGGTCAGGGTATCCAGCAAGCAGAGAGAGAGAGTATCCTTTTAACTTTAGCAGAGGTCAGGGTATCCAGCAAGCAGAGAGAGAGAGTATCCTTTTAACTTTAGCAGAGGTCAGGGGGCGTAACAGCAGTCAGGTAGATAGTAACACAGGGGAACAGGTAATTAGCAGGGTACAGGACAGGGCACAGCTGACGACTAACCAGCAACCCGACTGGGCGCTGGAGCCGTCAGAAGTAGCCCACCGGCGGGCGCGTCAGCGTGACGCGCCGCCGGGTACCCGCACGGCCACGGCGCGCACACGGGGACCGCCGTGCACCCGCGCGCGCCGCACAGCAGGGCCGCGAACGGGTGCACGGCGCAGCGTAAGTCCTCCGCGCATGCGCCGTGGAGCCCGACGAACGGAGGCGACTTGTGCCTCCTGACAGTGCCCCCCTCCTACGGGCGGACACTGGACGCCCAGACTGGACATTACTTCCGGGTGGTCCCGATGGAAGGCTTGAATCAAGCGTGGTGCATGTAGGTTCCTTGCAGGTTCCCAGGAGTTATCCTCAGGTGGATAACCCTTCCATTGTATCAAATACTGCAGTTGTCTGCCCTTCTTCCTGCAGTTAAGGATGGACTCCACCTCAAATTCGTTCTCACCATCCACCCTAACTGGTGGCGGAGGGGGTTCCCCTCTTTCCGGAAAGGTGTTGTCCACCACAGACTTCAGTAAGGACACATGGAAGACGGGGTGGATTCTAAAAGTCTTCGGTAATGCTAGCTCCATAGCCACAGGGTTGATAATTCTCTTGATGGGGAAGGGACCAATAAACTTGGGTCCCAATTTCCGTGAAGGCACGGATAGTTTAAGGTTGGTAGTGGATAGCCAGACCTCTTCCCCAAGTTCAAAGGTTGGATCTTCTCCCCTGCCTCGGTCATATTGCTCCTTGTAATCCGTTTGAGCTTTCAGCAACATGTCCTGAATTCTTCGGAAATTTGCCTGTAAGGAGGTCACTCTGTCATGCACGGCTGGGACTGTTATTTCAGGAACATTGTTGGACAGGAAGGTGGGATGGAAACCACAATTTGCCCAAAAGGGCGTTTGATTAGTAGCGGTATGAACCGAATTGTTATACGCAAATTCAGCGTATGGGAGAAGGCTTGCCCAGTCATCTTGGGATCCCGAGCAGAAGCATCGCAGGTATTGCTCTAGAGTCTGGTTCGTCCTCTCCGTTTGGCCGTTACTCTGAGGATGGTAGGCTGATGAGAGGCAGACTTTGATATTTAAGACTCTGCAAAGCTCTCTCCAGAATTTGGATGTGAATTGTACACCCCTATCCGATACGATGTTTCTTGGCAAGCCATGGAGTCTGATGATCTCCTTGAGAAAAACATTGGCAGTTTCTAAGGCCGAGGGGGTGCCTTTCATGGGCAAAAAATGGGCCATTTTGGAGAGACGATCAACTACAACAAAAATGGTGGTAAAGCCCCCTGAGGCTGGCAGGTCCACTATAAAGTCCATGGAGACGTCAGACCAAGGTCGTTCAGGGATTGGTAGGGGTCTTAGTAAACCCCAGGACTTGGTATTTCGCCCCTTGTTCCGCTGACACGGGGGGCAGGATGCCACATACTTCTTGCAATCCTGTCTCCACCCAGGCCACCAAAAAGAACGGGAAACCAGCTCTGACGTTTTCCTCACTCCAAAATGCCCTGCGAGTCTGTGGTCGTGGCACATCTGGAGGGTTAGTGCTCGTGTCTCCTGGGGCACAAAAATTTTTCCACGGGTCCAGAAGAGGTTACCATTTCTCTTTAGGGACTGTACCTCTGGTTCTGTGCAAGAGTTGGATGCTGTCTTGATGGATGACATCAAATCCACTTGTGCCACCCCAAGGAAGTTTTGGGACGAGAGAATAGTACCAGGTTCTGACGTCTGGGACTCTGCCGAGAACATCCGTGAGAGTGCGTCTGCCTTTCCATTCTTTGAACCGGGCCTATAGGATATGTGGAAGTTGAAACGGGAGAAAAATAGGGCCCAGCGGGCTTGTCTAGGTCTTAGTCGCTTTGCTGTTCGTAGGTACTCCAGGTTCTTATGGTCTGTAAATATCATTACCGGATGTAATGCACCCTCGAGCAGGTATCTCCATTCTTCCAGGGCAAACTTTATGGCCAGCAACTCTCTGTCACCTACATCGTAGTTTAGCTCGGGTGGGCTGAGTTTCCGAGAAGCGAAAGCAACGGGGTGAAGGATAGCTTTGGGCCCTTGCCTCTGAGAGAGAATTGCTCCCGTGGCAACTTCTGAAGCGTCCACCTCCAAAACATATGGTTGAGCCGGATCAGGATGGCAGAGAATGGGAGCCGAGCTGAACAGATTCTTTAATCTCACAAAAGCCTCTTGTGCGGCCTCACTCCACCGGAAAGGGTTGTGCTGACGAGTTAACTGGGTGATAGGTGCTACAATGGTCGAAAATCCGACAATGAATCTCCGATAGAAGTTAGCAAAACCTATGAAGCGTTGAACCCCCTTTTTATCAGCTGGAGCTGGCCAATCTTGGATGGCCTGTATCTTCTGGGGATCCATTGCGATTCCGCCGGCCGATATGATGAACCCCAGGAATTGTACCACTGATCTCTCAAATTCGCATTTCTCCATCTTTAGATAAAGCTTGTGTTGTCTTAGTATAGTAAGGACTTTCTTGACATGTCCCCTGTGTAACTCAATTGTAGGAGAGAAAATGAGTATGTCATCCAGGTAAACGACAAGGAAGTCATCTAGGTATTCTCGGAATATGTCGTTTACTAAGTGCTGGAATGTGGCTGGAGCATTGCATAACCCGAATGGCATCACCAGATACTCGAAGTGTCCAAACCTGGATCTGAACGCTGTCTTCCATTCATCCCCGGCTCTGATTCTAACTAGGTTATAGGCCCCCCGCAGGTCTAGTTTGGAAAAGATCCTAGCAGATCGGAATCGTTGGAATAACTCCGGGATGAGTGGTAATGGGTACCTATTCTTAATGGTAATATTGTTGAGCTGCCGGTAGTCCACACAAGGTCTAAGGGACCCATCTTTCTTCCCGACGAAGAATATCCCTGCTCCAGCAGGTGAGGATGAAGGACGGATAAACCCCTTTTCCAGATTCTCCTCGATGTACTGTTTGAGCGCCTCCAGTTCAGTCTCAGAGAGAGGGAATATACGACCGAACGGAATCACGGATCCCGGCAACAGGTCGATAGGACAGTCATAAGGCCGATGAGGTGGTAGGCGGTCAGCCAGTTGTTTGTTAAAGACCTCTTGGAACTCCAGATATTCAGAGGGGATCTGTTGAAGGTTATCTGATGAGGTAGTAACCGTGGCGCACACCTTCGGAGTTAGAGGGAGGCAATGCTCCAAGCAGTATGGAGAGGAGAAGGACACCATCTTGGAGCTCCATTGGATCTGTGGATCATGAGCTTGTAACCAAGGCAGGCCAAGGATGACCGGGAAGATGGGAGAATGGATGAGATCGAACCGTAGGTATTCCTGATGCCCGGAATCGGTAATTGCTAAGATAGGCTGGGTCTCCTGGGTAATAGTACCCGAACTGGGAAGAGAGCCATCGGCTAGATGTACTTGTAGGCTTTGGGCCTTTGTTTGCAGGGGAATACGTAGGCTGCGGGCCAAGGCTGCATCCATGAAGCAGCTACAGGCCCCTGAGTCAATGATGGCGGGTAGGTGAGACTCCCCTTCCGGCAGCTGCAAGGAAACAGACAACATCACATAAGATTTTGGAGCATTGTTATCCAGATGATTCATTAATCTAGACTGAAGGAACTTACTGGGCCTTATTGGACAATTGCGCAGGAAGTGTCCCGCTCCCCCGCAGTACAGACACAGATTGGACTGCCGTCTGCGTTGCCTTTCCTCCGAAGTTAGCGGGGCCCGGACCAGGCCTAGCTGCATGGGCTCAGCTTCAGGAAGTGTTGTAGCAGAAGATGGTGGCGTGGATGGAGTTCTGAATGGCGTCCACGTAGGGCGTGGACCCTGAACTCGTTCCGAGCGACGCTCTCGCAAGCGCCTATCCAGCTTCGTGGCTGCCTGAATAAGCTCTTCCAAGGTCTCCGGGGTCTCCATCCTGGCTAACTCATCTTTTAGGAGTTCAGACAAGCCTTGACGGTACTGGTAGCGGAGAGCCGGCTCGTTCCAATTTGTGTCGGCTGCCCACTTGCGGAATTCCACCGTATAATCTTCGATAGGTCTTCTTCCTTGGGATAAATGATGGAGAGTGGCTTCAGCGGTAGCCTTCCGTTGTGGGTCATCATATAGTTGGGACATCCCCTCGAAGAAGGTGTCTATAGAATTTAGCATAGGACTTCCCTGTTCCATTAAGCCATGAGCCCAGGCCTGAGGTTCCTCTGACAGCAGTGAAATAGCAAAGCCCACCTTGACGATCTCTGATGCAAATGTCCGGGGTTGAAGGGCGAAGTATAGCGAGCAGGCGTTTTTAAAAGACCTGAATCTTTTACGGTCTCCAGAGAACCGTTCGGGTGTGGGGACCCTGGGTTCAGGAAGTGCCATGACAACAGTAGGGCTGGCGGCGGCCTGGGGTAGTGCCCCTTCACTGCTGGGTGCTGGAGCTGCAGTGGTGGAAGGAAGAACTCCTGCAATCTGTTGGAGGCGGCTGTCCACTTGAGCATACCCCTCCTGTAGCTTCTGGACGGAGTCGGCCAGGGTGGAGACCTGTTGACACAGGATCTCCAAAGGAGAGCGCGCTCTGTCGGCCTCAGACATCTGGCTGGTTAGTACTGTCAGGAGACTATACTTACCGAGGCCGAGATGCCGAGAGCGGCTCGCCCTTACGACCACGCGCACCCGACCCCTGGAGGTGATACAGGGAGTTGGGGGCACGCGGAGGCACGGGCTTCCGGAAGGGATATGGTTCCTGGAGGAAGTCCGTGGAACTGCAGGCACCAGAGAAGCTGCAAACAAGAGGTTAGCTGAATAATGCAGTAACAGGTCAAGGCAAGTCCGTGAAGCAGGCTGAGATCAAGGGTAACTGGCAGACAAGGGGTATCCGTAAAGCAAGCAAAGGTCAGAGGTATCCAGCAAGCAGAGAGAGTGTCCGTTTAAACGTAGCAGAGGTCAGGGCATCCAGCAAGCAAAGAGAGTGTCCGTTAAACGTAGCAGAGGTCAGGGCATCCAGCAAGCAGAGGGGGAGAGTATCCTTTTAACTTTAGCAGAGGTCAGGGTATCCAGCAAGCAGAGAGAGAGAGAGTATCCTTTTAACTTTAGCAGAGGTCAGGGTATCCAGCAAGCAGAGAGAGAGAGTATCCTTTTAACTTTAGCAGAGGTCAGGGTATCCAGCAAGCAGAGAGAGAGAGTATCCTTTTAACTTTAGCAGAGGTCAGGGGGCGTAACAGCAGTCAGGTAGATGTAACACAGGGGAACAGGTAATTAGCAGGGTACAGGACAGGGCACAGCTGACGACTAACCAGCAACCCGACTGGGCGCTGGAGCCGTCAGAAGTAGCCCACCGGCGGGCGCGTCAGCGTGACGCGCCGCCGGGTACCCGCACGGCCACGGCGCGCACACGGGGACCGCCGTGCACCCGCGCGCGCCGCACAGCAGGGCCGCGAACGGGTGCACGGCGCAGCGTAAGTCCTCCGCGCATGCGCCGTGGAGCCCGACGAACGGAGGCGACTTGTGCCTCCTGACACTCAACCTGATCAAAACTGAAGGGGGGGAAAAATCATCCCTGCCCTCTGGGGTACTGGACAAGGCTAGCTCTGCACACAGCTGGATCAGAGGCTGAACATTTTCAAATAGCATACCGCCCTCATCCACCAGAGAATGGGCCAGACGGATACACTCTAATAGTTGATCCCTGGTCCACTCCTTCAATACCAGACGGCAATAACAATTATCCTCAGTTACCAATGAGGTAAGATAAATCACTATTTCTGCCTGCATTTTCAAAAAGGCTCCTCAGTGCAGTCACGTCTGGTAGGGATGGCCTTGGTATACTGTCAGGGTATCTAATTGACCAGACCGTGTGGACTGCACAGAGGAGACCAGAAACACATGTAAGTGAAATAATGGTGTTTATTAAATAAGTGACAAGTAAAAGGAATATAAACAGTGCAAAACCAACACAACAAACCCACTACAAACAACAATATATACAAGTAAATGGAGATACCGGAATCGTAAACAAGCCAGGCCAAGGTCATACACAGGGAGGTCAGCAGATGGGCAAGGACGGGAAACCGAACAGGACAGGGAGAGGATGGATGGATGGGATACAGGGCAGGGATCCAAGGTAACCAGGAACAGAAGGGACAGGACCAGGAAGGGCTCAGGATAGGGATTGGATCAGATCAGGTCAGGACAAGGCAGATGCAGGCTCAAGGTCAAAATAACAGGCAGCAAGGTCAGAATGCAGGGAGAGAGATACCAAGGCAAGCCTATGAGGGCTTGCTGGGTATTTATAAGGCTGTGGTAATTGAACTCATGTCACAGCTGAGCGCAGTGTGTGCTGTTTGCTCCACACTGCCGGAGTGCACCCGCTGGTGGACACCGGTACTACTGCCCAGGGATGCAACAGTGCCACCAGCAGGAGAGACTTCTTACTGCAGGACCCAGGTGTTGGAAGACACCCGCTGGTGGACACTGGTACTGCGATCCAAGAGACCGATAGCGCCACCAACGGATAAACCCTCTCATGACACCCAGGCTTCATTGCGTGTATCTGGAAGTCTCTGGGAGAGGCTATAAAGCACACAGGAACTAGGCCAAAAAGCCTCTTTGTTCCTGGATCCCACTAGGAGAGCAGCTCCTCGGCTATTGTGTGTGAGGGGAACTGCGGCCTACCAAGGGGCACACAGTCTGCAACTCCAGCCAGAGGAACAGATTGTCCATGCTTGAGAAGAACGCCCTGCAGCAGTGCGGTATGTCATAGAAGAGGACGTTGCAGCAGCTCAGAGACTGAACGCCACTGTGATACCCCTGCATCCAGGACAATCGATCGATTGCTCTGTAGAGGACCGCTGATTGCACACCGGATTGGTGAGGGGGCTTTGCCTAGGAACCTTTATTGCCTTCCATAAAATACCACATCTAAATAATGTGCACAGACACTTGTTATTTGGAATCACACAGAGGAATGCCACATTACATCACCAGCTACTGCACATTCCTTCTCATTACCCTGTTATATTGAGGGACCTTTGTTCACAGACCTCCTACATTGCCGGTGAAGATAACAAACGCAAAGCTTTGCTCCTAGAACATTACCGCTGTTGCTCTTAAAGGGGACACAACATGGGCATTGAAATTACTTTACTGTGTGTATTAGAGGTATCATAGGCCGGCCTGGGGTTTCCCTTTGGCTGTAGCATTCCACATACATCAAAAGCTTGTTTGGGGAATCCATTTATTCTGTATATGTTGTTATTTACTCTGTATTTGTTGCATAGTGTTACTGACTGGTTTCTTTAAACTGTTTCAACCAAGTCCTGGATACTTAAACAGGTCTTGGCTGACATCATGCTTGGTTAACCACTTAAGCCCCGGACCATTTGGCTGCCTAAAGACCAGAGGACTTTTTTACAATTTGGCACTGCTTTAACTGGTAATTGCGCGTTCATGCAATGCTGTACCCAAACAAAATTTGCATCCTTTTGTTCACACAAATAGAGCTTTCTTTTGATGGTATTTCATTGCATTTGCAACTTCTATTTCTTGCAATATAAATGGAAAAAGACAGAAAATTAAAAAAAAAATGATATTTTCTACTTTTTGTTATAAGAAAAATCCAATAAACTCATTTTTAGTCATACATTTAGGTCAAAATGTATTCAGCCACATGTCTTTGGTAAAAAAAATGTCAATAAGCGTATATTTATTGGTTTGCGCAAAGGTTGTAGCGTCTACAAACTAGGGTACGTTTTCTGGAATTTACATCTCTTTTAGTTTATGACTGCCTATCTAATTTCTTGAGGTGCTAAAATGGCAGGGCAGTACAATCCCCCCCCCCAAATGACCCCATTTTGGAAAGTAGACACCCCAAGGAAATTGCTGAGGCATATTGACCCCATTGAATATTTTTTTTTTGTCCCAAGTAATTGAATAATGACAAAAAAAAATTAAAATGGTTATATGTGGAATTGCACCCCAAAATACATTTTGCTGCTTCTCCTGAGTATGGGGATACCACATGTGTGGGACTTTTTGGGAGCCTAGCCGCATATGGGGCCGTGAAAAACAAGCACCGCCTTCAGGATTTCTAAGGGTGTAAATTTTTGATTTCAATGCCAAGATAGCACAAAACCCCCCCAAATGACCCCCATTTTGGAAAGTAGACACCCCAAACTATTTGCTGAGAGGCATGGTGAGTATTTTGCAGCTCTCATTTGTTTTTGAAAATGAAGAAAAAAAAGAAAAATGTATTTTATTTTATTTTTTCAATTTTCAAAACTTTTTGACAAAAAGCGAGGTCTGAAAAATACTCACCATACGTCTCAGCAAATAGCTTGGGGTGTCTACTTTCCAAAATGGGGTCATGTGGGGGGGGGGGTTGTGCCATCTGGGCATTCCATGGCCTCTGAAACTGTGATAGGCAGTGAGGAGTGAAATCAAAAATTTACACCCTTAGAAAGCCTGAAGGCAGTGCGTGGTTTTCAGGGTCCCGTACGCTGCTAGGCTCCCAAAAAGTCTCACACATGTGGTATCCCTGTACTCAGGAGAAGCAACAGAATGTATTTTGGGGTGTAATTTCACATATGCCCATGGCATGTTTGAGCAATATATCGTTTAGTGACAACTTTGTGCAAAAAAAAAAAAAATTATCTTTTTCCCACGACTTGTGTCAAAATATAAAATATTATGGACTCGACATGCCTCTCAGCAAATAGTTTGGGGTGTCTACTTCCAAAATGGGGTCATTTGGGGGGGGGGGGGGGGGTTGTGCCATCTGGGCATTCCATGGCCTCCGAAACTGTGATAGGCAGTGAGGAGTGAAATCAAAAATTTACACCCTAATGCCGCGTACACACGATCAGAAATTCAGCAAGCAAAAGACCGATGAGAGCTTTTGGTCGGAAAATGCGACCGTGTGTATGCTCCATCAGACTTTTGCTGGCCAAAGTCCAGCCAGCAAAAGATTGAGAGCAGGTTCTCAATTTTTCGGTCGGAAAACGTTCCTATCCGAAAATGCGATCGTCTGTAGCAATTCTGACGCACAAAATTCCTTTTTTTTTTTTTTATTATTAGTTTAAGTGGAAGAAAGGCATACATTTTACCAACATCAAATATAACATATTTTGCATGATCTAATATACAAATATATGCATAAATTCATTTTCTTCTAAAGCCAAGACCATGCTCTCTAATTACAGAAAAATCAACTATCTCATTACCATCTCCCAAACGCATTAAGGCAGAGGTCCTCTCCCGCCCTAAATCAAAGTACATCTCCAACTCCGTCCTGGGGGATTCTATCTATATTTTCCATAAGTGTCTAACTCTCTCTTACCTCTATATTTACAAAAAGAAAAAAAAAACACAAAACAAAACACACAAAAAAAACCCATAAGGGGAGGGAGGGGCAGAGCCAATTTCTCGCCTCCCCATCCCCTCCTCCTCCCCCTCTCCCCCACAACCCCCTCCCATCCAGCCTCCTCCCTTGCTAAGAATCTAATAGCCACATCTTCTATTTTCAGTCATTAAGAATTACATCTATAAAGGTTTTTCCCTCTTCTGTATTAATGAAAAGATTCTATAGAGACCCTGTTTTCAGATATGCCCTTCTTTTTTGCCGGGATGTCCAAACCAAATCCTCCATAAGGTTCAATTGTTCTACTTTTTTAAACCACAATCCTACCGTTGGTGGTTGTGTCTGCTTCCAAGTGAGTGGAATACATGCTCTGGCTGCATTCAGCAGGTGACATAGAATAGATTTCTTATATGATTTAACTGGGATTTTAGTATCTTGTAAAAGGAAGAAAGATGGATCCTCCGGAATCTCCTGATCGCTAAATTTTTGAACAATTCTCCGGACTTCTTTCCAAAAGTTCTCTATTCTGGGGCAGGACCAAAAAATATGCATTTCATGTGGGCTGCATGAAAAAAAGAGATTGATCGGTGGGTATGCCCACCATTAGAATACCTCCCTTCATCCACTCACTTCTAATGATGGGCATACATGCACCATGTTGTTTTAACTGTGGTGGTAAAATCACCTCCTACAGTGCTGGAGTCACGGCTTTATGTATTGTGGGAGCAAACGCTGTTGCTGTCAAGATAAATAAATCTGTGCTGCAACTGAATGGCGTACCTGCTAAGCAAATGATGGTTAACAATAAAACAAAGTAACATTACAGTATAACAGTAAGACATACCATACCTGCAAAGCAAATACAAAAAAACATAGTAAAAAATAAAACATTTTTTAACGCAATCTGTACCTAAAATATATATACATGCCGAAGCATGGGGGCATCCGCCTGCAAAAGTTAGGCACAAATTGCTCCTCCACCCCTGCTGCCCCCATGCTTTGGCATATATGCTCTTTTTTTAACTGTGGTGGTGAAATCACCTCCTACAGCGGTGGAGTCATGGCTTTATGTATCGTGGGAGCAAATGCTGTTGCTGTCAAGATAAATAAATTCACGCTGCAGCTGAATGGCGTACCTGAAAACAAAAAAATGGTTAAAGTGGAGTTCCACCCAAAAATGGAACTTCCGCTTTTTGGATTCCTCCCCCCCTTTGGTGTCACATTTGGCACCTTTTGAGGGGGGAGGAGGGAGCAGATACCTGTCTAATACATGTATTTGCTCCCACTTCCTGGCATAGATCACCGCGGAGCTTGCGAACCTCCGCTTTTACAATAAAACACAGTAAACAGTAAAGTATAAAAAAATTACATACCTGAAAAGCAAACATGATAAAACATATTAACAATAAAACATTGCAGAATAGAATACAGTAAAAAAGAGCAGAACAATATAAAGAGAGAATAGAGATAGAGAGAGAGAGAGAGAGAGAGAGAGAGAGAGAGAGAGAGAGAGAGAGAGAACAATAAAATGACAACTATTTTTTTATTTTATTTTATATATCTTTTTGTGTTTTTTTTTTTTTTACACTTTTTTTTGCAACTGTAATGGTTGTAACTGTAACGGTTCCAGGTTCGGGTCTTTCAAAATGCGATGGCATCTTGGGAGACCCTGTGAAAGTGTGTCCTAGTCTGTGCAGTGCTGCACCCTACGCTAAAACTCCACTAGTGTATCGTAGCGTTCGAAACATTCACCAATGCAAAGACCAGGATTGTCAGGACAGGAGAGACAATAATAGTGGGTGTCATGCCTATATCAGCACTTGCTGCACACACAACATCTTCTTTGGTGGGCTCGTTGGGTAGGGATACTCGGGAGGACATGTGGAAAATGCCTCTCATGCAGCCGGCTTACTGCATTTGGATTGGGAAGGTGAGGTGGAGCACCGTCTGGAAACAGAAGGGCTCTGATGATCTCTTCCTGGAATTTAAGGAAGGATCCAGTCCGTCCTGAACCTCTGTATAGCACATAAGCGTTCAGCAAAGCCAATTGAAATAAATAAACAGACTCTTTTTTGTACCAGCATCTGGCCTTATGGGCAACTAGGTACGGCGCCAACAACTGGTCGTTGAGGTCCACCCCTCCCATATTTTTTTTATATTCACGGACACAGAGGGGTTTCTCCACAACACCAGTCACCGTAGGAATTTGCACCGTCGATTCTGCATGAAGGGAGGAAAGAACGAAAGCATTCTTATTATCCCTCCACTTCACAGCGAGCAAGTTATTACACTTCAAGCATGCTCTCTCCCCCAGCCTAAGACGGGAATCTACAAGCCACTAGGGAAAGCCCGGTGATTAGATCGCACGGTGCCACATGCACCAATCTGATGATCAAACAAGTGACTAAAAAGTGGCACACTCATGTAATAATTGTCCACATACAAATGGTACCCCTTTCTTAATAAGGGTGACACCAATCACCACACAATCTTGCCAGTGCTCCCTATGCAATCTGGGCAGTTCGGTGGCTCTACGTGACTATCTCTTCCCTCGTAAACCATAAAACTACATGTATAGCCTGTGGCCCTGTCACAGAGCTTATACATCTTGACCCCGTATCTGGCACGCTTGCTGGGAAGATACTGTTTGATAGACAAGCGGCCAGAAAACTTAATCAGGGACTCATCAACGCAGACAACTTGATGGGGAGTAAACAAGTTTGCAAAACATTGGTTGAAGTAGTTTACGAGGGGCCGAATTTTGTAGAGCCGATCGTATCCAGGGTCTCCACAAGGACAAAAGAGTTCATTGTTGTTGAAATTCATGAACCATAAAAAGAATAAATTTCAGCGCTGACTAATAAATGGACACAATAAGGTAAATGCAAGCAGGCACTAAGGTCAATTCAAAAAATACCTCAAAAGCATAAATAATATAAAAAGAATGCTGCGCAAATAAAAAGTCCATAAATCAACTTATAAAAAATGTGGTGACAGGATAAGAAGACAGGAGACACCAGTGACAATATACAGGCTGAGATCGATATCTGGATAGTGACTAGTATCCCTCCACCGGGCTTGGATGGCCCCTCACCTCAGATATTCGACCTGAAACAGGTCACACCGCATATAATCATGGATGGATCAATCTGTATAGTTGGTAATTACTCCTTCATCTCTCAGCATACAGCATAGTAACGGATGATGCATATAAAATACAAAGGCAAAACATAGTGTTCTCCGTAGCTAATTTATTTGAATGGTAAAGGTATAAAAAACATATATAAAACACTCACAGAGACCGGCACTCCGATCCGAGTGCCGGCTGACAGGCTTGTGATCGTGTCTGTTGGATGACCGCGGATGACGTCATGCGCTCCTAACCCCCGGGGATTAGGAGCGCATGACGTCACCCGTGGTCATCCAACGGTCATCCAACAGACACGATCACAAGCCTGTCAGCCGGCACTCTGTGTCTCCTGTCTTCTTATCCTGTCACCACATTTTTTATAAGTTGATTTATGGACTTTTTATTTGCGCAGCACTCTTTTTATATTATTTTTGAAATTCATGAACCGCAAGATCTGCTGGTATCGTGCCCTAGTCATGGAGGCAGAGAACACGGGCATATGGTAAATTGGGTCAGTGGACCAATATGACCGCAATGTACTCATTTTAACTATGCCCATGTCGAGAGATAGGCCCAGAAAGGTCTTAAATTCAGAAACCGTAATTGGTTTCCAACCTCTGGCAAAGGAGGACTAGGGATTAGCGGCGATGAATTGACCAGCATACAAATTGCTTTGGTCCACAATAGATCTATAGAGATCTTGGTGAAAAACAGCAAATAAAAATCAAGTGACGTTGTCAGAGAACTCACAGTGCTAATGCCCGTCTTCGTGCAGCAGTGGCTAATTCCCATTCCGCTAATACCAATGGACATGCGCAGTGTCCCCGACAGGGGCGAATGAGTTCCGGAACAAACGTGCGCACTCACGCACCCATACGAACGTGTGTGCGCACTTGCGCACGCACATCCACGTCCACCTATCCTGGCGCATATAAACAGAGTCTGGGCCTGATACCAGTGCTGGATCATCTTCAGCTTGTTCCTGAGTTCCTGATTGCTGCTTGACCTGTTACCTTGCTCCTGACAAACCCGGCTTCCTTGATCATTCTCCTGGATCACCCCTGCCTGTTATCTACCTTTACTGATTATACAGACCTTGGCTTGGATTCTCTACTACGGCTCTGCTTCCTGATTTTGTACCTCGCTGCCAGCCCGTTGCCAACCTCTGCCTATCCTTGACTATGAACTTGCCTTCCGTTTATGTACCTTGTTGCCAGCCAGTTGCCAACCTTTGCCTGTTTCTGACATTGCAGTTGTTCCTAAATCCATACTTACCTGCCTAGCTTCTGTTGAACAGTTCTGGTGATCAGTCTTCACGACTTCCTCCAAGAGGATCCTGTATCCCCAAGCTCCAGCCTTCAGCCTGCAGGCGCCTGTACCCTTTCGTTGCCCCAGCACTCCCTGTCCTCACTACCAGGGGTGTTGGGACCAGAACCGTGCAAGAGGCCACCCTCAGCATTTCGGACTCCGCTGTAAGGTACGTGACAGTACGATCCAGCCAAAATGGAGTCCGAAAAGGGGGTCTCACCTTTGGAAGCTCTGTGCCAGCAGATTGCGGCCCTTACCCAGGCAGTCCAGGGCTTGCAAGATGGCGATCATCAACTTGAGCAAAGAGTGGAGTCATTGTCTCCAAGCACCTCAACTCATCAGGCGACCAATGCACAGGATGCATTAAGTCCTTAATGCACCCTGTGGCTTTCTTTTCCAAAAAATTAGGTTTATCGGAAAAAAATTATGACGTAGGGGACCGAGAACTCCTGGCGATAAAATCGGCCTTGGAAGAATGGCGGTACCTCCTGGAGGGAGCAGCACACCCAATATTAATCTTCACAGATCATAAAAATTTAGAATATCTCAGGACTGCCAAGCGCCTCAGACTCAGACAGGCAAGATGGGCTCTTTTCTTTTCTCGTTTTAATTATCGTATTACCTACCGGCCAGGGTCTAAGAACATCAAACCCGATGCGTTATCCTGCATGTTCACGGAGGCTGAGGTTTCATCCCCACCAGATACTATCCTGCAAGCTTGGAATTTCTTACTAACCCAATCTAGTTTTGTGTCACAAATCCGTCAGGCATCCCTAAAAACATCACTACCCCCAGGTACAAACCTCCAAGAAAAGGATGGGCTCTTCTGGCGAGGAAATAAAATGTTTGTCCCTCAAAATCTGCGCACCACCACCCTACAGGTCTGCCATGACTATCCCTTGGCAGGTCACTTTGGGGGTCACAAGACTATGGACCTAGTTCAAAGGCACTTCTGGTGGCCCAATCTTGCAAAGGACTGTAGGAACTACGTTAATTCTTGCCTGACCTGCCTCAGGAATAAGAACAGTAAAAATAAAGCATGGGGACTATTGAGACCACTGCCTATCCCTGAAAGGCCATGGGATAAGATCGCAATGGACTTCATTGTCGAGCTCCCTCCCTCTGAGGGGTTTTCATCCATCTTCGTGGTAGTTGATCGCTTTTCTAAAATGGCACCTTTTATCCCCATGAAAGGGACCCCGTCAGCAACCGGGACTGCCAGAATCTTTATTAAAAAAAATTGTTAGAATCCACGGAATCCCCAGTGACATTGTTTCTGATCGTGGAGTACAGTTCACATCAAAATTTTGGAAATCATTATGTGAACCACTAGGCATCAAACTCAGTTTTTCCTCAGCCTATCACCCCCAGACCAACGGGCAGACTGAACGTACTAGTCAAACGTTGGAGCAGTACCTACGTTGCTTCTCCTCTTTTTCTCAGGAAGATTGGGCCTCATTACTGCCTTTGGCAGAATTCGCATTCAACAACTCTACTCACTCTGCCACAAATCAGTCACCATTCTTCTCCAATTACGGATTTCATCCCACCTTTTTGCCAACACTTGTACCAGACTCTCCTGTACCAGCTGTCCAGGATAGATTGAATTTCTTTGTCACGAACAATCGAGTGCTTAGAGAAACCATCTCTAAGGCATAGGAAGATAATAAAAAATTCTTCGATAGGGGGGAATTGGACTTAAAAGTTGGTGACCGAGTATGGCTTTCAACTACAAACCTGAAACTGGCATGCCCTTCCAACAAACCGGGACCCAGATACTTGGGGCCCTTTCCAGTTAAGAAGAAGATCAATTCGGTAGCCTATGAAATTGAACTCCCCGACTCATTTAGGATCCACCCTGTATTTCATGTTTCACTACTTAAGCCTGATGTACCAAATTCCATTCCAGATCGTGAGGTAGGACCTCTAGAAGCTATAATGGTGGATGGGGAGGAGGAATTCGAGATTGAAGCCATTTTGGATTATACGAAACGACAAGGGCAGAACCAGTATTTAATTAAATGGAGAGGCTTTGGTCCAGAAGAAAATTTCTGGGAGCCCGAAACAAATCTCCATGCCCAGAGACTCATACGGGCCTTTCATTGCTCCCGCCCAGAGGGTTCGGCTTGAAGAGGCATCTGGAGGCTGCCCTTAAAGAGGGGGCAATGTCAGAGAACTCACAGTGCTAATGCCCGTCTCCGTGCAGCGGTGGCTAATTCTCATTCCGCTAATACAAATGGACATTGTCAGAGAACTCACAGTGCTAATGCCCGTCTCCGTGCAGCAGTGGCTAATTCCCATTCCGCTAATACCAATGGACATGCGCAGTGTCCCCGACAGGGGCGAACAAGTTCCGGAACAAACGTGTGCACTTGCGCACCCATACGAACGTGTGCGCGCACTCGCACACCCATGCGAACGTGTGTGCGCACTCACGTACGCACATTCACGTCCACCAATCCTGGTTCATGGCGCCCTATATAAACAGAGTTTCTGCCTAATATCAGTGCTGGATAGTCTTCAGCTTGTTCTTGAGTTCCTGATTGCTGCTTGACCTGTTACCTTGCTCCTGAAAAACCCGGCTTCCTTACCATTCTCCTGGATCACCCCTGCCTGTTATCTACCTTTACTGATTATACAGACCTTGGCTTGAATTCTCTACTATGGCTCTGATTCCTGATTCTGTACCTTGCTGCCAGCCCGTTGCCAACCTCTGCCTATCCTTGACTACGAACTTGCCTTCCGTTTATTTACCTTGTTGCCAGCCAGTTGCCAACCTTTGCCTGTTTCTGACATTGCAGTTGTTCCTAAATCCATACTTACCTGCCTGGCTTCTGCTGAACAGTTCTGGTGATCAGTCTTCACGCCTTCCTCCAAGAGGATCCTGTATCTCCAAGCTCCAGCCTTCAGCCTGCAGGCACCTGCACCCTTTCGTTGCCCCAGCACTCCCTGTCCTCACTACCAGGGGTACTGGGACCGGAACCATGAAAGAGGCCACCCTCAGCATTTCGGACTCCGCTGTAAGGTACATGACAGACATAAAATCAACTGTTTCCACCTGAATTCCGGGTTGGCCAGTGAATGGGGGAAGTACGGGTGCTGCAGAAGTGGTGGGTTCCCAATTAGGATTGGCGAATGCAGCAGGAAGGGCACTATGGGCTCCACGGGCCTGTCTTTGTCTTCTTGGTGGCAGCGGGACACTACTTGTGCTTGCCACCTCGCCAGCTTGAACTGCACTTATGGGACTCGCCATGTCACCACCTGTTATTGCAGTGCTGGTTTGACTACGACCAGGGTGTACTAGGTCGCTGGTGCTTGCCAGTTCACCAGAAGGATGAGTGGCACTAGTACTTCCCTGCTCCATACAAGAGCCCTGCAGTTCTTGCACCTCAACAACAGCAGAAGAAGATCGGGGTCTGGTACGCCTGACCTTGGCAGGGACCACAACTCCGTCGTCAGAGCTATCTGTCATGGAGCTGCTGTGGTCTACAGGATAGTAATCTAAGCCTTAATCTGACAGATGCTTGACTTCCTCTTCACTATCTGTCATGCTCAGAAACATGTAGGCCTCTTCACTAGTGTACCTTCGATTTGTCATTTTGGGCTCTAAATTTACTGGTACATTAGTAATACTCACAGGTAAAAAAGCTCCTAGGCTTTCAGCAACTGTATCAAACGCTACAAAAAAACTGTTAGTGATCACGGGGATCAGGCCTGACTCTGAGAATGCTGCAGTTATGTGTTTAGTGTTTTGTAAGTGACAGTGATCGATCAATACTGCACTTAGGTGGGCTGGTCTGGGGACGGAGGGGCAAAACACAGGTGCTAGCAGGTATCTGGGTTGATCCCGCTAATACTGCATTTTTGGGAACCCTAAACTGCTGGGGATAGATCTGAACAGATCAGATATCGATCAGTTCAGACACTATACCACTAAGGGAGGTGTATGCTGCGTGCGTGGGTGTTAGCGGTACTGGCACTAATCTGACGCTGCCTGGGGCAATACAGACCCTGTCTGACCCTAAAACCCAACTGATATCACCCCCTGGGCGATCAGGGGGTTAAACCTTTATTGGGTATTAAACAGTGGGTATAAAAAACAAACTAACTAACCAGCGTCACCCTGTAACACTTATACAGTGATCACTGGTGAAAGGGCTAGCTAGGGGGCAATCAGGGGGTTAAAAACTTTATTAGGTAGTTTATGGGGGTACCTGACGCTATAAAAAGCTGACAGTGAACCTAAATAACTAACAGGTTAGCTAGCATCACTCGTAACACTTATACGGCGATCAGAAAAATGATCGATTAGTGTCACTGGCAATCAAGGAGTTAAACCTTTATTAGGGGGGTTAGGGGTACCCTAGACCAAAAGAGGCCTACCACTAACAGCCCTAACACTTATAACAATCACAAATGGCACCAATGCAGTGATCAGAAAAGAATAAAAACTGCTATTGGTGTCACTGTGACAGGGGGTGACAGGGGGTGCAGGGGGGTGATCGGGGGGTGTTTTATGTGCCTATGTGTACGAGTGTTAGTGTAGTGTTGGTGCAATTCACATTGATGTCTTCTCTCCTCGGGAGCTGGAATAAAAATGCTCCACGAGGAGAGATGACATCACTTCCTCTGCTTCTGTTTACATTTCAGAAGCAGAGGAACCTTCTCATTTGTCAGGAGCGATCGTGAAGGAATTGCCATGAATCAGTGGCCTCCCACTCAGGACGGATCACTCCTGCAATGATGCCGACCACCTCCGGCCCCGGGAGGGGCACGATCGCGCCGCCCGCAGGAGAGGAGTAACGTATGGGTACGTTACTCTGCCTGCCCGTGCCCTTCTGCCACAGTATATCTGCGTGAGGTGGCCGGCAAGTAGTTAACCTGAATTTTACTTTTTCTCCAAGTAAACTTGAAATACAGCACTGTGTTGTGTATTATTATCAGGTTATTCTGTTTATCACTGAGCTAGGTGTGCCAGAGGGGCTGGGACAGTTCGCTGGGGTTTAGGGGCAGAACAACGGATTGCACCAATAATCAAAAGCAGCTCCTCCAGGGATTTGCTACACGTGTGGGCTCGTCATCTGGGATTTCCGTTTCTCTGCAATCAACTCCCCTACAAGCGCCAGGATGGACCCTGCTGCTGCTATCCAGTGGTGTGAGGAAGAAGACGCCCGCTCAGAATCGAGCATGGTGAATGAACTCCCAGGGGAGGCCTGGGCTGAGGAACAAATCAGCCAAGCTGCGAAGACGCTATCCCCGGACAAGATGGCGTGGATGATTGCTGTCAAAACAGATCGAGGGACCTCCCACACCTATGCACTATTAGAATGGAAAAAAGGAGTCCCTGAAAGCTTCAAAGGTGCCAGTGTACAATTGTCCAATAAGACGGAGCTTTGTATAATCCACCTGAAGGTTCCTAACGAGGGCCCTACCAGCTCCAGTCAAGCCAAATCAAATAAAGCAGAAGTTTCCTCCTCATCACCTCTGACCACGATTGGATCAGAACTCTTTGCTGCCCTGGGAGACTTTGTTTCAAAATGTCAGAGAGACCCTCCAACATACTCGGCAACTGGGTATCAGAAGCTCAGGGCTTTTTCTGGAAGACAACCAGTGCCTACAGGGAAGGACAACTTTGAAGAGTGGCTGGACCAGGCCACACAAGCCTTAGAAGATTAGGTCACTGAGGCTTTGTGTCGACTATAGAACACTGAATGGAAGGACCATTCCCGATCAGTACACTACCCCATGGATAGAAGACGCTTTGCAGAGCCTGTCAGGAGCCAAGTGGTTCAGTGTACTGGACCTGAAGAGCGGGTACTATCAAATCCCCATGCACCCGGAGGATAGGGAGAAAACTGCCTTTATCACCCCAGTGGGGTTCTTTGAGTTTGACCGCATGACTCAGGGTATGTCCGGTGCCCCAGCCATTTTCCAAAGGCTCATGGAGAAGACCGTATGTGACATGAACCCGATAGAGGTTTTGGTGTACTTAGATGACATCATCATCTTCGGGAAGACCCTGGAAGAGCATGAAGAGCGTCTGGAGAAGGTCCTGCAAAGGCTCCATGATGAAGGGTTGAAGCTGTCTCTGGAGAAGTGCCAGTTTTATCAACCTTCGGTCAACTACCTTGGTCACATTGTGTCTGCCGACAGAGAGGCCACAGACCCCCAGAAGCTGTAAGCCGTCACTTCCTGGCCGAAGCCCACCAATGTGATGAAACTCAGGTCATTTTTTGGGATTCTGCTCCTATTACAGAAGATTCGTTGAGGGATTCACTAAGATAGCCCTCCCACTCAATGAACTACTGAAAAGTGAGGAGGAAGATGATGACCCAAAAAGGTCTGTCAGACCAGCTGGAGGGCCCAGAAAACCAAAAGAGTCCATTCATGGACAATGGACTGCCCAATGTGAAGAGGCCTTTAGGCAGCTGAAATGGAGTATAACAACTGCCCCAGTTCTGGCCTATGCAGATACAACCAAGACTTGAAATACACTTGGAGACACACAGATAGACTGCTAGGAACACTAAGATGAAAATCCTGGGGTAATGAGGGGAGAGAGCCTGGCTGAGTATTTAGCTAATTGAATTAAAGCATTTGTTAACCCCCAAAAAATGATCCTGTTCCCTTAAAGCCTGTTGTACAGCACAGTGCTTGTGCTGTGTAATTTGGCCCCCTGTATACCCTAAAATACCTGGCTGTCCTGCCTGACTATACCCTTCCCACTGAAAACAGACCACAATAATTTTTGGCTGCTAAGCCTCTGATACTGTGGTCTGTTTGCGTGATTCCATCAGCCTCAGCTCTCCTGTCTGCAGCTCTCCCTGTGTCTGTGTCCTCTGTCCTCCCCTCCCCGCTTGTACCTGTGCCCGCCTGCCCCCACTCCTGCTAATCGCAAATCTATTATTAAATGCTGCCATCCTCTCTGTACCATTATAAGAAGTTTCCCTGTGCCTGTGTTCTGTAAAAAAATCTGCCCCATTGTGCCTGTATGAGCTCCACTCCCGCTGCTCAGCTGATTGTCAGCAACTTGGAGCTCTCTCTCCTCTCTCCTCCTCCTCCCCGGCTGACATCAGCGGGAGGGCTCAGCCCCGCCCACTGCAGCTGTGAGCTGTAGAGAGAAGGAGGAGAGGAATCAGCTGTGTGCCCAGAGCGGAGCTCATACAGGTACAACTGTGCAGTTTTTTTTACAGAACACAGGCACAGGGAAACTTCTTATAATGGTACAGAGCGGATGGCAACATTTAGTAAAAGTGGGTTAACAACCACTTTAACAGTAGAAGGTTAACCAGTCTTGAACATAAGTCTTGTGGGATAACAGGTGTCAGCAGACCCTTACACATTAAAGCCGTGGAACTACATATACCAGCATACCTGCTGATCTTTAGGAATATAGGAAATGGATCATCCACAGACATAGACCTCATTTAAATTCTTAACAATACCTAAACACTCTTAACAATAAAAGTGGTAACCATAGGTGTGCACAACCTATTTTATTAAAGTCCAAACACACATGCCTTTCTCTGCAGTTGCAGCTGCACTGTACAGTGAATGAATGGGAAGTTCTCTGTGCTGAGCGGCTTTCTGTTCATTCACAAAGTGAAGCCTAGGAAATATAGTTTACTATAAACCAGTTATGAACAGTGAGTGAGTGTGTTCACTGTGTTCCTCTAGAAAAGGAAGGCACTGGTAAATTACATATTTACTAGCCCCTTCCCCTGCTCTCCATCCTGAAACATCCCTCAAGCAGCTGGGGGGGGGGAGAACAGAGGAGGGACGCCAGCAGCACTAGGGGTGGGGGAGCCAACATGGGGGAAGCCCAGGCAGTGGGGGGAATCTGCATTGCACATAGTGATTAGGGTGTGCCCAGGCACACCTGTCACACCCCCTGTGCCCGCCTATGGTAGAAACACTTCTTAGCATAATAAAGGTGTTAGAGTAACAATTATTCAATGCCACCCTAATCAAATTTTCATCTAAAAAACTAAGACTGGAGATGACCAATCATATTGTCACTGGTAATAGGGGATTGCTGGCTTTAGCTAATGGTGAACTATAGGTTATGCTGTAAAAAGCAAAAAATAAATGAATACATAAACATAAGCATGTATAAATGTGCATCACACCAAGAATGTCATAATGTTGATAAGACCTGCAAACACAAAATCAGAAAGTGCTAAAAGTTTAAACAATAAATGTGCACAAACACAGGAAACAAAAAAGTCTATAATGGTTGAAATCAACGCGTTGATAATATTGCAACACCCTGTGGCAAATCTTCATGGAGTATGAAACAGTGTGATTCCACCACCTTAAGAAGTGCAGGCTTACCAGATAGCCAATAAGATAGGCATATCACCCACTCCTGGGTAGTGAAGATCACTCGCTACAGTATCCGACCACTGTGAGCGATTCACCGACCTGGCGTTCTCATGGAATTCCGACTTAGGAGATCCAGCAGTCCCGGTATGACAGTATCAGCTGGCAGGCTCAAAAACTGGTAATGCAGCACTCAATCCAGCAAATGGGGAGTTGATGGGGGTGGACAATCACATGTAGGTAACCATGGAAAAAAGATGAGAAGGTACCGCCATAGGTAAAATCCAATGGTTTTAATGATAAAAAGACTGCACAAAGTCAGTCATTACATACAAAAAGGAGCTGTGAACCTAGCGCACAATAAAATCTGGCCGGCAATGTTTAAAAGGACAGAAAAACACGCCCCTGCAATGTGGAGCATGACAGTACGCGGTGATGTCAGCACGTCGCTCACCCTACGCGTTTCATCACAGAAAGAACATCAGGTGCCCCGAAACGCGTAGGCTGAGTGACGTGCTGACGTCAACGAATACTGTCACGCTCCACATTGCACAGGCATGTTTTTTCTGTCCTTTTAAACATTGCCGGCCGGCTTATATTGTGCGGTAGGTTCACAGCGCCTTTTTGTATGTATTGACTGACTTTGATCAGTCTTTTTTATCATTAAAACCATTGGATTTTAGCTATGGCGGTACCTTCTCGTCTTTTTTCCATGGTTACCTACATATGATGAGATTGTCCACCCCCATCAACTCCCCATTCGCTGGGTTGAGTGCTGCATTACCAGTTTTTGAGCCTGCCAGCTGATACTATCATACCGGGACTGCAGGATCTCCTGAGTCGAAATTCCATGAGAATGCCAGGTCAGTGAATTGCTCACAGTGGTCGTATACAGTAGCGGGAGATCTTCACTACCCAGGAGTAGGTGATATGCCTATCTTATTGGCTATCTGGTAAGCCTGCACTTCTTATAGGGCGTACACACGGTCGGACTTTGTTCGGACATTCCGACAACAAAATCCTAGGATTTTTTCCAACGGATGTTGGCTCAAACTTGTTTTGCCTACACACAGTCGCACAAAGTTGTCGGAATTCCCGATCGACAACCACGCGGTCATGTACACCACGTACAACGAGACTAGAAAAGGCCGGTTCAGAACCAAGCGCGGAACCCTTTGGGCTCCTTTTGCTAATCTCGTGTTAGTAAAAGTTTGGTGAGAGACGATTCACGCTTTTTCAGACTCGTGGCTTTCAGATCGTTTTCTGTTTGTGTTCAGTTTGTGCTTGTGGGTTTGTATCTGCTCTTCAGTGCGTGCAAGCAAGTTCCGTGTGACTTTAGGTAGTCATTGTATTCTTGTTCGTTCGTTCGTTACTGGTTTTCAGGTCGCTCTTCACAGGCCTTGCTGTTCTTCAGTGCGTTCTGTTACTTCGTTCTGAGCAGCCGACCGTTTTCTAGCCATGTTTTGTATGCATACTCCTCATAGAGTTTGTGCTGTGCGGGGGCTTGGTGTTGGGGTCCTGACCTTGACACAAGTCCAGTCCATGAACAGGGTGAGGAGGAGTTCATGGACCAAGAATTGGTTGCTTCAGCGTGACCAGTTCTCTCATATGCCTTTGCTCCGTGAGATCCATGAGAATAATCCTGATGATTTCAGGAACTTTCTCAGGATGACAGACCCCGTGTTTCACCGTCTGTTGGCTTCGCTGACCCCCTATATTAGCAGGCAGGATACCTGCATGAGGCAAGCCATCACTCCGGAGCAGAGGTTGGTCGCTACCTTGCGGTATTTGGCCACAGGGAGAAGCCTGCAGGACCTCAAGTTCTCGACAGGCATCTCCCCCCAGGCTCTGGGGATCATTATCCCAGAGACCTGTTCTGCCATCATACAGGTCCTGCAGAAGGAGTATATGAAGGTAAGATTTTTATCCTTTTATATCACATTTTATTGTATTTAATGTTTGATAATATATTGTATTTCTTTCCTCATTCCCTAATTACCATGATTGTAATATGATGTGAATGTCCCCTTTGTTCTCATGCATGCTGGATTTTTATGTAATTATTATTTTAGGTCCTTCATACATATTTGCCCTTCACTAACCTCCCCAGCATGGTGTCTCCTGCCCCTATATTCACCTCATGTAGTCACTTAACAATGTATTTTATCTGCTCCATAGTAGTGCTTTACCCCAAACACCCCCTAAAATGTTTTGAAATGTTATTTTTTATTTAAATTCAGGCAGAGTGCCAGAGGTTTTTTTTGTTGTGTCCCCAAATTTTTTGTAACCCTCCTTCCCCCCAACTGCTAAGTCAGCTGATCCCAATTCTATATCCTCAATCATCTATCTGCTGACTTTGCCAAACCCATACACACTATACCCACCTCTTTACTGGTCAGATTTATGGATGAATTCCCCAAAGCATGTAGTGCAAGGGCCTGCCTGTATACTTTCCAATAGTACTGTTTCAAGTTTTTGTATCCTATTATTATCTTGATAGGTAATAGCAGAATGTTCAAATGTGCTCAAATGTGTACAGTGTGTATTTATATCTTTGTATTATGACACTTCTTACCTGTCCAGTGGTCTGCCAATAGTGTAACTAAGGAGGGGCTGTTCCAAGTAATACCCTGTATTTAGGCATTCATCTCTCAATGAGGTGAAGAGGGTTACCTGTCCAAGAGTTCCCCCCCTATAATGTTAGAAATGGCCCATGAGGGGGGGAGGGGGAATATGATAGGTGTACCTTATACTTTGTTTTTGTTAAATTCCCCTTAATAAATGCTATCTGGAGGTTGCCCCATAATGTTTGTGTCTAATCTGCTTGCCATGTTTCTGTGAAAAAATAGTAATGTTTATTGTTTTTTCCTCAACAGTTTCCTTCAACGCCACAGGAATGGCAGACTGTGGCCTCCCACTTTGCCCAGCGGTGGGACTTTCCTAACTGCGGAGGGGCAATTGATGGGAAACACGTCCACATCGTCCCACCACCCAACTCGGGGTCGTACTATTATAATTACAAGAGGTTTAATAGTATAGTGATGTTGGCGGTGGTGTCGGCTAATTACGAGTTCTTGTATGTGGACGTGGGGAAGAATGGCCGGATGTCCGATGGTGGAGTAATCGCCCAGAGGGAGTTCTACAGGCGTCTCCAGAATGGCAGCTTGGACTTGCCACCTCCAGAGGACAATGTTGAAGGTCTCCCATTTGTGTTCGTTGCTGATGAAGCATTTGCGCTGGGGGACCACCTGATGCGGCCATTCCCGATGAGGATCCTCACCCCCGAAAAGAGGGTTTTTAATTACCGGCTGGCCAGAGCCCGAAGAGTGGTGGAGAACACATTTGGAATCCTGGCCAGCCGGTTCTGATTATTTCTGACACCCATCCATATGGCGGAGTATAAACTGAACCATATAATATTTGCCTGCTGTGTTCTCCATAATTTTTTAAGAAAACATTCAGACAACTATGCTGGCTCAGTTGGGCCTGAGGCCGGAATCCTACATCCAACAACACTGATGGCGCTTGAAAGTGGCCGTCCTGGCTTGCCCTCCCTGAGTGCCCGTGATGTCCGGTTACACTACCTGGAGTTCTTTGCAGGTAGGGGGGCTATCAATATGCCAGACAATCTGTGAAACCTTTTTCAAATAAAAAACAACCAAAAGAAATTCTTTGTGGACATTTACTGCTTGTGTTTGTTTTAGCTGACCCTGACAGAAATGTGTTGAGTGCAGAAAATGTCGTGATTGGGTAACCTTATAAAAAACAGTGTTGGCTGGTACTTCCTAAATGCAAAAACACATTTCACTACAAGTGCACTTGCAACTGCACTGAACCTGCACTTGTAGTGCAAAGTGTATTTGCCCTTAGGAAATAACCCCCATTTTTGCATAAAACAGCAATTACATCACCCCAAAAGTGTTGTAGTGTTGAGACAATAATCCACACATTCTTGAGTAAGGCACTTTTTTATACCTGCACAATCACATGTGCATTTACGAAAGGTTTTTAAAACAAACCAACATGTTTGTTGTATAACAATGTTTGCAGTAGCATTATCAAAAATCGAAATATCCATTTCAGATAAAACAGGCCTGTGTAAAACCAACAAGAAAGCCAAAAAACTTGAACTTACAAAGTTCACATATGGTAAAACCTGAAGGCTATATCAGACATCAGTATTTAGGAACTGGGTTTGATATAGCGTTCAGATGGGGGGAAATCACCCCTGGAAAAGCCAAATTTGGAAGATGCACACCAATTTACGAATGTCAACATGTGCTATCTGCCATCAGGGGGGATCAAGGGACGTGTTTTGGGGGAGCAAGCCCTTCCTCAACGCGACTTTATAATTGAGGAAGGGGTTGCACCCCCAAAACGCGTCCATTGATCTCCCGTGATGGCAGATAGCACATGTTGGCACACTGTGTGCATCTTCCAAATTTGGCTTTTCTAAACATTGAAAACATTTTTGGAAGATTGGACCACAATAAAACAGGTGATTTTGTGGGGTTTAAATTCGCCCCAAAACATCAATGATGTTATTATTTTTTTTAATAACATCACTGATTTGTTGCTGGATGCTTTGCAATTGGAGATTACACCCCATGATCTCCCCGATCAGTATTTGGGCACTTTCAGATGTGAAACGTTCTCTCTCCCTCACATCACGATCACCTAAAAAGAGATAAAGAACAAAAAAAAAGGTCTAAAAAATCTGCCACCATCCATCTCTTTTACCTGAGCCTGCGGTTGCAGACACTCACCTGTTGTGGTTCCAATCTCCACCACATCTTCTTCTTCCTCCTGCTCAGCTTCTTGGGTTTGCGGTATTTCCCCTTCTTCCAGAGGTGGGGGGTCTGTGTTCTCCTGGGATGAGGGGTGTCCTCCGAGTCTTTTCTCTCCTATGTGAAACAATAATGGTATAATTAGCACACAGATCTTTGATGGCAGAACTATAAATAGGAAACATTGCTTGGAAGTGGGGTACAATTGTCTATTTTAGCAGAGTTCCAAGATGTATATTTTTTATTGCCCTTTGTCAAGCTGCAATACTTTACCTGTTTGGTACAAGCTTCACAGATGTAGCCCCCCCCTATAGTATACACTGGAGCATCAGTGTGCCCCCCCTAATAAAAATGGTGTTCTTGTGTCCCACACTAGTGCTCCAGTGTCCAGATGTGAAAACAGCTGCTCAGTGTCCTCTCCTTACACACAATCTAGTTTGCATTTCATTCTAGTAACAAACCCATCTACACAAACAAATATTTGGCATCCAAGTAGGCCCCAAAAAATGTGTGAAAATGCATATGGCCTAAACCATGGTGTTCTAAAGGCCGAAAGAAAAATGTTTGATATGAACGAATAATGGGCCCATGAACATTAAAGTTGCCCTTTTAAACGTTACAATTAATAAAAGCATATGGAGCAGAACGAACGGAATAAAGACTCTCGTCCCCCCCTCTTTTCCTGCGGCCTGCCAGGTTGCGTGCTCGGATAAGGGTCTGGTATGGATTTTTGGGGGGACCCCACGCCGTTTTTTTTTTTTTTTTTTGGCGCAGGGTTCCCCTTAAAATCCATACCAGACCTGAAGGGTCTGGTATGGAATTTAGGGGGAACCCCACGTCATTTTTTTTTTAAATTTTGGCCGGGGTTCCCCTTAATATCCATACCAGACCTGAAGGGCCTGGTATGGAATTTAGGAGGACTCCCACGTCATTTTTTTTTTAAATTTTGGTTTGGGGTTCCCCTTTGGGGAATCCCCATGCGGTTTTTATCAATGAACTTCTATGTGTATTGTCGGCAATGCAATAGCCGCGGGTAGTTTTAAATAAGTTTTTTCCTTCAAAATGTCATTTTGCTGTCAGACTGTTCTAAACACAGGAAACATGCGCCCCTTTACAGGCATACTATAGACACCCCCCAGGTACGAAATTTAAAGGGATATTACACTTTTATTGTTTGACTTTAAGCATTATTAAAATCACTGCTCCTGAAAAAACGGCCGTTTTTAAAACTTTTTTTTGCATTGATCCATGTCCCCTGGGGCAGGACCCAGGTCCCCAAACACTTTTTATGACAATAACTTGCATATAAGCCTTTAAAATTAGCACTTTTGTTTATTCATGTTCGTGTCCCATAGACTTTAACGGTGTTCGCGTGTTCGAACGAACTTTTTTCCTGTTCGCATGTTCTGGTGCGAACCGAACAGGGGGGTGTTCGGCTCATCCCTAATTAGGAGAGTTTTGTCTGACATTAGGCTTTGTCTTGTGTTGTGTCTTGCAGTGAACATGGATATCTTAATGAAAGACAATGACTTCATGTCAGTATTCATAGATATGCTAAGTGAGCTGCCCTGTCTGTGGGAGATTACCCACCCCATTTTAAGAACCAAGCAAAGAGGAAGGCAGCACTGGAGCAATTGTGTGAAAATGTGAAGCAGGTGATCCCCACGGCAGACATCACCTATTTAAAGATTTTCATTGGTGGCCTGAGGAGCACATATCTGAGGGAGCGCAAGAAAGTCCTGGATTCGTAGAGATCCGGAGCAGCAGATGACATCTATGTCCCCAGGATGTTGTACTACGACAGGCTGCACTTTCTGGCAGGCCAGACTGAACCCAGGCCATCCCTCTCCAGTCTTCCTTCCACGCTTCCTTCCCCCCTGGCTGAGGCTTCTGACGCCCAACCTGGGCCTTCCAGGCCACATGTGGAGGAGTCCAGATTGAGCCAGGTATAGCATTCCTCTAAATATTTCTGCTTGTCCAATCAATGATGTTAACTATATGTTAGTTGGGAGTACTAATTTAGGATTGTGATTGATGATGCAAAACATTACAACTATGTCCCTTTTTCATACACTGGGAAGTCTCAGCCAGGAGGTGGCCGGGCCGAGCCGGCTGGCTGATATCAAGGTCCCTCCACCCCCCCGAAAATAGAAAGTGGCAGTAGGAGGAGTACCCTAGAGGAGGCTGCTATAGCATTCTTTTGGAGGGCTACAGAGGTCCTGGGAGCACCCCACACCATGGAGGAGAACATTACTGCCTTCATAGCCTATAAAATGCAGAGGATGGAGGAGGGCCAAAAAGTCATGTGTGAGGCCCTCATATCGGAGGCTCTGGAGAAAGGTATGAGGGGCCAAATTACACCTCACACACATCTTTGGGATGGTTCTCCTCCTCCTCCTGCAGGTCCTCCTCCTCCTCCTCCCTCTCCTCCAGGTCCCCCCAGTCCTCCTCCAGGTCCCCCCAGTCCTCCTCCTCCTCCAGGTCCTACTCCTCCTCCTGCCACATCTCCAACTGCACAGCCACAGCCGGGAAGGATGCGTGGAAGGAAGACCAGACAGTGATTGCCCTGGATCCAGTCTGGTCGGCCAAAAGATGCAGCCTCTTGTGGTACCACAGCCTGGGGACACAGATGTCATCTGCTGCTATCCGGATCTCTGCGAATTCTGGACCAGACTGCCCTCCCTTAGATATGGACTCCTCAGGCCACCAATTTTGATGTTGAAGAATTGATGTCTGCCGTGGGGGTCCCAGGCTTCGCTAATTTCTCATGTTGATCCAGTGTTGCCTTCCTCTTTGTTTGGTTCTGATCCCTTAATAAAGGATTTTTGTTTTGAATTATACTCTCCTATGTGTTTTACTTCAAAAAGGACAGTTTGTTTGTGAGGATTCAGGTACATTGCAAATATACAATGTGAAATGAACAAGGGTCACCAACACCAAACAATCTCCTGGAGATTAAATAATAAAAGATATCAATGGTGTTGGGGTAACTTGACACACAAAACACACCCAAAAATAGTCTGGAGTAAAAATAAAAATAACATTGAAAAAAATCCAAACATTAAAGAAAAAAAAAGGCTTAAAATCCAAAAAAAAAATAAATTAAAAAATATAAAACTGTCAGATGTGACAACTAATAATATATTCAGGGAATCCCACTAAAAAAACACAAATAAAAGTTTGTGAGAAGTGTGTGTGAATATGAGCAGCAAAACTACTTAATTCTTGTCACATTATAAAGAAGAAGAGAGTGCGCTGTATTAAACCATTTTTAACATTGCAGCGTGACGAAAGTGCTGTATCCATTGCGAACGCTAAGTTTACCAGAACGAGCTGTCCTGTGTCGGAATTTCTTCTGAGCATGCGTGGCACTTTGCGCATCGGAACAGGCCACACGCGGTCGGAATTGACGCGATCGGATTTTGTTGTCGGAAAATTTTATCTCCTGCTCGCCAACTTTGTGTGTCAGAAAATCCGATGGAAAATGTCCGATGGCGCCCACACACGGTCGGAATTTCCGACAACACGCACCGATCGGACATTGTCCATCGGAAAATCCGACCGTGTGTACGGGGCATTAAGGTGGTGAAATCACACTGTTTCATACTCCATGAAGATTTGCCACAGGGTGCTGCAACATTATCATCGTGTTGATTTCAACCATTATAGACTTTTTTTGTTTCCTGTGTTTGTGCATATTTATTGTTTGAACTTTTAGCACTTTCTGATTTTGTATTTGAAGGTCTTATCAACATTATGACATTCTTGGCATGATGCACATTTATACATGCTTATGTTTATGTATTCATTTATTTTTGGCTTTTTACAGCATAACCTATAGTTCACCATTAGCGCAGCTCCTTTTGTTCCATAGTTTTGTTTTGTGTTGTGTATCACTTTAAGTTGCAGCTGTAGCACTACACATAATAGCGCAGTTCTTTCTTTTGCCAGAACATACAACACACACAAGGTCTAAGCCCAAACACAGCAATAGACAAACAGACTGAAAAGCTCCAACGGAAGCTAGATAATAGTGAAGAAAACCTAAAATATTTACATGTGAAAACAGACAAACCAAGAAAAAGAAAAACAATTTTGAATTACACTTCTTGTCTATCAAGGCCATGATCTACTTCTGTTCTTAAAAGCCCTTAAAGCCAATGATTGAAACTGAGAAATAAAATACTGATCAAATGCAGTAATAAAAATTACATTTTCCTAAAAATAACTCTATCCTGTTAGTGGGGATGTGGCGTTTTTTGTTTCCTTGCAAAGCAGGGAATAAAAACCGTTACATCCCTTAGTGAAATCCTCTCACAGTAAACACATAAAAACGGGATAGGTACACATTTAACCCTTTGATCACTCTAGATGTTTACACCCTTCCCAGACAGTGTCATTAGTACAGTGACAGTGCATATTTTTAGCACTGATCACTGTATTAGTGTCACTGGTTTCCACAAAGTGTCAGTGTCAGACTGCCCACCAAACTATCACAGTCCTGCTATAAGTTGTTGATTGCCGCCATTACTAGTATTCCAGTATATATACCATAGTTTGTAAACGCTATAATATTCACATAAACCAAGCAATATACGCCTATTGGGATTTTTTTTACAAAAATAAGTAGCAGAATACATATTGACCTTAACCACTTGACGACCGCCTCACGCCGATGTACGTCGGCAAGGCGGCACGGGCAGGCAAAATCACGTACATGTACGTGATTTGCCTCCCGCGGGTGGGGGGTCCGATCGGACCCCCCCCCGCCGCCCGAGGCGGTCCCGTTTGGTCCCCCGGCGATCGGAGACGAGGGGGAGGCCATCCGTTCGTGGCCCCCCCCTCGCGATCGCCGCCGGCCAATCAGATCACTTCCTTTGCTTCTGTATGCTAAACAGCAGCAAAGGAAATGATGTCATCTCTCCTCGGCTCGGTATTCCGTTGCAGCGCCGAGGAGAGAAGACTGAACTGTGAGTGCACAAACACTACACAACACAGTAGAACATGCCAGGCACACAAATCACCCCGATCCCCCCCGATCGCCCCCCGATTCCCCCCCAATCACCCCCCCCTCCCTGTCACAAACTGACACCAGCAGTTTTTTGTTTTTTTTTCTGATTACTGCATAGTGTCAGTTTGTGACAGTTACAGTGTTGGGACAGTGAGTATTACCCCCCTTTAGGTCTAGGGTACCCCCCTAACCCCCCCTAATAAAGTTTTAACCCCTTGATCACCCCCTGTCACCAGTGTCGCTAAGCGATCATTTTTCTGATCGCTGTATTAGTGTCACTGGTGACGCTAGTTAGTGAGGTAAATATTTAGGTTCGCCGTCAGCGTTTTATAGCATCAGGGACCCCCATATACTACCTAATAAATGTTTTAACCCCTTGATTGCCCCCTAGTTAACCCTTTCACCACTGATCACCGTATAACCGTTACGGGTGACGCTGGTTAGTTCGTTTATTTTTTATAGTGTCAGGGAACCCGCCGTTTATTACCGAATAAAGGTCTAGCCCCCTGATCGCCCGGCGGTGATATGCGTCGCCCCAGGCAGCGTCAAATTAGCGCCAGTACCGCTAACACCCACGCACGCACCGTACACCTCCCTTAGTGGTATAGTATCTGTACGGATCAATATCTGATCCGATCAGATCTATACTAGCGTCCCCAGCAGTTTAGGGTTCCCAAAAACGCAGTGTTAGCGGGATCAGCCCAGATACCTGCTAGCACCTGCGTTTTGTCCCTCCGCCCGGCCCGGCCCAAGTGCAGTATCGATCGATCACTGTCACTTACAAGGCACTAAACGCATAACTGCAGCGTTCGCAGAGTCAGGCCTGATTCCTGCGATCGCTAACAGTTTTTTTGGTAGCATTTTGGTGAACTGGCAAGCACCAGCCCCAGGCAGCGTCAGGTTAGCGCCAGTAGTGCTAACACCCACGCACGCACCGTACACCTCCCTTAGTGGTATAGTATCTGATCAGATCAATATCTGATCCGATCAGATCTATACTAGTGTCCCCAGCAGTTTAGGGTTCCCAAAAACGCAGTGTTAGTGGGATCAGCCCAGATACCTGCTAGCACCTGCGTTTTGCCCCTCCGCCCGGCCCAGCCCAGCCCACCCAAGTGCAGTATCGATCGATCACTGTCACTTACAAAACACTAAACGCATAACTGCAGCGTTCGCAGAGTCAGGCCTGATCCCTGCGATCGCTAACAGTTTTTTTGGTAGCGTTTTGGTGAACTGGCAAGCAACAGCCCCAGGCAGCGTCAGGTTAGCGCCAGTACCACTAACACCCACGCACGCACCGTACACCTCCCTTAGTGGTATAGTATCTGTACGGATCAATATCTGATCCGATCAGATCTATACTAGCGTCCCCAGCAGTTTAGGGTTCCCAAAAACGCAGTGTTAGTGGGATCAGCACAGATACCTGCTAGCACCTGCGTTTTGCCCCTCCGCCCGGCCCAGCCCACCCAAGTGCAGTATCGATCGATCACTGTAACTTACAAAAGACTAAACGCATAACTGCAGCGTTCGCAGAGTCAGGCCTGATCCCTGCGATCGCTAACAGTTTTTTTTGGTAGCGTTTTGGTGAACTGGCAAGCACCAGCGGCCTAGTACACCCCGGTCGTAGTCAAACCAGCACTGCAGTAACACTTGGTGACGTGGCGAGTCCCATAAGTGCAGTTCAAGCTGATGAGGTGGCAAGCACAAGTAGTGTCCCGCTGCCACCAAGAAGACAAACACAGGCCCGTCGTGCCCATGATGCCCTTCCTGCTGCATTCGCCAATCCTAATTGGGAACCCACCGCTTCTGCAGCGCCCGTACTTCCCCCATTCACATCCCCAACTAAATGCAGTCGGCTGCATGAGAGGCATTTTCTTTATGTCCTCCCGAGTACCCCTACCCAACAAACCCCCCCAAAAAAGATGTCGTGTCTGCAGCAAGCGCGGATATAGGCGTGACACCCGCTATTATTGTCCTTCCTGTCCTGACAATCCTGGTCTTTGCATTGGTGAATGTTTTGAACGCTACCATGCACTAGTTGAGTATTAGCGTAGGGTACAGCATTCCACAGACTAGGGCACACTTTCACAGGGTCTCCCAAGATGCCATCGCATTTTGAGAGACCCGAACCTGGAACCGGTTACCGTTATAAAAGTTAGTTACAAAAAAAGTGTAAAAAAAAAAATATATATATAAAATAAAAAAAAATTGTTGTCGTTTTATTGTTCTCTCTCTCTATTCTCTCTCTCTATTGTTCTGCTCTTTTTTACTGTATTCTATTCTGCAATGTTTTATTGTTATTGTTATTGTTATTTTGTTTTATCATGTTTGTTTTTCAGGTATGTAATTATTTATACTTTACCGTTTACTGTGCTTTATTGTTAACCATTTTTTTGTCTTCAGGTACGCCATTCACAACTTTGAGTGGTTATACCAGAATGATGCCTGCAGGTTTAGGTATCATCTTGGTATCATTCTTTTTAGCCAGCGGTCGGCTTTCATGTAAAAGCAATCCTAGCAGCTAATTAGCCTCTAGACTGCTTTTACAAGCCGTGGGAGGGAATGCCCCCCCCCACCGTCTTCCGTGTTTTTCTCTGGCTCTCCTGTCTCAACAGGGAACCTGAGAATGCAGCCGGTGATTCAGCCAGCTGACCATAGAGCTGATCAGAGACCAGAGTGGCTCCAAACATCTCTATGGCCTAAGAAACCGGAAGCTACGAGCATTTTATGACTTAGATTTCGCCAGATGTAAATAGCGCCATTGGGAAATTGGGGAAGCATTTTATCACACCGATCTTGGTGTGGTCAGATGCTTTGAGGGCAGAGGAGAGATCTAGGGTCTAATAGACCCCAATTTTTTCAAAAAAGAGTACCTGTCACTACCTATTGCTATCATAGGGGATATTTACATTCCCCGAGATAACAATAAAAATGATAAAAAAAAAAAAAAAATGAAAGGAACAGTTTAAAAATAAGATAAGAAAGCAAAAAAATAATAAAGAAAAAAAAAAAAAAAAAAAGCACCCCTGTCGCCCCCTGCTCTTGCGCTAAGGCGAACGCAAGCGGCGGTCTGTCGTCAAACGTAAACAGCAATTGCACCATGCATGTGAGGTATCACCGCGAAGGTCAGATCGAGGGCAGTAATTTTAGCAGTAGACCTCCTCTGTAAATCTAAAGTGGTAACCTGTAAAGGCTTTTAAAGGCTTTTAAAAATGTATTTATTTTGTTGCCACTGCACGTTTGTGCGCAATTGTAAAGCATGTCATGTTTGGTATCCATGTACTCGGCCTAAGATCATCTTTTTTATTTCATCAAACATTTGGGCACTATAGTGTGTTTTAGTGCATTAAAATTTAAAAAAGTGTGTTTTTTCCCCAAAAAATGCATTTGAAAAATCGCTGCGCAAATACTGTGTGAAAAAAAAAATGAAACACCCACCATTTTAATCTGTAGGGCATTTGCTTTAAAAAAATTTATAATGTTTGGGGGTTCAAAGTAATTTTCTTGCAAAAAAAAATAACTTTTTCATGTAAACAATAAGTGTCAGAAAAGGCTTTGTCTTCAAGTGGTTAGAAGAGTGGGTGATGTGTGACATAAGCTTCTAAATGTTGTGCATAAAATGCCAGGACAGTTCAAACCCCCCCCCAAATGACCCCATTTTGGAAAGTAGGCACCCCAAGCTATTTGCTGAGAGGCATGTCGAGTCCATGGAATATTTTATATTGCGACACAAGTTGCGGGAAAGAGACAAATTTTTTTTTTTTTTTTTTTTTTTGCACAAAGTTGTCACTAAATGATATATTTCTCAAACATGCCATGGGAATATGTGAAATTACACCCCAAAATACATTCTGTTGCTTCTCCTGAGTACGGAGATACCACATGTGTGAGACTTTTTGGGAGCCTAGCCGCGTACGGGGCCCCGAAAACCAAGCACCGCCTTCAGGCTTTCTAAGGGCGTGAATTTTTGATTTCACTCTTCACTGCCTATCACAGTTTCGGATGCCATGGAATGCCCAGGTGGCACAAAACGCCCCCAAATGACCCCATTTTGGAAAGTAGACACCCCAAGCTATTTGCTGAGAGGTATAGTGAGTATTTTGCAGGCCTCACTTTTTGTCACAAAGTTTTGAAATTTGAAAAAAGAAAAAAAAAAATGTTTTTTCTTGTCTTTCTTCATTTTCAAAAACAAATGAGAGCTGCAAAATACTCACCATGCCTCTCAGCAAATAGCTTGGGGTGTCTACTTTTCAAAATGGGGTCATTTGGGGGGGGTTTGTGCCACCTGGGCATTCCATGGCCTCCGAAACGGTGATAGGCAGTGAAGAGTAAAATCAAAAATTCACGCCCTTAAAAACGCTAAAGGCGGTGATTGGATTTCGGGGCCCCGTACGCGGCTAGGCTCCCAAAAAGTCCCACACATGTGGTATCCCCATACTCAGGAGAAGCAGCTAAATGTATTTTGGGGTGCAATTCCACATATGCCCATGGCCTGTGTGAGCAATATATCATTTAGTGACAACTTTGTGCAAAAAAAAAAAAAAAAAAAGTGTCACATTCCCGCAACTTGTGTCAAAATATAAAATATTCCATGGACTCAATATGCCTCTCAGCAAATAGCTTGGGGTGTCTACTTTCCAAAATGGGGTCATTTGGGGGGGGGTTTGTGCCACCTGGGCATTTTATGGCCTCCGAAACTGTGATAGGCAGTGAAGAGTGAAATCAAAAATTTACACCCTTAGAAATCCTGAAGGCGGTGATTGGTTTTCGGGGTCCCGTACGCGACTAGGCTCCCAAAAAGTCCCACACATGTGGTATCCCCGTACTCAGGAGAAGCAGCTGAATGTATTTTGGGGTGCAATTCCACATAGGCCCATGGCCTGTGTGAGCAATATATCATTTAGTGACAACTTTTTGTAAATATTTTTTTTTTTTTGTCATTATTCAATTACTTGGGACAAAAAAAAAAAATATTCAATGGGTTCAACATGCCTCTTAGCAATTTCCTTGGGGTGTCTACTTTCCAAAATGGGGTCATTTGTGGGGGTTTTGTACTGCCCTGCCATTTTAGCACCTCAAGAAATGACATAGGCAGTCATAAACTAAAAGCTGTGTAAATTCCAGAAAATGTACCCTAGTTTGTAGACGCTATAACTTTTGCGCAAACCAATAAATATACGCTTATTGACATTTTTTTTACCAAAGACATGTGGCCGAATACATTTTGGCCTAAATGTTTGACTAAAATTGAGTTTATTGGATTTTTTTTATAACAAAAATTAGAAAATATCATTTTTTTTCAAAATTTTCGGTCTTTTTCCGTTTATAGCGCAAAAAATAAAAACTGCAGAGGTGATCAAATACCATCAAAAGAAAGCTCTATTTGTGGGAAGAAAAGGACGCAAATTTCGTTTGGGTACAGCATTGCATGACCGCGCAATTAAAAGTTAAAGCGACGCAGTGCCAAATTGGAAAAAGACCTCTGGTCCTTAGGCAGCATAATGGTCCGGGGCTCAAGTGGTTAATTTATGAAGACATTTAATTTTTCATTTTACTTATTGTATTGGATATGCTTTATAACAAAAATGAAAAAATATTGTTTGTTTTTCAAAATGTTTGGCATTTTTTAGTTTATAGCGCAAAAAATAAAAAAAACCAGAGATGATCAAATATCACCAAAAGAAAGCTCTATTTGTGGGACAAAATAATATAAATTTTTTTTTTTTTTTTAAATCTTTATTTATTTTTCAAAAATTCAGTACAAAAAACCCAAACATTTGGGGGGGTCACAGTGAAACATATAACTTAGTACACCATTACACAAAATAACAATTGATATAAATAGGCCCCCCCAAATGACCCTCCCCTACCCTCCCTCCCTTCCCCCCTCCCGGCCCCCGCAGATTTGTTCCCATCCAATTAAAACTTGACGAGTTAACGTGCTCCTATTCCTATATTACTGCATGATAGCTTCCACATATCGCTCAGTTTTTTTAAAGGCGACCCAACTACCCCATTTACCCCTTTGTTCATCTTGGTCTCTTTCTAAGTAATCTCCTAACTCTTCTCTCTCCAAAATATAGGTTTCATTCACTCTAGCAATACAATCCCTAATCCTCAACGCTTCCGATTCCTGCCATTTCTTTGGTATTATGTTCTTTGCTGAATTTAACAATACTGGGACTATTGAGGTTTTATACCCTCTTTTTCCTCCTTCCGACCTATGGAACAAATAGTCCCAGGGGTCGGACTGGATAACCTTGCCCATTATCACTTCTATTAATCCAGTCACTTCTCGCCCAAATGTTTTAATTTTGGGGCAGTCCCACCACAGATGTGCCATGGTTCCTGGTAACCCACATCCTCTCCAACAATTGGGAGACCTATCCCGTGCAAACTTACTAACTTTGACGGGGGTCATATACCACCTGGCCAGACACTTGTAATTACTCTCCGTCATTTTCATATCAACTGCCGTTCCATGCATCGCCCCCAGGAAGCTCCTCACCATTTCTCCATCACAAGATGCTCCGAATTCCTCTTCCCATTTTTTGATAAATGGCGGTGACTCCAGCCCCGCTCCATTCATCAAAATTTTGTAAATCTCAGAGATTTCCCTCTTTACTGTATCCCTGCAAAATAACTGCTCTATCGATCTATAATCCGCTTCTTCCCTTAAGGGGCCAGGTAGACTATTAACAAAGTGCGTGAGCTGGCCATATCGCCACCCATTTAGTAACAATAAATCCCCTTTTGCAACTAACTCTTGAAATGTGCAAATTTTCCCTCTCTTAATTATACCCCTTAATTGTGCTTCCATATCTAAAATCCAATTTCCACCCACCTTCTCCATCCCCGGGGGGAAATACATATTATCTTTTAAAAAAATTAGGGGAGAGTTATACTCCCACTTATTAATAAAGTGCATCTGATCCCAAATTTTAAATGTGAGGTGTGTTATATAATGCGTGTCCTTACCTAGATTCCTAAGGTATGGGGGACTCCAAATCAAATGGTTTAACCGTGTATTACTTTTTTCTAAATTAACCCACCTTTTATTTTCACTATTTTTTTCCCAATCAAGTGCCCGTGCTATAACAGTCGCTTTGTAGTAATTCCTAAAGTCGGGGAAGGCCAGCCCGCCACATGCTTTTTCTCTCCTCAACACTGTATGTGCTATCCTAGGTTTCTTATTATCCCATACATATCTGCTTATTAGATTAGTCAATACTACGAAAAAATTTTGCGGTAAGGGAATCGGGAGCATCTGCATCTTATATAGCACCTTAGGGGCTAACACCATCTTTACTATATTAATTCGCCCAATCCATGAGACGGGACTATATCTTATTCTTTTTATTTCTGCTCTAAATTCATTTAATAGAGGAATAAAGTTCAACTTATACAGCTTCTCCCTATGACCCCCAGGTACCTTATATTATCTCTCCATGGGAAATGAAACACCTCACCAAGTCTACCCGCTTTCTTTTTATTAATATTAATCCTTAGCACTTCTGACTTATCTATGTTAATTTTAAAGTTTGAGAGCTCACTATATTTCCTCAGTGTGGACAACAGATTTGGTATCGTAATTCTAGGTTTAGAGACATACAAGAGTACATCATCAGCAAAGGCAGCCAATTTATGTTCCTCCTCACCCACTAGGCAGCCGCTAATGTCCGGGTTTTTTCGGATCATAGCGAGTAGCGGTTCTAGGGTTAGGTCAAACAGAAGCGGGGACAGCGGGCAACCTTGTCTCGTCCCGTTTTCCATAACGAATTGTGCCGAGGGTAAATGATTAACCTTTACAAATGCCGTAGGTTGGTTATACAGTGTTTTTATCCATTTTAACATTATTGGCCCCACTCCCATTACTGTGTGCAAAACATGAATCCCCAGTCTACTTTGTCGAATGCCTTTTCGGCGTCTATTGACAGAAGTAGACCAGGCGAACCACTCGCTTTAAATGCCTCCATTATCAGGAGAGACCGCACCCCGTTATCTCTTCCCTCTCTCCCAGGAACAAATCCCACCTGGTCCGGAGGAACCAGGTAGGCCATTTTCTCCCTGAGCCGTACTGCCAACACTTTTGCGTATAATTTAGTGTCCGCATTTAAAAGAGCAATCGGCCTATAACTCGAGCACGAGGTGCGGTTCTTCCCCTCCTTAGGAATAAGTGTCACTAATGCCAGTAAGGCATCCCTGCACAATTCTCCCTGCCTCCCCAGGCCATTCCAAACCTGGCACATCCGGGGGACCGGGGAGTCTTTGAATTTTTTATAGAAGCTGGTTGTGAAACCATTCGGCCCAGGACTCTTACCCGGGGGGGATGATTTTAGGGCCGAGTATACCTCCTCCTCCATTATCCGACTTTCAAGCTCTAATGTATCTAATTCTGACAGAGTAGGAAGTCCCGCCCCTTTCAAGAACTCTCTCATCTTCTCTTCCTTATTTCCACCACATTTTTCCCTCTGCCTGACCGAGTAAAGAGATGAAAAAAACTGTCTGAATTCCTCTCATATCTCTCTAGTAATATGTCTCATTTTACCTTTTTTATTTTTAATCTTCTCTATAAAATTCTCATCCTTTTTTTTCCTTATGATAGATGCCAAGTGTTTCCCCACCTTATTTCCCCTCTGATGGATTTTTTTTAGATATTCATTCCTAGTTTTCAGTGACTCTTCTTCTAATAACTCTCTTAGCTCTTCTCTTTTTAATGTCAATTCTTTAAATACAGATCCTTCACTTCCCCTGGAGGCTTTATGGAGCTGTTCTAGCTGGTGTATTTTAGCTATAAGACTTTCTTTCTTTCTTTTTTCCCCTTTCTCTCTTCTCAACCGAGCCAATAGAAATTAGGACCCCCCTTATATATGCCTTAAAGGTCTCCCAGATGACTGCCCCCGCGATCTCACTAGACTCATTATTTAGGAAGAACTCATCAATTTCCTGCTGGATTTTCTCAACAACATTATCTTTCTTAAGAAGTTTTTCATTGAACCGCCATGAAAACGGGACCCTTTGAAGGCCTTTGATCTTTACTGTCATCATTACTGGAGTGTGGTCTGACAGAGTCACAATCTCAATCTTTGACTCTTCTATCGAGTCCAATAAACTATGGTCAACCATCAGGTAATCCAGCCTTGAATAGGTCCTGTGGACCGGGGAGAAGAAGGAGTAGTCCCTCTCCTTAGGATGTTGCACCCGCCAAACGTTTATTAGTTGGCTAACATGGAGCTTTCTCCCTAAACCCATCAACAACTTTTTACCTACCTCCCGGGTTCCAGATGACCTATCCAAGGCTGGGTCTAAACACAAATTAAAATCTCCTGCTAAAATCACTTCCCCCTGTTTAAATTCAACCAAGCTATCCAGGGTCCGGGAGAGGTATTTTATCGGGTCTCTGTTCGGGCAGTAAACATTGGCCAATGTATAGATTCTATCCCCTAACTTAACTTTTAAAAACAAAAAACGCCCCTCTATATCCACCCTCTTCTCTATCAATGTAAATTTAATCCGTTTCGAGAACCCGATAACCACTCCCTTTGCCCTTTTGATGGGTGTATTACAGTAAATCCAAGCCGGAAAGTTCCTTGAGTCCAACCTAATATTTTCCTCCTGCACCAAATGAGTCTCCTGCAAGAAAATAATGTCTGCGCCATACCTCTGTAATTCTTTTAAAACTTTTCGCCTTTTCCCCGGTGAATTTAACCCCTTCACATTATAGGACAAGCACCTAACTTCCATCACCACTAATCTTTAGAAATGCTCCTGTATCTCTCTTCCACACATCAACCTCACCCCAAGTTAGACCCAAGAGCCTGACTGGGAGTGAAAAAAAAGAAAAAAATTCAGGGAATCTGCGGACCCTCCGCCCCCCCTTCTCACCACCCCCCCTCTCAACCCCCCACCCCTCCCTCTCCCTCCCCCCCTGCCAATACCTGACCATGGGACAGCGGCGACCAAATCACCATCATCACCGCCTGCGACCCCCCCGTGCCATAGGGTGGAGCTCTCACAGTGGGCAAGGTGTTCCTCCCTCCACCCCCCCCTTACTTTGGGAGGAAGAGAGCTGAGGCCTCTTTTTACCATTCCTTCCCCCGCCTCCCCTCCGCCTTGCCAACCCACCCACTCAAAAAATCACCTCACCCGGAATTAAAGGAACCGCTATATTCAAGTTGCTGCAAAAGTCCTGTAGGTCCTCTAATTGCTTTAATCTACAACTTCTTCCCTCTTTCATAGCTTCCCCAGCCTTGTGTGAGCATCCTTTCATATTCTTCGCCCCCACTACCGCTCGGCACCTCTCATTTGCTTTTTGCCTCTAGAACCTTTCAGCAAGCATACTACTCCCAGCAAGCGACCTACATGGTATATGAATTAATTTCAGCAACAGTTCATCATCAGCTGGTCCTACCTTTGGTCAACTTGTTGTGCTGGCAGGTAATCCCAGCTTATCACAGGTGCAATCGGGCTGGCGGGGGCGCTCTCTACAGCGACTTGGGGCTCCGTGGGTTTCTGTGTGATCTCCACTCCGCTCTCTGCCTGCAATGCTGCAACTAGTAACAGACCCTTAGGTCTGAATTCTTCAGAGTCCGTGAGTGAGAGAGAGAGGGGGAGGGGACGCGGGCACCCGCAAGGACGAGGAGTTGGAGCGTGAGCGGGGATCGGGAGCCGGGCTCCGGAGGGTGTATCAGCAGAGAGTGTCAGTCCTCCCCGAGGGAAGCCTGGAGCTATGCAAGGACCTCCCACCTGTTGCTTTCTCTGTCTCGGGACGTATCAGCCGACCTCCTCTTCGGGTGGCCACCCCTGCTGTGTGCTATACGGCCGTTAGTGGGACCAGCGCAGGCTTTCACCCCACGCTGACCCTCCCGCCATCGTCTTCACTCCTCAGCTCACCTCCACCTCCCCACCGTCAGGCTCCTCCCCTAAACCGGGCACGTCACATCACATCCTGTTCCTCTCCAGTAGAGCTTTCTTTTGATGGCATTTGATCACCTCTGCGGTTTTTATTTTTTTGCGCTATAAATGGAAAAAGACCGAAAATTTTGAAAAAAAAAGATATTTTCTACTTTTTGTTATAAAAAAAATCCAATAAACTCAATTTTAGTCATACATGTAGGCCAAAATGTATTAGTCACTTTATTTATGTGATTTTGCTCTTTACGCATATGCACTTTACTTGAAGAATTGGATTATATTTATTTCATCACATTTACAGTATGCACTTTGAGCTAGCGCCACATAACTCTATTTACCTTATTGTTTTTCTTTGTGGGAACTAGGGAGGAGCCGAACACCCCCCGGTTCGGTTCGCATCAGAACCTGCGAACGGACCGAAAATTTGCACGAACGTTAGAACCCCATTGACGTCTATGGGACTCGAACGTTCAAAAGTGATAATTTTAAAGGATAATTTGTATGGTATTGTCCTAAAAAGGGTTTGGGGACCCGGGTCCTACCCCAGGGGACGTGTATCAATGCAAAAAAAGCTTTTAAAAATGTCCGTTTTTTCGGGAGCAGTGATTTTAATAAAGCTTAAAGTAAAAAAAAAAAAGGTGAAATATTCCTTTAAATATCATACCTGGGGGGTGCCTATAGTATGCCTGTAAAGTGGCGCGTGTTTCCCGTGTTTAGAACAGTCCCTGCACCATATGTCATTTTTAAAGGAAAAAATCTCATTTAAAACTGCTTGCGGGTTTAATGTAATGTCGGGTCCTGGCAATATGGATGAAAATCAGTGAGACAAATGGCATGGGTACCCCCCAGTCCATTGCCAGGCCCTTTGGGTCTTGTATGGATATTAAGGGGAACCCCGCACCCAAATTAAAATAAGGAAAGGTGTGGGGCCACCAGGCCCTATATACTCTGAACAGCAGTAAACAGGCGGTGCAAACAAGACAGGGACTGTAGGTTTGTTGTTAAGTAGAATCTGTTTGTAATTTTGAACGGGTACATTTTTAACGTGTTTAGCTCCAGCCAAAAAAATCTTTTTTAAGCTTTTTGGAAAACATAGGGAAGGGTTTTCACCCCTGTGACATTTGTTTTGCTGTCTTTCCTCCTCTTCAGAAGATTTCACCTCACTTTTTGTCCCAATGACAAATGTTTTTTGAAAATTTGGGTTTTTTTGTGGAACAAGGATTGGAAAGCATCAGTGGAAAGGAGAAATGTGTTTCCCATAACTCTTACAGGAGAGAATTTCCCTTCCTAGGGGTAGATTTCATCTCACTTCCTGTTGTCTCCTTCCGTTTGCAAGTAGGAGTCGTTTGTAAGTTAGATGTTTGAAAGTAGGGGCCTGCCCTATATACTCAGCAGAAATTTAGGCCTTAGGTGTTGTTATGGCCACAACACTGTAAGCCCTCACAGGGCCCTGCTGTGAAATATCAGATCAAGAATTGTAATTACATGCCCCTGTTAAACAGGGGCAGAAAAATTGGGCCTTTGGTGGTGGTGGTGGTGGTGGTGCTGGTGCCACAACACTGTAAGTCCTCACTCGCTCTTGGTGGGTGCAGAAATGGGCCCTGCTGTGAAATATTAGATTAAAAATTGTAATTACATGCCCCTGTTGAACAGGGGCTGAAAAATTAGGCCTTAGGCACTGGTGCTGGGGCCATAACACTGCAACCCCTCACAGACACTCTAGTTGGAACGCAGGAACGAGCCCTGCTGCAAAGTATTGCATCAAAAATTGTAATTACACGCCCCTGTTAAACAGGGGCTGAAAAATTGGGCCTTAGGCACTGGTGCTGGTGCCACAACACTGCAACCCCTCACAGATACTCTAGTTGGAATGCTGAAATGAGCCCTGCTGCAAAGTATTGCATCAAAAAATGTAATTACACGCCCCTGTTAAACAGGGGCTGAAAAATTGTGTCTTAGGCACTGTTGGTGGCGCTCAGAACCAAAAATGTTCTTACAAGCTATCAGCGTGATCATTGAGGAGGAAGAGCATAATTACTCAGGGATAGTCACTCAGCATCAGCATAGGCAGTCTTTGAAGGGATCTGAGATTTCAAAAATAATTATTCGGTTACATCAGCATCAGGTGCTTGGTAGCTGGTGGTGATCCAAGACTGATTCATTTTTATGAAGGTCAGTCGATCGACCAAGTCGGTGGACAGACGCACCCTGTGATTGGTTACAAAGCCTCCAGAAGCACTGAATGTGCGTTCCGAAAGAACGCTGGATGTAGGACAGGCCAGTAGCTCAATTGCATACTGTGCAAGCTCTGGCCAGTGATCCATCCTCAAGACCCAGTAACACAGAGGATTTTCGGTGGGAAAGGTGTCCAAGTCAGATCTTGCCCCTAGGTATTCCTGCACCATGTAAAACAGACGCTGGCGATGGTTGCTGGAACCGATCATACCTTGGGGCTGCGGACCAAAAAATTGTCTGAATGCATCGGTCAGACGGCCACCTTCTCCACCGCTCCTTCTTTGACTGACCGAAGCCTCAGCAACACGTTGTCCAGAAACAGGAGTTTGTAACCTCCCAGTCTCTGGGAACGCGTTGCACAGACCTTTCTGCAAGGCCTTCCGAAGATGTTTCATCATCTGCTCCCTCTGCGATGGCAAGATAAGGTCCGCAACCTTACCCTTGTAATGTGGATCAAGGAGGGTTGCCAGCCAGTATTGGTCCTTCTCCTTGATACCACGAATACGAGGATCCTTACGCAGGCTTTGCAGGATCAGGGAGGCCATGCAGCGTAGGTTTGCTGAGGCATTGGGTCCGGAGTCCTCTGGGTCACTAAGGACGACATGGTCCGCAGCCACCTCCTCCCAGCCACGTACAAGTCCATGTGTTTCTTGGGACTGATCCCTTAAAGACTGCTGCTGATGCTGAGTGCCAGGCTCCACCTCCATACTGACACAATCTTCCTCCTCGTCCTCTTCCTGTGTGATCGGCGGGCACGCAGGAACACTGTCTGGATAAAGGGGGCCTTGAGAGCTAAGGAAGTCCTCCTCTTCCTGCCTCTGTTCTGCCTCAAGTGCCCTGTCCATTATTCCACGCAGCGTGTGCTCCAACAGGTGGACAAGGGGGACAGTGTCACTGATGCATGTACTGTCACTGCTCACCATCCTCGTGGCCTCCTCAAATGGTGACAGGACAGTGCATGCATCCCTGATCATGGCCCACTGGCGTAGCGAAAAAAAAACAAGCTCCCCTGACCCTGTCCTGGTGCCATAGTCGCACAGGTACTCATTGATGGCCCTCTGCTGCGTGTGCAGCCGCTGCAGCATGGCCAACGTTGAGTTCCACCTGGTGGGCATGTCACAGATTAGGCGGTTCTTGGGCAGGTTAAACTCCTTTTGGAGGTCCGTCAGCCGAGCACTGGCATTATATGACCGGCGGAAATGCACACAGACTTTCCTGGCCTGCCTCAGGGCATCCTGTAAGCCCGGGTACCTGCCCAAGAACCGCTGCACCACCAAGTTAAGGACGTGAGCCAAACAGGGCACATGGGTCATTTGTCCCTGTCGGAGGGCAGAGAGGAGGTTGGTGCCATTGTCGCAAACCACCATTCCTGCCTTAAGTTGGCGTGGTGTCAACCACCACTGAACCTGTCCCTGCAGAGCTGACAGAACCTCTGCCCCAGTGTGGCTCCTGTCCCCCAAGCACACCAACTCAAGCACCGCATGACATCTTTTGGCCTGCGTACTTGTGTAGCCCCTTGAACAGCTACGGAGCACCGCTGGTTCCGAGGACAAAGCACAGGAAGAGGCCATGGAGGAAGAAGAAGAGGAGGGGGTGGAGGAGAGAGGTGCGTCACAATCATTAGCATTTTGGAGGCGTGGTGGCGGAACAAACTCCAACACTACTGCACCTTGTCCTGCATCCTTCCCAGCTGCCAGCAGAGTCACCCAATGCACCGTGAAACTTAGGTAACATCCCTGTCCATGCCTGCTGGACCATGAGTCAGCGGTAATATACACCTTACCGCTGACCGCCCTGTCCAGCGAGGCATGGACATTACCTTCCACATGCCGGTAGAGAGCCGGAATCGCCTTCCGTGAGAAAAAGTGTCGTTTGGGTACCTGCCACTGAGGAACCGCACATTCCACAAACTCACGGAAGGGGGCAGAGTCTACCAACTGAAAAGGCAGCAGTTGAAGTGCCAGCAGTTTTGCCAAGCTAGCATTCAACCGCTGGGCATGTGGATGGCTGGGAGCAAACTTCTTTCGGCGGTGCAGCAGCTGGGGCAGGGAAATTTGCCTGGTACAATCTGACGTCGGTGTACTAAAAGCAGATTGCCCACAAGTACTTGGCTGTAACACACCTAATTCTACACCTTCATTCCTCTCAGTGCAGGTCTCAGAGAGGACTGAAGGTATAGTGGGGTTGGAGATCTCAGCTGATGAGGAGCAAGGAGAGGTCCTCTTTGTTCTTTGGTGTGGGTCTTTTAGATACGCTTGCCAACGAACTGCATGTCTGATCAAGCATGTGGTACCCAAGCGGGAGATGTTTTGGCCACGCGAGATATGCTTGAGACATATGTTGCAAATAGCAGCGGTGCGATCTGATGCACTCGTCTCAAAAAAGGCCCACACCAAAGAACTTTTTGAATAACGCACAGAGACTGCAGCGCCCTGCACATGTGGAGCTTTGGGGTGTGATGCAGTCAATGTGCTGCACTTAGGCTGGGCCCTGGAGGGCATCCTGCCTCGTTGGTGATGTGCCGCCTCCTCCTCCTCCTCCTCTCTCCTATCAGGCACCCACGTTGAGTCAGTGACCTCCTCATCACTGGAGCAAACCTGGCAGTATGCTGCAGCAGGGGGAGCATGACTGCCAGATTGCTGTCCTTCTTGGGCACCCCCTCTGTCTGTGCTTATATTACTGCCTTCATCAAGCTCAGTATCATCATCAGAGCCTTCCAAACGCTGGGCATCCTCCTGGAGCATGTACCCAACACTGTGGTCAAACAGTTCGAGGGACTCCTGAGGAGGACATGGTGGGGCTAGGGAAGGAGTCACTGATGACATTGAGCCGAGGGAAGAGGCCGCTGCTTTGCCAGAGAAAGTACCCTGGGCATGGGTGAGAGAGGATGAGGAGGATGAGGACGGCTTGGTCATCCACTCGACCAAGTCTTCCGCATGTTGCGGCTCAACACGGCCAGCTGCCGAAAAAAAGGCCAAGCGTGTCCCACGGCCACTTGCTGATGAGGATGCACCGTCTCCACGACCAGCACTAGACACAGAGCCTGCTTGCCCCCTCTTAATGGCTTGTGACTGTCTGCCTCTCCTTCTTGGCCTTCCAGACATACTAATGGCCTGTAGCTGCACTAAGCTGGGATATATATATATATATATATATATATATATATATATATATATATATACATATATATATATACTGATACTGCAGCTAGCAAAATCAACTGCCTGCCTGTAGTATGAGAACACCACCAACCTTCTACAGGTAGCTTTAGCTAAACACTGTGCAGAGCTCACAAAAAACTAACTTGTAGCTTTTTTAGCTGCCTGCGGTAGTGATAGGATCAGGAAAACACCACCAACCTTCTACAGGTAGCTTTAGGTGAACACTGTGCAGAGCTCGCAAAAAAATAACTTGTAGTTTTAGCTGAACACTGTGAGCAGGACGCACTGCACTAACTTGTAGCTTTAGATGAACACTGTGCAGAGGTCTCACTACACTAACTTGTAGGTTTAGCTGAACACTGTAAGCAGGACGCACAGTACTAACTTGTAGTTTTAACTGAACACTGTGAGCAGGACGCACCGCACTAACTTGTAGGTTTAGCTGAACACTGTGAGGTGGACGCACCACACTAACTTGTAGGTTTAGCTGAACACTGTGAGCAGGACGCACAGCACTAACTTGTAGTTTTAGCTGAACACTGTGAGCAGGACGCACCGCACTAACTTGTAGGTTTAGCTGAACACTGTGAGGTGGACGCACCACACTAACTTGTAGGTTTAGCTGAACACTGTGAGCAGGACGCACCCCACTAACTTGTAGGTTTATCTGAACACTGTGAGCAGGACGCACCCCACTAACTTGTAGTTTTAGCTGAACACTGTGAGCAGGACGCACTGCACTAACTGTAAATAGTCTAGCTGCCTGACTGTGGTACTAATAGGATCAAAAGAACACCAGCAATTTTCTTTAGGTAGCTGTAAATACTGTAACAAGACAAGCCTGCCTGTCAGTAAGAAGATAACAGGAACGGATCTAGCTGAACACTGTGAGCAGGACACACTGCACTAACTTGTAGCTTTAGATGAACACTGTGCAGAGGTCTCACTACACTAACTTGTAGGTTTAGCTGAACACTGTGAGCAGGATGCACCCCACTAACTTGTAGGTTTAGCTGAACACTGTGAGCAGGACGCACTGCACTAACTGTAAATAGTCTAGCTGCCTGACTGTGGTACTAATAGGATCAAAAGAACACCAGCAATTTTCTTCAGGTAGCTGTAAATACTGTAACAAGACAAGCCTGCCTGTCAGTAAGAAGATAACAGGAACGGATCTAGCTAAACTGAATACAGTGTATATATATATATATGCAACACCTGGGATGCATATATATACACAATACACTGTAAGTGCAGCTAACTGACTGACTGTTCTGCCTAATCTATCTAACTCAAATCAAATGACATTGTCTCTCTGTCTATCTCTTTCAACGCCGGAACACACACTACACAGGGTCGCCGTGCAGGCGGCCTTATATAGTGTGGGGCGTGTACTAAATCCCCTGAGCCATAATTGGCCAAAGCCTCCTTGTTTTTGGCCAATTAAGGCTCTCTGTTCAGACAGCGCTGATATTGGCCAAGCATGCAGGTCATAGTGCATGCTTGGCCAATCATCAGCCAGCAATGCACTGCGATGCCGCAGTGAATTATGGGCTGTGACGCGCCACACGAATTTGGCACGAACGGCCCATATAGTTCGCAATTCGGCGAACGGGCGAACAGACGATGTTTGAGTCGAACTTGGGTTCGACTCGAACACGAAGCTCATCCCTAGTGGGAACACTGCCGTATGTGTGGCGGCTTGTTAGTCCTCTTTATCTGCTTTGGCTCGCCTTGGTTTTGCGCATTAGTTTTCTTCTATGTTGAGCCCATTGAATATTTTATTTTTTTGTCCCAAGTGATTGAATAATGACAAAAAAAAATATTTTACAAAAAGTTGTCACTAAATGATATATTGCTCACACATGCCATGGTTATATGCGGAATTGCACCCCAAAATACATTTTGCTGCTTCTCCTGAGTAGGGGGATACCACATGTGTGGAACTTTTTGGGAGCCTAGCCGTGTATGGGATGCCCGAATACCAATCACCGCCTTCAGGATTTCTAAGGACGTAAATTTTTGATTTCACTCCTCACTACCTATCACAGTTTTGAAGGCCATACAATGCCAAGATGGCACAAACCCCCCCCCCAAATGACCCCATTTTGGAAAGTAGACACCCCAAGCTATTTGCTGAGAGGCATGTTGAGTCCATGGAATATTTTATATTTTGCCACAAGTTGCGGGAAAATGACAAACTTTTTTTTTTTTGCACAAAGTTATCACTAAATGATATATTGCTCAAACATGCCATGGGCATATATGGAATGACACCCCAAAATACATTCTGCTGCTTCTCCTGAGTATGAGGATACCACATGTGTGGGACTTTTTTTGATTTCACTCCTCACTACCTACACAGTTTTGAAGGCCATAAAATGCCAAGATAGCACAAAATCCCCCCCAAATGACCCCATTTTGGAAAGTAGACATCCCAAGCTATTTGCTGAGAGGCATGGTGAGTATTTTGCATCTCTCATTTGTTTTTGAAAATGAAGAAAGAAAAGAAAAATGTATTTTTTTTTTCAATTTTCAAAACTTTGTGACAAAAAGCGAGGTCTGCAAAATACTCACCATACCTCTCAGCAAATAGCTTGGGTTGTCTACTTTCCAAAATGGGGTCATTTGTGGGGGGGGGTTGAACTGTCCTGGCATTTTATGCACAACATTTAGAAGCTTATGTCACACATCACCCACTCTTCTAACCACTTTAAGACAAAGCCCTTTCTGACACTTTTTGTTTACATGAAAAAAATTTTTTTTTTGCAAGAAAATTACTTTGAACCCCCAAACATTATATATTTTTTAAAGCAAAGGCCCTACAGATTAAAATGGTGGGTGTTTAATTTTTTTTTTTCACACAGTATTTGCGCAGCGATTTTTCAAACAAATTTTTTGGGAAAAAACACACTTTTTTAAATTTTAATGCACTGAAACACACTATATTGCCCAAATGTTTGATGTAATAAAAAAGATGATCTTAGGCCGAGTACATGGATACCAAACACGACATGCTTTAAAATTGCGCACAAACGTGCAGTTTCGACAAACTACATACATTTTTAAAAGCCTTTAAAAGCCTTTACAGGTTACCACTTTATATTTACAGAGAAGGTCTACTGCTAAAATTACTGCCATCGATCTGACCTTCGGGGTGATACCTCACATGCATGGTGCAATTGCTGTTTACATCTGCCGCCAGACCGACGCTTGCGTTCGCCTTTGCGTGAGAGCAGGGGGGGGCAGGGGTGCTTTTTTTTTTTCTTTTTTTTTTTCTTTTTTATCTTATTTTTAAACTGTTCCTTTAATTTTTTTTATCATTTTTATTGTTATGTCAGGGAATGTAAATATCCCCTATGATAGCTATAGGTAGTGACAGGTACTCTTTTTTTAACAAATTGGTGTCTATTAGACCCTAGATCTCTCCTCTGCCCTCAAAGCATCTGACCACACCAAGAGTGGTGTGATAAAATGCTTTCCCAATGGTGCTGTTTACATCCGGCGAAATCAAAGTCATAAAATGCTCGTAGCTTCCGCTTTCTTAGGCCATAGAGATGATTGGAGCCATTCTGGTCTCTGATCAGCTCTATGGTCAGCTGGCCGAATCACCAGCTGCATTCTCAGGTTCCCTGTTGGGACAGGAGAGCCAGAGAAAACCATGGAAGATGGTGGGGGGGGGGACATTCACTCCCACTGCTTGTAAAAACAGTCTAGAGGCTAATAAGCTGCTAGGATTGCTTTTACATGAAAGCCGACAGCTGGCTTAAAACAATGATACCAAGATGATACCTAAACCTGCAGGAATCATTCTGGTATAACCACTCAAAGTCTAGCAACATACCAGTACGTTGCTGGGCCTTTTTGGGCATATATTGTAATCTTTTTTTTCATGCAGCCTGTATGCTGAACGAAAAAAAGAGATTGATAGGTGGGTATGCCCACCATTAGAATGCCTCCCTTCATCCACCCACTTCTAATGATGGGCATACATGCACCATTTTTATATGCCGAAGCATGGGGGCATCCGCCCCAAAAGTTAGGAGCAAATCGCTCCTCCGCCCCTGCTGCCCCCATGCTTCGGCATATATGCTCTTTTTTTAACTGTGGTGGTGAAATCACTTCCGACAGCGCTGGAGTCACGGCTTTATGTATCGTGGGAGCAAACGCTGTTGCTGTCAAGATAGATAAATCTGCGGTGCAACTGAATGGTTGCCTGTTAAGCAAATGATGGTTAACAATAAAACAACGTAACAATACTGTATAACAGTAAGCCCTCATGCACACAGGCTGTTAAAATAATGTTAGTTAATAACGCCAGTATCTTTGCAGTGATTTTTTTTAACTTTTTTCAGCTTTTTTCAGCGTTTTTGCAAGAGCGTTTTTTAGCGTTTTTCCGCGTTTGCGTTTTTTAGCGTTTTTGTTTTTTTTTTTCACATTTTTTTTTTCAATGGATCAAAAACGTTAAAAAACATTGGTGAATGACGTTTTTGAGCGTTTTTGAGCGTTTTTCAGCGTTAGAGCGTTTTTACAGCTGAAAAGTGTCTCTCAGAACCCACAGGTCCTGGGTTTTTTTTACAGCTTAAAACCGCCTATGCCACTTGCAGCTCAAAAACGCCTAGGTGGGCATGAAGCCATAGACTAACATAGACAGGCTTTTTTAATCTGCAATAAAAGCTCAAAAAAGCAGCTGTAAAAACATCCGTGTGCATGAGGACTTGAACTTACATACCTGCAAAGCAAATACAAAAAAACATAGTAAAAAATAAAACATTTTTTAATGCAACCTGTGCCTAAAATCATACCTCCCAACATTTGAACTTCAGAATGAGGGACACTGGAGGAGGGAAAAGATCTGCGGCGCGCACAGTGCACAAAATGTGGGCATGACCAAGTGCTTAGCAGTGGGAGGGGCTCAAGGGATGTGGTTAAACAGAACACAGGTTTCCTTGTACCTATAAAATATGCTTTGATTGCTTTGTCTTTGTCCTTAAAATAGTCAAGGACTGCATAGCAACCAGCAACTGTTGAGACAATGAAGACTTTGGTGAGAAGTATATAATGTACAATATTGTGTATATATAGTACAAGAGTGTGTAATGTACAGAATGCAGGGGTCAGGAGTGTGTAATGTACAGAATGCAGGATTCAGAAGTGTGTAATGTACAGAATGCAGGGGACAGGAGTGTGTAATGTACAGAATCCAGGGGACAGGAATATGTAATCTATAAAATGCAGGGGGTGGCTCCATATATTCCCTTAATCTCATCCCGACTCCATCCACCACCCCAATCCCATCCCAACTCTATCCATTTCCTTTATCTCATCCTGGCTCCATCCATCCCCCGATCTCATCCTGGCTCAATCATCCCACATACCATCCTGATCCCATCCCGGCTCCAACCATCCCCCGATCCCATCTCGACTCTATCCAACACCCGATCCCATTCCGGCTCCATCCTTCCCTTGATCCCATCCCAGCTCCATCCTTCTTGTCCACCTTCCTTATCCCATTCCAGCTCCATCCTTCTTGTCCCCCTTCCTCATCCCATCCCAGTTCCATCCTTCTTGTCCCCCCTCATCTCATCCCAGCTCCACCCTTCTTGACCCCCCTCATCCCATCCCAGCTCCACCCTTTTTGTCCCCCTCATCCCATCCCAGCTCCATCCTTCTTGCCCTCCCTCATCCCATCCCATCTCCACCCTTCTTTGCTCCCCCCCATCCCATCCCAGCTCCACCCTTCTTGTCCTCCTCCTCATCCCATCCCAGCTCCATCCTTCTTGTCCCCCTCTCATCCCATCCCAGCTCCATCCTTCTTGTCCTCCCCCTCATCCCATCCCAGCTCCATCCTTCTTGTCCCCCCCCTCATCCCATCCCAGCTCCATCCGTCTTGGCTCCCCCCTCATCCCATCCCAGCTCCATCCTTCTTGCCCCCCCTCATCCCATCCCAGCTCCATCCTTATTGTCCTCCCCCTCATCCCATCCTAGCTCCATCCTTCTTGCCCCCCCTCATCCCAGCTCCATCTTTCTTGCCCCCCCTCATCCCATCCCAGCTCCATCCTTCTTGTCCCCCCATCATCCCGTCCCAGCTCCATCCTTCTTGTCCCCCCCTCATCCCATCCCAGTTCCATCTTTCTTGCCCCCCCTCATCCCATCCCAGCTCCATCCTTCTCCCCCATGCCTCCCTCCTCTGCAAAACTCACAGAAATTGTCACAGATCTGGCAGAAGAGAGAGAGCACATTCAGCTGCAGGAGCGGGGGAGGTGCTGCTGGCGGGACTCGGGAGAGCGGACTCAGGCTGAGTGGAGAGAGAGGACATTCAGAGTAGGAGGGGGGTCTGCTGTTGGCGCTGGCGGGGGCACACTGGCAGGACTGTCGGGAGTGAGTCTATGCGGCTAAAATCCTACCTCAGATTAGCCGCGTTGTTTTGGCAGAGCGGTGTGCTGCTCCCCGCCTCCTCCTCTGTGTATAGGAAAACATAGGAGGAGGGGCGGGTTCAGTGCACTCCGCTCTGTGCTGTGTGCCCGGGAGAGATACTGGCTGCTATAAAATGGGAACCATGACAACCCGCACATGCCGCAGGCATTCCGGGACTCAGCCTTGATTCGCAGGATTCCGGGAGAGGGACTGATTTCCGGGACAGTCCCGGCCAATCAGGGATGGTTGGGAGGTATGCCTGAAATATATATATGCTGAAGCATGAGGGCATCCACCCGCAAAAGGTAGGAGCAAATCGCTCCTCCGCCCCTGCTGCCCCCATGCTTCGGCATAGATGCTCTTTTTTTAACTGTGGTGATGAATTCACCTCCGACTGCGCTGGAGTCACGGCTTTATGTATCGTGGGAGCAAACGCTGTTGTCAAGATAAATAAATCCGCGCTGCAGCTGAATGGCGTACCTGAAAACAAAAAAATGGTTAACAATAGAACACAGTAAACAGTAAAGTATAAAAAAAATACATACCTGCAAAGCAAACATGATAAAACATAATAACAATAAAACATTGCAGAATAGAATACAGTAAAAAAAGAGCAGAACAATAGAGAGAGAATAGAGAGAGAGAGAACAATAAAATGACAACTATTTTTGTTTTTTTTATTTTATATTTTTTTTGTGTATTTTTTTTTTTTACTTTTTTTTAAATTTTTTTTTATAACTGTAACTTTTGTAACTGTAACTGGTTCCAGGTTTGGGTCTCTCAAAATGCAATGGCATCTTGGGAGACCCTGTGAAAGTGTACCTAGTCTGTGCAATGCTGTACCCTACGTTAAAACTCAACTAGTGTATGGTAGCACTCAAAACATTCACCAATGCAAAGACCAGGATTGTCAGGACAGGAGGGACAATAATAGCGGGTGTCACGCCTATATCCGCTCTTTCTACAGACACAACATTTTCTTTGGGGGGCTCGTTGGGTAGGGGTACTCGGGAGGACCTAAGGAAAATGCCTCTCATGCAGCCGGCTTACTGCATTTGGTTTGGGAAGGTGAGGTGAAGCACCGTCTGGAAACAGAAGGGCTCTGACGATCTCTTCCTGGAATTTAAGGAAGGATCCAGTCTGTCCTGAAGCCCTGTATAGCACATGAGCGTTCAGCAAAGCCAATTGAAATAAGTATACAGACACTTTTTTATACCAGCCTCTGGCCTTACGGGCAACTAGGTACGGCACCAACAACTGGTTGTTGAGGTCCTCCGCCCCCATATTTTGGTTATATTCGTGGAAACAGAGGGGTTTCTTCACAACACCAGTCGCCGTAGGAATTTGGACCGTCGTGTCTGCATGAAGGGAGGTAAGAATGAAAATACATTCTTATTATCCCTCCACTTCATAGCGAGCAAGTTATTACACTTCAAGCAGGCTCTCTCCCCAAGCCTAAGACGGGAATCTACAAGGCGCTGGTGAAAGCCCCGGCGATTAGATCGCATGGTGCCACATGCTCCAATCTGATGATCAAACAAGTGACTAAAAAGTGGCACGCTCGTGTAATAATTGTCCACGTACAAGTGGTACCCTTTTCTGAATAAGGGTGACACCAAGTCCCACACAATCTTGCCAGCGCTTCCTATGTAGTCAGGGCAGTTTGTCGGCTCTACGTGACTATCTTTTCCCTTGTAAACCATAAAACTACATGTATAGCCTGTTGCCCTGTCACAGAGCTTATACATCTTGACCCCATATCTGGCATGCTTGCTGGGAAGGTACTGTTTGAATGACAAGTGGCCAGAAAACGTAATCGGGGACTCATCAACGCAGACAACTTGATGGGGAGTAAACAAGTCTGCAAAACGTTGGTTAAAGTGGTTTAGGAGGGGCTGAATTTTGTAGAGCTGATCGTATCCAGGACGACAGAGTTCATTGTTGTTGAAGTGCATGAACCTCAAAATCTGCTCGTATCATGCCCTGGCCATGGAAGCAGAGAACACAGGCATATGGTGAATTGGGTCAGTGGACCAATATGACCGCAACTCACTCTTTTTGATTATGCCCATGAGGAGGGATACGCCCAGAAAGATCTTAAATTTGGAAACCGTAATTGGTTTCCAATCTCTGGCAAGGGAGGACTGGGGAATAGTGGCGATGTGTTGACCAGAGGACAAATTGCTTTGGTCCAATCTATAGAGATCTTCGGTGAAAAACAGCGAATAAAAACCAAGTGACGTACAATCAGTTGTTTCCACCTGAATGCCAGTGAATGGGGGAAATACTGGTGCTGCAGAAGTGGTGGGTTCCCAATTAGGATTGGCGAACGCAGCAGGAAGGGCACTATGGGCACGACGGGCCTGTCTTTGTCTTCTTGGTGGCAGTGGGACACTACTTGTGCTTGCCACCTCGCCAGCTTGAACTGCACTTATGGGACTCGCCACGTTACCAAGTGTTACTGCAGTGCTGGATGTACGACCAGGGTGTACTAGGCCGCTGGTGCTTGCCAGTTCACCAGAAGGAATAGCGGCGCTAGTACTTCTTTGCTCCAAACGAGAGCCCTGCGGTGCTTGCACCTCAACAGCAGAAGAAGAAGATTGGGGTCTGATACGCCTGACCTTGGCAGGGACCACAACTCCGTCGTCAGAGCTATCTGTAATGGAGCTGCTGCTGTCTACAGGTTCGTATTCTGAGCCTGAATCTGACAGATGAGTGACTTCCTCTTCACTACTGTACCTTCGATTTGCCATTTTGGGCTCTAAATTTAGTGGTACAGTAGTGAGACTCACAGGTAAAAAAGCTCTTGACTGATAGCGACTGTATCAAAATGCTACCAAAAAACTGTTAGCGATCGCAGGGATCAGGCCTGACTCTGTGAATGCTGCGGTTATGTGTTTAGTGTTTTGAAAGTGACAGTGATCGATCAATACTGCACTTAGGTGGGCTGGGCGGAGGGGCAAAACGCAGGTGCTAGCAGGTATTTGGGCTGATCCCGCTAACACTGCGTTTTTGGGAACCCTAAACTGCTGGGGATGCTAGTATAGATTTGATCGGATCAGATATTGATCCTTTCAGATACTATACCACTAAGGGAGGTGTATGCTGCATGCGTGGGTGTTAGCGGTACTGGCACTAACCTGACGCTGCCTGGGGCGACGCAGACCCTATCTGATCCTAAAATCTAACTTATATCACCCGCCAGGCGATTAGGGGGTTAAACCTTTATTAGGTAATAAACGGCGGGTGCCCTGACACTATAAAAAACTAACTAACTAACCAGCGTCATCCGTAACAGTTATCACTGGTGAAAGGGTTAACTAGGGGGAAATCAGGGGGTTAAAACCTTTGCTAGGTAGTATATGGGGGTACCTGACGCTATAAACACCTGACGGCGAATCTAAATACTTACCTGGCTAACTAGCGTCACCTGTGACACTAATACAAGAAACATTTCAGTGCATGAGCGCATATTTACCGCATTTCAGTGTGTTAGTGCGCGTTTAATGCAGTATATTTCAGTGCCTTACTACACGTTTAACTGAGTATATTTTTGTGGGTTACTGCACGTTTAACGCAGTATATTTCAGTGCGTTACTACATGTTTAACGCAGTATATTTCAGTGTGTTAGTGCACCTTTAAAACAATATATTTTAGTACATTAGTGCTCACTTAATGCAGTATATTTCAGTGCGTTTATGCACATTTAACACAGTATATATTAGTTTGTTATTGCACGTTTAACATAGTATATTTCAGGGCGTTACTGCACATTTAATGCAGTATATGACATTGGTTAGAGTGCGTTATTGGAGCCCTCAGATCCCTGGTTATAGGATTGTCCTTTAACCGCTTGATATCCGCGCTATAGCTGAGTGACGGCTACAGCGCGGACCTGCATTCCCGGAAGGCCGTCATATGATGGCCTCCCCTGTGCACATGCCCTGCGCCCTCTCACTGAGACTCGGGTGATCACCGATCCAAGTAAGGGGCCGGTCCCGGCCCCTTACCATGTGATCAGCTGTCAGCCAATGACAGCTGATCACATGATCAAAACAAAAGCTCGGTAATCGTTTTTTTTTTCTCCTCACGCTGACAGTGTGAGGAGAAAAAAAAGCCGATCACCGGCTCACCAGCAAGGGACATCGGTCACGAAGAGGAGGAGGCAATAATGCCTCATACGTGCCTCAATGGTGCCACCAGTACCCCCTGCCAGTGCCACCTGACATTGCCACATCACAGTGCCTACAGTGCCCACCAGTGCCACGTATCAATGCCCATAAGTGCCACCTATCAATGCCTACAAGTGCCACCTATCAATGCCCACCATTGCCACCTAACAATGCCCACCAGTGGTGCCAATCAGTGCCACCTAGCAGTATACAAGATCAGTGCCCATTATTGCCACCAATCAGTCCCCATTACTGCCACCCATCAGTGCCCATCACTGCCACCTATCAGTGCCCATTGGTGCCGCCTCATCAGTGTACATCAACGAAGGAGAAAAATTACCCTTTTAAAAAATTTTATAACAAATATAAAAAAAAAAAAAAATTTTTTTTTTAAATTCGGTCTTTTTAAATTTTTTTAACAAAAAATAAAAACCGCAGAGGTGATCAAATAACACCAAAAGAAAGCTCTATTTGTGGTGAAAAAATGATAAAAATTTCATTTGGGTACAGTGTTGTATGACCGCGCAATTGTCATTCAAAGTGCGTCAGCGCTGAAAGCTGAAAATTGGTCTGGATAGGAGGGGGGTTTAAGTGCCCGGTAAGCAAGTGGTTAAAAACAGCCCCACACCTACTGCTTCAATCTATCAACCTTATACTCCACTCAGGTGGCTGTTTTAATAGGGGCAGCAGTTCTATATATTAAATTATAAATTTAGCCATCTGCGTGGGACCACCCATAACTTCTTCTATATTTCACTATGTTACTGCATGTTTGACACAGTAAATTTCAGTGCGTAAGTGCACATTTAACGCAGTATATTGCAGTGTGTTAGTGTGCATTTAATGCAGTATATATCAGTGCATTAGTCACTTTAACGCAGTATATTTCAGTGCGTTACTGCACATTTACCTCAGTATATTTCAGTGCATTACTGCACGTTTAACGCAGTATATTTCAGGGCAATACTGCACATTTAACACAGTATATTCAGTGCATTAGTGCACGTTTAACGCAGTATATTTCAGTGCCTTAGTGCACTTTTAACACAGCATATTTCAGTGCAGTATATTACAGTGTGTTATTACGCGTTTAACGCAGCATATTTCAGTGCGATACTGCACGTTTAATGTAGTATATTTTTGTGCATTACTGCACATTTAATGCAGAATATTTCAGTGCGTTAGCACATGTTTAACACAGTATATTGCAGTGTGTCAGTGCGCATTTAACGCAGTACATTTCAGTGCCTTACTGTACGCTTAACTAAGTATATTTTTGTGTGTTGCTGCATGATTAATGTAGTATATTTCAGTGCATTAGTGCATGTTTAACGCAGTATATTTCAGGGCATTACTGCACATTTAATGCAGTATATTTCAGTGTGTTAGTGCACGTTTAACACAGTATTATTCATTGCGTTAGTGCACATTTAACGCAGTATGTTTTGGTTCATTAGTGCACATTTAACACAGTATATTACAGTGTGTCAGTGTGCGTTTAACGCAGTATATTTCAGTGTGTTACTGCACATTTAGCACAGTATATTTTTGTGCATTACTGTACATTTAATGCAGTATATATCAGAGCGCATTTAACAAAATATATTTCAGTGCATTACTGAAGTTAAACGCAGTATATTTCAGTGCGTTAGATAACTAAGTGAATTTCGCGCAATATTCCAGTAATAACAGTGTTTGAATGCCAAAGGAAAACTAGCAAAGGTTATGATAGCATAAATTACCGTGAGTGGATCCTAATGAGTGAAAACTCTTGTATAGAGTGTTAAACATTAGATAAATTAATAAAATGCAACCATATAATAAAAACCGTGAATGGATCCTGATGAATAAAATCTTATGTGAAGTGTTGTGGCCTTAAAATATAAAGTGCAACCGTGACTAAATAACCGTGAATAAATACTAGTGAATAAAAATCTTGTTGAAAAGTCCTTATAACATTGAATAAATTAATATAAAGTAAAATCCATCATAAAGTGAATAATAAACAGTAAATTGATATCACAAGTGCACTCAAACTCAGTGTAAACCTAATTCATCTAACTGCGCCTTTAAATTAGGACTCAGAGTAGCAGCATTGCAAGATTGGAATGTGTAATTTATAAAGTCTAGGATAGATGGCGCTATTGAGTGGATAAAAAGTCCTTCTAATCAGATCTGTGTGTGTTCTATATGATGATTGAATAGTTCCTGCGGTGATGTCCTCTAGTGTAGTCTCTCTGGACTCTCACCTTAAAATAGTACAAATCGAGTAGTGGAAATAAAATCCGTGTAGTATGGGAGCGCTGCTTGGACACTTCTCCTTCTGTGTCAGTTGACTCTCTGGATTTTCTCCTGTGTTCCCTCGGCTCCCTCCGCTCTGATGCAGCTCAGATAAGATAGAGATAGGGGAGGGGGAGAGAGAAGGCAGGCTCCACTAGTGTATTAACGTTTTTAAAACCAGGGGGATATTTATTTGATATGCTCTTACATTATAAACAAAAAAGTCAGGCAAAATACAGGACAGATGAGAAGTCTGGCGTTCTCAGCGCCCTCTCACTTGAGTTGACAGCTGTGTGCCGCTCCAGCCAATCCCTACGCGTTACGACACGTCACGTGTCTTCATCTGAGTCCCGCGTAGGGATTGGCTGGAGCGGCACACAGCTGTCAACTCAAGTGAGAGGGCGCTGAGAACGCCAGACTTCTCATCTGTCCTGTATTTTGCCTGACTTTTTTGTTTATAATGTAAGAGCATATCAAATAAATATCCCCCTGGTTTTAAAAACGTTAATACACTAGTGGAGCCTGCCTTCTCTCTCCCCCTCCCCTATCTCTATCTTATCTGAGCTGCATCAGAGCGGAGGGAGCCGAGGGAACACAGGAGAAAATCCAGAGAGTCAACTGACACAGAAGGAGAAGTGTCCAAGCAGCGCTCCCATACTACACGGATTTTATTTCCACTACTCGATTTGTACTATTTTAAGGTGAGAGTCCAGAGAGACTACACTAGAGGACATCACCGCAGGAACTATTCAATCATCATATAGAACACACACAGATCTGATTAGAAGGACTTTTTATCCACTCAATAGCGCCATCTATCCTAGACTTTATAAATTACACATTCCAATCTTGCAATGCTGCTACTCTGAGTCCTAATTTAAAGGCGCAGTTAGATGAATTAGGTTTACACTGAGTTTGAGTGCACTTGTGATATCAATTTACTGTTTATTATTCACTTTATGATGGATTTTACTTTATATTAATTTATTCAATGTTATAAGGACTTTTCAACAAGATTTTTATTCACTAGTATTTATTCACGGTTATTTAGTCACGGTTGCACTTTATATTTTAAGGCCACAACACTTCACATAAGATTTTATTCATCAGGATCCATTCACGGTTTTTATTATATGGTTGCATTTTATTAATTTATCTAATGTTTAACACTCTATACAAGAGTTTTCACTCATTAGGATCCACTCACGGTAATTTATGCTATCATAACCTTTGCTAGTTTTCCTTTGGCATTCAAACACTGTTATTACTGGAATATTGCGCGAAATTCACTTAGTTATCTATCCAGCAAGCGGTTGTGTGAGCACCATTAATTTTGCTGCAATATTCACATCTATATTTCACATACCTAGATATTTAATTTAATTTTCTACATCTACCAGCGCGAAGGAAATTCTTTATAATTTATATTTCAGTGCGTTAGTGCGAGTTTAAAGCAGTATATTTTAGTGCGTTAGTACACATTTACGCAATACATTTCAGTGCGTTACTGCACATTTAACACAGTATATTTCAGAGCATTACTGCACGTTTAAAGTGGTTGTAAAGCCACTATGTAATGGTAATACAATCCCCTCTGTTAGATTACATGTGCCCCAGTGTCTGTGTTATATAAAAAATATGCTGATTTCTATTTTATATCAAAGCCCAGCTCGGCGCTCTAGTGACTCCTCGGCTTTACCCTCTCCTAGGCTGGCAGCTACAGCAGGAGGGGACGAGAACTCCCGCTGATGTCAGCCAGGGAAGAAGGGAGGAGAGGAGAAGAGAGCCAAGGACTCATGTGAGTGCCTGGTGGTGCTCTGATATAAGGTAAAAATCAGCATTTTTTTATATAACACAGACAATGGGGCACATGTTGTTATCTAACAGAGGGGATTGTATCACCATAACATCATTTTGTAGCAGCGGAGAGGGGAGCAGAGCAGCACTGGTAAGAGCTGGCAGGCAGGGAGGAAGGGTGGAGGAGGACACAGGAGGACACAGGAGAGCTGCAGATAGCAGCGCATGATGGAGGCACGTAATGACCAGGGCTCAGCAGTTCAGTAAACACACAGATCCATGTCCTGTCAGGGGAGTAGAGACAGTTCGTGTGTTCCTAGTATATAGAAACACTGATCGGTCTCCTCCCCTAGTCAGTCCCATCCCCCCCCACAGTTAGAACACATCTAGGAAACACAGTTAACCCCTTGATCGCCACCTTCCCTGCCAGTGACATTTATACAGTAATCATTGGCTATTTTTAGCTCCGCTGTATAAATGCCAAAAAAGTATCAAAAGTGTCCGATCCGTCTACCGCAATGTCGCAGTCCTGATAAAAATCACAGATCACCGCCATTACTAGTAAAAAAAATAATAATAATAAACATGCCATAAATCTATCCCCTATTTTCTAGATGCTATAACTTTTGCGCAAACCAATCAATATACACTTATTGTGATATTTTTTTACCAAAAATATGTTGAAGAATACATATTGGCCTAAACTGATGAAGAAATTTTTTTTTTGGGATATTTATTATAGCAAAAAGTACAAAATGTTGTGTTTTTATTTAAAAATTGTTGCTCTTTTTTTTGCTTATAGCGCAAAAAAATAAAAACCGCAGAGGTGATCAAATACCACCAAAAGAAAGCTCTATATGTGGGGAAAAAAGGACATACTGTATTTATTGGCATATAACACTCACTTTTTCACCATGAAAATTGGGTGCAAATAGCATGTGCGTGTTATACGCCAATACTTTAATTTTAGCTGCCTCGGAGGGGACAGGGAAGGGGCAGGGCGAGCGCCATCAGATTACATACAGTGAGAAACTCCTGTTTACTTGGTGGCCTCTGTAATAGGAATTCCCGTCTCCTGGGCCGCCATTGGACCACTGTTCTGTCTATCATAGGAGATTCTCACTGTATGTAATCTGTCGGCGCTCGTCCTGCCCCCCTCCCTGTCCCCTCTAGGCTGCAGATGGGCATCGATCAGGCTGCACTGATGGCAATGGTGAGGCTGCTGCATTGATGTGGACTGGTGAGGCTGCATTAATGTGGACTGATGAGGCTGCATTGATGGCACTTGTGAGGCTGCAGATGGGCATTGATTAGGCTGCATTGATGGCAATGGTGAGGCTGCAGATGGCTGCAGATGGGCACTTCAAAGTTCCTTATTTAAAATTTAAGTTTTTTCCCTGAAACTTCCCTCTTAAAATGAATGTGTTATACACCTGTGCGTGTTATACGCCGATAAATACGGTAAATTTTGTTTCGGTACAACGTCGCACGACCGCGCAATTGTCAGTTAAAGTGATGCAGTGCCGTATTGCAAAAAAGGGCCTGGTCAGGAAGGGGACAAATCCTTCCGGGCTGAAGTGGTTAAGGGAACAGGAACCATTTTTATTTTTAGGGTAACACACACTTTAACGAAGTATATTTCAGTGCATTACTGCATGTTTTATTGCAGTATACTTCAGTGCGTTACTGCACGTTTAACGAAGTATATTTCAGTGTGTAGGTGTACATTTAACACAGTATATTTCAGTGCAATATATTTCAGTGTATTAGTGCATGTTTACCACAGTGTATTTCAGTCCTTCAGTACAGTTTTACTGCAGTATATTATAGTGTATTAGTGGAGTGTGTCTGTGTAGTGAGTACTCAAGTTAAAGTGCACCAAACACCATTTTCCATTGATTAAAGTGCATCCACGTACCCATTTCCACATCTTTATTATATTTTGTTAATAAGCACCCCCATCATGTCTGAGAGGCCCACAAGGAGAGGCAGACAATCCCATGGCACTGTGAGAGGGCCAGCAGCATATGTGTCCACAGGCAAAGGTGGACGTGGTCCATCCACAGGTAGGGCATCATTTCCTCTGTTGCTGTGGTGGACTGGTTTACTAAACCACCCTCACCCTCCTCATCCTCCGTTACCCAAGCAGAGACTATTGCACAGTCCACTGCAGCTGCCAGAGTGGCTAAATCTGCTTCCTTGTCCACAAATATTCCTGCCATAGCCCCAGCATCAGGCATGTAGGAGTCAGCTGAGTTATTTGAACACAGCATCAGCCACTTGCTCTTTGATGATGCACAGCCATTAGTTGATTCAGATGTTGGTTCTGAGGTTGAGGAAGGAAGGAACATGAGCCTACAGAGATGGGAGAACACTGGCAGTCATGTTCCCCCAGCCGATCGCACTGTTGCAATTGCAAACTATGCCTCAAGCACATCAAGCGTGGCAAAAACACCAGCCATTTGGGTACCACATGCTTTATAAGGCATTTAACCTCCCACCACTCAGCCCATTGGCAAGAGCACCTGAAAGCCACACAAAAGGGATGCAATGCTGCTCCTTCTCACTCCTAACCTTTCTGTTCTACCCCTGCTATATCACATGACCTCTCAGCAGCCTCCACCGACAGGGATGATGGTATAGCAGAGAGTCCGAGGTCCTTGCAGCACATCTGCCAGTAGCACACCACCAGCTGTAGACTATAGCAGGCAAATTCCTCTGTCCCATCTGCTGCAGCGAAACAAAATATATAGTCACTAATACCCACATGCCCAGCGTCTAAATTCAAGCTTGTCAAAGCTGCTGGCTTTACAATTCCTGCCTTTCCATCTGGTGGATTCGGGCCCTTCCGTGCATTTGCAGAATGTGCTGTATCACAATGGAAGGTTCCCAGTCACTATTTATTTTCACGTAAGGCTATTCCAGCTCTTTACCATTACATGGAAAGCAATTTTGTGGCATTGTTGGGCAAGGCAGTCAGCTGCAAGGTCCACATTACTGCTGACACATGGTCTAGCAAGCATGGTCAGGGAAGTTATATTACTTACACAGCACACTGGGTAACTGCTTGAAGCTCAGAAGGATGCAGGACAGGGATTAGTGCTGCAGCTTGTTGTGCACCACGTCTCCATACAGCTAGTGGTGATGATGCAAGATTTGTCAATTCCACCCCCTCCTCCTCCTCCATGCCCTCCTCTGCTGAATTGTCCCATGAACCACATGTACCCCCCAAACGTTCAAGGGGTTATTCAATGAGTCAGGCTAAAAGGTGCCATGCAGTACTTCAGCTGGACTGTCAAGAGACAGGAGCCACACCGAAGCAGAGATTCATGCAGCTCTGCAGGGGCAGGCCCAGAGATGGTTCATGCCATGCCAGCTGGAGCCAAAAATGGTGGTGTGCGATAATGGCACAAACCTCCTATCTGCCCTTCGATAGGGAAAGTTGACACATTTGCCACGCCTGGCACATGTCCTCAATTTAGTGGTGCATAATTTCTTAAATAGGTACCCAGGGTTGGAAGATCTGCTAAAGCAGGCCAGAAGACCCTGTAGCCAGTTCAAGCGCTCATATACAACCAACGCTTGGTTGGCTGAAATTCAGCGAGAATTCCACCTGCCTGTAAACCGCCTGATTTGTGACATGCCCACCAGGTGGAACTTGACTTTGGCAATGCTTCAGAGGCTGCACATGCATCAGAGTACCTGTGTCAATGTGGCACAATGACCGGCTCGAGCTGGCTCGGCTTTTTTTCTCCACGCCAATGGCTGCTTATCAAGGATGTATGCACTGTATTGTCACCATTTGAAGAGGCCATAAGGATGGTGAGCCATGACAATGCATGCATCAGTGACACAATCCCCATTGTTTTTCTGCTGGACCAGTGGCATTATGGACAGGGCACTCGAGGCAGAGCAACAGGAGGAAGAGGAGGACTTCCTTTTCTCTCAAGGCCCACTTTATGCAAACACTATTCTTGCCATGTCACAGAACACACAAGAGGATAGGGAGGAGGAGGATTCTGGCAGTTTGGAGGCATTGAAGCAGAGCAAGACATACGTCAACCCTTAACAGATGGTTTTCCATCCGCAGAACCCTTGGGAGTAGTATGTGGCTGGGAGGAGGTAATTCCAGATTCTATAATGCCTCCACAAACTTGCGGTACATTGGCTCCCTCATTCTTCAAAGCTTACGGAGGGACCCAAGAATATGTGGCATCAAGGAGAAGGATCACTATTAGTTGGAAACCCCTCCTTGGCCACTGTTACAAGGGGAAAGTCTCAGAACTCATTCTGTCCCCACAGAGGGAGCAGAGGATGAAATCTCTTGGGGACACCTTAAAGAGGAATTTATCTAATGCCTTTCCTGACTCTGGTAGGTTACAGTTTGGTGGAAAAGTAGTTTTGAGGCTTCTGTTGGTCAAGAGAGGAGTGGTGGAGAAGGGGGCTGCCTCCGTGATGCATTTCAAAATTTGTTTAGTTCTCTGCAACTAAGGCTGTCAGTTTACACACCCTATTGGCAGCATCTGCATCATATAGTGGGAAATTATCTAGGGGTGTAAACAGAGGTGGAGAGCTTTCCATTTGACGATCTACTGGGTTACTGGGTCATGAGAATAGACCACTGGCCAGAACTTGCCCAGTATGCAATTGAGCTGCTGGGCTGCCCTGCACCCTCGTGCTTTCTGAATGGGCATTTAGTGCTACCGGAGGTTTTGTGACAGATAAGAGAGCGCATCTGTCCACAGACTCCATGTATCATCTGATATTTATCAAAAGGAATCAGTCCTGGATTAGCAATAGCTATCAAGCCCCTGATGCCGATTGCGCTGATTAAGTGCTTTCTGGATTTTGAATCTCTAAAAAACTGTCTATGCTGCCTAGCTGTGTGGGTGTTGATTTCATCTGGAAGAAATTTTTTCATCTAAGTTTCATGGGCACAATCAACACCCAAAGACCAATTTTTCCGCACCTGTTTGACAGGTGAATATCATTGCAATTTTTGACAGCAAGGCCAATTCTTGCTTTTATCAAGAGTACCTCTTTAACGTTACTGTGTGGCGGCGCCATCAACACCAAAAGACTAATTTTTCCACACCTGTTTGACAGGTACACATCATTTCAATTTTGCTTTTTGCTTTCATCAAGAGTACATCTATAGGGTTACGGTGTGAATGAAAAATATGTTTAAGGGTGCTCTGAGTAACAGGACTGAGCAGATTATTGTCTTTATTGGAAGTGGAGGAATTTAAAACAATGGAGTATCTTCAAACACTTAGGGCAGCAATCAAGGAGGAGTGCAGAGTCCAGTAACAACAGGGACCACAACTCCATCGTCAGCTATCTGTCATGGAGCCGCTGCTGTCTACAGGTTCGTATTCTGAGCCTGAATCTGACAGATGAGTGACTTCCTCTTCACTATCTGTCATGCTCAGAAACGTGTAGGCCTCTTCACTACTGTACCTTCGATTTGCCATTTTGGGCTCTATATTTAGTGCTACAGTAGTGAGACTCACAGGTAAAAAAGCTCCTGACTGTTAGCGACTGTATTAAAACGCTACCAAAAAACTGTGACAGTGATTGATCAATACTGCACTTGGGTGGGCTGGGCTGGGCAGAGGGGCAAAACGCAGGTGCTAGCAGGTATCTGGGCTGATCCCGCTAACACTGCGTTTTTGGGAACCCTAAACTGTTGGGGATGCTAGTATAGATTTGATCGGATCAGATATTGATCCGTTCAGATACTATACCACTAAGGGAGGTGTATGCGGCGTGCGTGGGTGTTAGCAGTGCTGGCACTAACCTGACGTTGCCTGGGGTGACACAGATCCTATCTGATCCTAAAACCTAACTTTTATCACCCGCCGGGCGATTAGGGGGTTAAAGCTTTATTAGGTAATAAACAGCGGGTGCCCTGACACTATAAAAAACTAACTAACCAGCGTCACCCGTAACAGTTATACGGTGATCACTGGTGAAAGGGTTAACTGGGGGGCAATCAGGGGGTTAAAACCTTTACTAGGTAGTATATGGGGGTACCTGACGCTATAAACACCTGACGGCGAATCTATATACTTACCTGCATAACTAGCGTCACCTGTGACACTAATACAAGAAACATTTCAGCGCATGAGCGCATGTTTACCGCATTTCAGTGTGTTAATGCGCGTTTAATACAGTAAATTTTAGTGCGTTACTACACGTTTAACTGAGTATATTTTTGTGGGTTACTGCACGTTTAACGCAGTATATTTCAGGGCGTTACTACATGTTTAACGCAGTATATTTCAGTGTGTTAGTGCACCTTTAAAACAGTATATTTTAGTACATTAGTGCTCGCTTAACGCAGTATATTTCAGTGCGTTTATGCACATTTAACACAGTATATATTAGTTTGTTATTGCACGTTTAACATAGTATATTTCAGGGCGTTACTGCACATTTAACGCAGTATATGTCACTGGTTAGAGTGCGTTATTGGAGCACTCAGATCCCTGGTTATAGGATTGTCTTTTAAAAACAGCCCCACATCTACTGCTTCAATCTATCAACCTTATACTCCACTCAGGTGGCTGTATTAGTAGGGGCAGCAGTTGTATATATTAAATTATAAATTTAGCCATCTGCGTGGGACCACCCATAACTTCTTCTATATTTCACTATGTTACTGCACGTTTGACACAGTAAATTTCAGTGCGTTAGTGCACGTTTAACGCAGTATATTGCAGTGTGTTAGTGTGCATTTAATGCAGTATATTTCAGTGCATTAGTGCACTTTAATGCAGTATATTTCAGTGCGTTACTGCACGTTTACCTCCGTATATTTCAGTGCATTACTGCACGTTTAACGCAGTATATTTCAGGGCAATACTGCACATTTAACACAGTATATTCAGTGCGTTAGTGCACGTTTAACACAGTAAATTTCAGTGCCTTAGTGCACTTTTAACACAGCATATTTCAGTGCAGTATATTACAGTGTGTTATTACGCATTTAACGCAGTATATTTCAGTGCGATACTGCACATTTAACGTAGTATATTTTTGTGCATTACTGCACATTTAACGCATAATATTTCAGTACATTAGCACATGTTTAACACAGTATATTGCAGTGTGTCAGTGCACATTTAACGCAGTATATTTCAGTGCCTTACTGCACTTTTAACTGAGTATATTTTTGTGTGTTGCTGCACAATTAACGTGGTATATTTCAGTGCATTAGTGCATGTTTAATGCAGTATATTTCAGGGCATTACTGCACATTTAATGCAGTATATTTCAGAGCATTACTGCATGTTTAAAGTGGTTGTAAAGCCACTATGTAATGGTAATACAATCCCTTCTGTTAGATTACATGTGCCCCAGTGTCTGTGTTATATAAAAAATATGCTGATTTCTATTTTATATCAAAGCCCAGCTCAGCGCTCTAGTGACTCCTCGGCTTTACCCTCTCCTAGGCTGGCAGCTACAGTGGGAGGGGACGAGAACTCCTGCTGATGTCAGCCAGGGAAGATGGGAGGAGAGGAGAAGAGAGTCAAGGACTCATGTGAGTGTCGGGCGGTGCTCTGATATAAGGTAGAAATCAGCATCTTTTATTATATGACACAGACAATGGGGCACATGTTGTTATCTAACAGAGGGGATTGTATCACCATAACATTGTTTTATAGCAGCGGAGAGGGGAGCAGAGCAGCACTGGTAAGAGCTGACAGGCAGGGAGGTAGAGTGGAGGAGGACACAGGAGGACACAAGAGAGCTGCAGATAGCAGCGCATGATGGAGGCACAGAATGACCACAGAGTCAGGGCTCAGCAGTTCAGTAAACACACAGATCCACGTCCTGTCAGGGGAGTAGAGACAGTTTGTGTGTTCCTAGTATATAGAAACACTGATCGGTCTCTTCCTCTAGTCAGTCCCATCCCCCCCACAGTTAGAACACATCTAGGGAATACAGTTAACCCCTTGATCGCTCCCTTCCCTGCCAGTGACATTTATACAGTAACCATTGGCTATTTTTAGCTCTGATCGCTGTATAAATGCCAAAAAAGTGTCAAAAGTTTCTGATTCGTCTACCGCAATGTCGCAGTCCTGATAAAAATCACAGATCACCGCCATTAGTAAAAAATTATCTAGGGGTGTAAACAGAGGTGGAGAGCTTTCCATTTGACGATCTACTGGGTTACTGGGTCATGAGAATAGACCACTGGCCAGAACTTGCCCAGTATGCAATTGAGCTGCTGGGCTGCCCTGCACCCTCGTGCTTTCTGAATGGGCATTTAGTGCTACCGGAGCTTTTGTGACAGATAAGAGAGCGCATCTGTCCACAGACTCCAGGGACCATCTGATATTTATCAAAATTAATCAGTCCTGGATTAGCAATAGCTATCAAGCCCCTGATGCCGGTTGCACTGATTAAGTGCTTTCTGGATTTTGAATCTCTAAAAAACTGTCTAGCTGTGTGGGTGTTGATTTAATCTGGAAGAAATTTTTTGGTCTAAGTTTCATGTGCACAATTAACACCCAAAGACCAATTTTTCTGCACCTATTTGACAGGTAAATATCATTGTAATTTTTGACAGCAAGGCCAATTCTTGCTTTCATCAAGAGTACCTCTTTAAAATTACTGTGTGGCGGCACCATCAACACCAAAAGACTAATTTTTCTGCACCTGTTTGACAGGTACACATGATTTCAATTTTGCTTTATGCTTTCATCAAGAGTACATCTATAGGGTTACGGTGTGAATGAAAAATATGTTTAAGGGTGCTCTGAGTAACAGGACTGAGCAGATTATTGTCTTTATTGGAAGTGGAGGATTTTAAAACAATGGAGTATCTTCAAACACATATGGCAGCAATCAAGGAGGAGTGCAGACTCCAATAAAAACAAAAACAGAAAAAAAGCCGCTTCTAAGTGCAGTATATAAAACTATTAAAATATCCCTAAAGGGATTAAAAACACTTACAAGATTGATGGTGAAAAGAAATGCATCATGAGTGTGGAAGGTGATCTGGCATAAAATTGGTCCCAGTGTGTCCTCACCCTGCTGACCCCCTTGGGATGTTCTGCTGCTAAACAATGATACACACTGGGACCAATTTTATGCCGGATTACCTTCCACACTTATGATGCATTTCTTTTCATCATCAATCTTGTAAGTGTTTTTAATCCCTTTAGGGATATTTTAATAGTTTTATATATTGCACTTAGAGGTGCCTTTTTCTTGTTTTTGTTGTTACGGTGTGAATGCACCACCAACACCCAAAGCCCAATTTTTATGTCACTTCTATCCAAAGTCTGTGAAAGTGACACCGGAAATTATCCAAAAAATCTCTAATCTTGTTCGGAGTGCACTAAATTGTGGCCTCGTCATACAGACTAGCTCCCCAAGCCATTGTTTATAAAATAAAGAAAGCTTGAATAGAAAATGTCATTTTTTTTGCTTTATAAATGGCATTATTGCTGCAGCAGGTTCTATACACTATACAGATGTGCTACTTTACAGGCAGACTAGGGGGATCAACCGGGCACTATATTTAAAGGAATTTTTCCTTTTAATTGTTATTTCTTATTTTTATGGTTTCACTTGAAGCATCAGAATATTACTGCTCATTTAAAAATGATGTTTTTTACTAACTTTATTTTTCACTGATACATGTCCCCAGACCCCCATAACCATTGTATGCCCAATTACTTGAAAATAAGCCTTCAAAATGGGTAGTTTTACTTTTCCAGTTCGGGTCCCATAGACTTTAATGGGGTTCATTATTCAGTTCTGAACATTTGCGATGTTCGAAAGTTCTGCCACGAACTGAACAGGTGGTTGTTTGGCCCATCTGTACTCGTTAGCAGTTGATGGCTAGCATTAGAATTTGTCGCAGAAATTCTTAACTTACTCATATTGCTTTTGGCTACTTCCAGAGCTTCATTTAGGGATTCATTTTGCAATTGTAAATGTTTATATTGCTTAGTCATCCAACAGACAGCAAAGATCAGCGTAGTCTTTCCCGTGCGCTCACTATAATTGTTCCCAGTAAACTTTCATTTCATATCCTTTTCTGTCAGAGGGGCAGAAAGTGTCCTTTGTGCTTGGATCCTTTCCTCCCCTAATTCCAGCATGGCCTGTCCCTGCCATGCTGCTTTATCGTTCTCTTTTTGTTCTTGTGCCTCGCAGCCTTTCTGTAAATTTACTGGGGTATCAAATTTGACATTATTTTGTGGCTCTCCCTTTTTGTCAAATGCTGAAAGATGACAGTTCATATCAGCACTTGAGCAATTTGCTGACAAGGACTGAACAAGTGCATAAGATCCAAAGCCTGACAATTCCTCATTGTCCCCCTGTTCATAACTGCCACAACTTTAGAGTGTTGTCTTGTGTGGTTGTTCCTGCTTGTCCTCACATTCAAGAGTTGTTCGGAATGCAGTGTGGAAATAAGTACGGCGCCGCGCCAAACAATATTGAAAATAAAATAAAATAAAAAATATATATACAACCAGCAGCTAACACACCTCTAGACAAAGGCAAAGGTAAAAAGAAGCAAGAAAATATAGTGTAGCGCTATACTGTATGTATATACAAATAATAACATATATAAACAATAAATGAATGTGTCCTCAATGGAAACATTTCCAACAACACTGGGTGAAAAAAGTAGGCAATATTGACAGTGACTACAATGAATGAATGGTAGAAATCTATGGTTTGAACATAGATAGTGGGTCTAAAGGACCATGCATGTGTAACAAATCAAAACAAAAAATAATGTCCATAAAAATTAGATACTAATATTGGTAGTGAATAATGAGAAAAAAGGGGCCACCACCAGAAAGTCTATAAGGGTTATGTGCTAGAAAAAAACTATTAATATAAAATGGGAAAAAATTAAATGAATAAATCCCAGGGTTTCTTCAAGGGCGAACTTGATCACTTCTGGTAAATGGATAACTAGATCACAGAAAAGGGGAAGATCTAAATAGGTGGCAGAACCATCACCAAAGTTTCAGAGGAGGCTTACCGGAATCCAATGACCTGGAAAGACCTACGTCTTCCAGGTCAAAGAAAGCTTGTAGACCACCAGGTCTGGCGAGATGAATCGTCAGATTATCCTCAGCTTCCAATTGGGGGTAGGGGTCTCGCTACAGCTTCAAACGTCCTCAGGACAATCCAACAGGCTCAATAGGTGTCACAAATATCATGCGAGAAAGAAAGGCTCACATGGCATAATAACGTTTAAAACATCAATTTATTAAAATAGTAAATCAGAACACTCACTTGATGGGAGATCGAAAACAGCTCATATAAAATTGGTTGCGGTAATCGTAAGGGGTCCACCCGACATGTTTCGGCTACATAGCCTTCATCTGAGGTGTGGAGCCCCCCCACCTCACCGCAATTTAAACAAAGAATGACCCCCACTGGGAGTGTCACCGAACCAGAAGTGGCGCAATTGATGTCACTTCCTGGTTAATTAAATTTGTATGTTTTACTGTAAGAGTATATGTAAATATAGGGGCAATGGGCAGTATTTAAACCGCTAACACTAACAGATGTAAAGTCTGAATAAAATGTTAAAAAAAAGGGGAAGTGGCCGCTTGATCGGCTTGTACAAAGACAAACCGAGTGCGCACCAAGCCTCGCTTTCACTTAGATCAAGACACATTGGACGAGGAGCCGTCCCGCTCCGCCCAATGCATCAGGCATCATGAGACGAGTGGGCGCGATGACGTCATCCGCCATATCGATGCGGCGTAAGTGCGCTCCACTCGGAAAGCCAAGCCTCACTCCCAAAATGGCAACTACAGCACATCTGGTCCCGAGAACGGAGTCCTGATAGGCTGGGGAGGGGCAGGGAAGATCGTGACAATCTGGCACTCCATTAAAAGTGTCAGCAGAGATGGACAATAAGGAAAAAAGGTTTTAGATGTTGTCAAAACAGCCTGAAATGGCAAGACTAGTTATAATAATCGGAGCAATATACTTGACAAAGTGATAATTAAAAATACATAAAATTAAAGTTAAAATGACACAACCAGTGAGGGTTAATAACATATTCAACATTAGGGCAAACATAACAGAATTTTGACATGAGAAAACATCCTTTCATAGTGTTCACTGATTGTGTGTATACTAAAGTGATGGTAATACATAAATATAAACAGAATTTTACTCTAGAATTTATGTAAATATAAGATACCAGACTTATATTGTTACTAATAATAAAATCGTAGAATTAAAAAATACTTTAAAATATATTTTTAAGTATATCTCTTAAAAGAAAAAAAAAAAAAAGAAGAAGAGAACAAATAATAGAACTTGGACTGGATAACTATGCTTGGTTGATAAAAGAATTGATGTCCCACTCAACGTTAATACCCTGCGGAAAGTGGGACCCCAATTTGTAAATCCAGTAAGTCTCCAAACGGGAGACACCCCTAAGGATCGAACCTCCCCACCAGGGGGCAACATATTTGTCGATGATCAAAAATTGTGTGCCTTCGGGATTTCGGTCATGGAATTCCCTATATTGTCGAGGCACGGTATGTTTGGTGCTACCTGCTTTGATAAGGTTGATATGTTCAGATACCCGTGTTGTGAAAGATCTGATAGTTCGCCCCACGTACTGCTTACCACATGGTCAAGTCAGGAGATAGACAACCCCTGTAGTAAGTACAGAATCGTTTGATCTTGTAGGAGCGGCCAGTTACAGTAGAAGAAAAAGTGTGGCTAGCTCTCCTACCACTGATGTTAAACTGACAAACTAAGCATTTTTTACAGGGGTAAAACCCAATCAAATTATGGAAAAATGAGGGTTTACTCGGGGGGTTAATAACATTAGGAGCCAACTTGTTTCGGAGAGCTGGAACGCCTTTAAAGACCACCTTGGGGGTTCTGGGCAACAAAGGGCCCAAAACCTTGTCAGTTTTAAGGACATCCCAATGGTGTTCAAAAATTCTTTTGACGTGTTTGTGTTGGATAGAGGAGGACGTCAAAAAGGACCATTTAAAGTCCTCATTTGTTTTTCGGGGTTTATCCTCTAGTAATGATTGGCGATCGATAAGACAGGCATTATTGATCTCCTTATCCAAATCTTTTTTTTTCTTTTAAGAGATATACTTAAAAATATATTTAAAAGTATTTTTTAATTCTACGATTTCATTATTAGTAACAATATAAGTCTGGTATCTTATATTTACATAAATTCTAGAGTAAAATTCTGTTTATATGTATGTATTACCATCACTTTAGTATACACACAATCAGTGAACACTATGAAAGGATGTTTTCTCATGTCAAAATTCTGTTATGTTTGCCCTAATGTTGAATATGTTATTAACCCTCACTGGTTGTGTCATTTTAACTTTAATTTTATGTATTTTTAATTATCACTTTGTCAAGTATATTTCTTCCGATTATTATAACTAGTCTTGCCATTTCAGGCTGTTTTGACAACATCTAAAACCTTTTTTCCTTATTGTCCATCTCTGCTGACACTTTTAATTGAGTGCCAGATTGTCACGATCTTCCCTACCCCTCCCCAGCCTATCAGGACTTCGTTCTCGGGACCGGATGTGCTGTGGTTGTCATTTTGGGAGTGAGGCTTGGCTTTCCGAGTGGAGCGCACTGACGCCGCATCGATATAGCGGATGACGTCATCGTGCCCACTCGTCTCATGATGCCTGATGCATTGGGCGGAGCGGGACGGCTCCTCGTCCAATGTGCCTTGATCCAAGTGAAAGCGAGGCTTGGTGCGCACTCGGTTTGTCTTTGTACAAGCCGATCAAACGGCCACTTCCCCTTTTTTTTAACATTTTATTCAGACTTTACATCTGTTAGTGTTAGCGGTTTAAATACTGCCCATTGCCCCTATATTTACATATACTCTTACAGTAAAACATACGAATTTAATTAACCAGGAAGTGACATCAATTGCGCCACTTCCGGTTCAGTGACACTCCCAGTGGGGGTCATTCTTTGTTTAAATTGCGGTGAGGTGGGGGGGGCTCCACACCCCAGATGAAGGCTATGTAGCCGAAACATGTCGGGTGGACCCCTTACGATTACCGCAACCAATTTTATATGAGCTGTTTTTGATCTCCCATCAAGTGAGTGTTCTGATTTACTATTTTAATAAATTGATGTTTTAAACGTTATTATGCCATGTGAGCCTTTCTTTCTCGCATGATATTTGTGACACCTATTGAGCCTGTTGGATTGTCCTGAGGACGTTTGAAGCTGTAGCGAGACCCCTACCCCCAATTGGAAGCTGAAGATAATCTGACGATTCATCTCGCCAGACCTGGTGGTCTACAAGCTTTCTTTGACCTGGAAGACGTAGGTCTTTCCAGGTCATTGGATTCCGGTAAGCCTCCTCTGAAACTTTGGTGATGGTTCTGCCGCCTATTTAGATCTTCCACTTTTCTGTGATCTAGTTATCCATTTACCAGAAGTGATCAAGTTCACCCTTGAAGAAACCCCGGGATTTATTCATTTAATTTTTTTCCCATTTTATATTATCAGTTTTTTTCTAGCACATAACCCTTATAGACTTTCTGGTGGTGGCCCCTTTTTTCTCATTAATCACTACCAATATTAGCATCTAATTTTTATGGACATTATTTTTTGTTTTGATTTGTTACACATGCATGGTCCTTTAGACCCACTATCTATGTTCAAACCATAGATTTCTACCATTCATTCATTGTAGTCACTGTCAATATTGCCTACTTTTTACCCCTAGTGTTGTTGGAAATTTTTCCATTGAGGACACATTTATTTATTGTTTATATATGTTATTATTTGTATATACATATAGCGCTACACTATATTTTCTTGTTCGGAATGCAGGCCTCTTGAACCCCTAGGGAAAGAGAGCCCTGACTGATGGGGGCATAACCAGGGCGGAGTACGGTGACTATGGGGTCACTGTGGATTGGTGGGGGGGACGGGATGGGGTTGGGCCTGAGCTCACTAGGGTGATGCCCCAGGGGATTCTGGGCCTTTTCGTGAAGAAGATTGGTAAGAGCTAGACCTGCCCCTTTCAACCATGGACACCGAGCTCCTTCTGGCCAGGGTCCGTGAGTTGGCTCTGCAGGGTCAGGCTGAATGGCTTTTCGCCCTCCTGTCCCCTGAGGAGCCTTCTCCTTCCCACCCCGCTGATCCCCCTCAGGTTATCCCCCACAGGGCTAGAAGACGGGCTTGCCTGCCTTCCCGCCTGAGCCCCAGTCCCTCTCGGGCCTCGTATTGCTCTCCCCCTCCTTCCCCCCCTCTGCCCCCCCGTGGCTCATGGTGCCCGTGCTTCCCCGGCGGGGAATCGTGCCGCCTCTTCCCGTTCTCGCCAGCCCCCTGCTCGCCGTCGGTCCCCCCCGCACAGCAAGGCCGCTACTCGGGCCTCCTCGCGCTGCCCCCGTTCGCGCAGTCCCCACTTCGGCACCCGCCCCCCCTCTACCCTGTCTGTGTAGTGGAGCATGGCCGGACTGGAGCCATAGCGCTCCCCGGCTGCTCCCAGCCTGACGTGCCTACGATCGTACCTGTGCCCACCCCCGTGGATGGTGGGGGGGTTGCAGTCAATCAGCCCTTACGTTCCTCTGCCCAGAAATCTTCTGGGACGACAGGGCGTAGAGGACGGCTTCGTTCATCCGGCCCCGCTGCTTCCTCCACCGCCGACAGTCCTGGCCCCCTAGATGGAGGTTCCGCCGTGGATTCGGAGTTGGATTGGCTCCCCCTAGTGGTCAATACGCTCCCTGCGCCAAGCTGGGCAGGAGCTTTAAATTTGTCTGCACAGCTGTGCGATGCTGCAGATTTTAGTCAGCACATCACAGCCCCCTGCAGAGCAGGGGGTCACAGTGTGGCGGGGAGAGTTGTCAATGACGGCATCTCCACATGAAACCCCCCGGCGCCCACTAGGGTGGGGGCATCGTCAGACATCAGGCCGCCCCGTGCGCAGAATTTATTGGCAAGAACTCCCCCCGCACCCGCACGGGTGGGGGATCGGTTCCCCCCCTCAACTTTTTTAGTTGCCGGGTCCAGGATGGGATATGGTACCTCTGCGCCCAGCAGGGCGAGCGATGGGTTTTAGACCCCTCCTCCTCTGACACTCCGCGCCCATCGGAATCCTCCCGCACCCTGCAGGGCAGGGGACGGTTGGGCGCCTTTGACCTCAACCCAGTTGTTGCGTCAGATGCTCCCCTACGGGCCTGTCCAGGTCGGCGGTCCAGATGGGATGCCTGTCACGGTTACCCGGCCTCGTCTCCCCGTGCCTGACAGGGTGGGAGATCTCGGCTCAAGACCCAGGCTGGCGGCGGCTCCCGCCCCGGGTCAGCCAGCAGGAGCCGGTAGGTGTTCCTGCCGTTGCTCAGCCTCCGTCCTTGGCCAGTTGGAATCTTCCGGGTCTTTGGTTGGACCCCCGCCCCTGGACCTTTCCTTGGGTCATGACAGCCCAGCAGAATGTGGCCTTGTGGGCCTTCAGAGTGCTGGCCACCTCCGTCTTCAGCCTTCCAGATTAGTCCTGGAATCGGATCTGCCGCCAGGCCCGGAGGCTGGTCGTCCATCACCGGTTCCGCGATTAAGTGAGTATGACTGCAAGTTAATTTGGGGTAGGTCAGCTGACGCTTCCGTATCGGGCCCGGAGGACCACATAGCGTCGGTTGTAAAGTCGGTTCTTTCCAGTATGGGAGTTTCGGGCTCATCGCCCAGCCCCACCCCTGCTTACAGAGGTGCTTTGTGGGCGTTGGCGCCTACTGGCACCCACCTGACGGAGGAAATGAAGGAAAAGATATGGCGACGCGAATTCGTCGATTTTTTCGCCCTCGTCCCGCCGGATAGGGAGACTATCGACAAATTCCGTCGGGTTGACGTCTCGGCTCAGGGTGACAAACCAAAACAGCTTCTTAGGACTTTTGGGAACTGGCTGCAGGGGTTTTGCGCCTACGCGAGAGTGCTCAGTGAGCTGTTCCCGGAGTTGGCAACTTCGTTGTTTTGCTATTTAGATCTTATTTGGGGTGCATACAAGGTTTATGGGGGCCAGTGTTGGTTCCATTATGACACCCAATTTCGCCAAAAAATGGCGGCACGGCAGGAGTTTCATTTTGATTGTCAGGACGGTAGCCTGTGGTTGCTGCTTATGTGCCCCCACAGGCCTTCGTCCTTTCAGTCCGCGGTCGGCGCTCCTCAGTCCAGAGCGTCGGCCGCCCCAAAAAAGGGTATTTGCTGGTTGTTCAACGAAAGCCATTGTAAGTGGTACTCCGCTTGTCGTTTCAAGCACGAGTGCTCCAGCTGTGGTGGGGCACACCCCGCCAGTCAGTGTTTCCGGAAAGGCAAGCAACCGCTTCCCCAGACCCGGAGCCAAGACTGACCTTTCTAAACCGGAGGACGCCGGTGAACGTCTTAGAGATGCTTCCCTGGCTCGACCGGTACCCCCTTCATAGAGAGGCCCTGATTCTGCGGGATGGTTTTGACCGTGGTTTCTGGATCCCCTTTTCCCCGTCAGACGCACCGACCATGTCTCCAAATTTAAAATCAGAAGTGGAATTCGAGTCTGTCGTGGCCGAGAAGCTTCAAAAGGAATTTGAATGGGGGGGCATAGCAGGCCCCTTTGACCTTCCCCCTTTCCACAACCTGAGGGTATCCCCCCTCGGTGTGGTCCCTAAGAAGGCGGAGGGAAAATTCTGCCTGATTCATCATCTATCCTACCCTTCTGGCTCCTCGGTTAACGACGGCATCGACAGGGAGGAATCCAGAGTGCACTATGCGTCATTTGACAGGGCGCTTCAGCTGGTTAGGACAGCAGGGCAGTCTGCCCTTCTGGCAAAGGCGGACATTGAGTCCGCGTTTCGCCTCCTCCCGGTCCACCCAGACTGTTTCCATCTCCTGGGTTGCTATTTCCAAGGCAGCTGTTTTTTCGACATGTGCCTTCCTATGGGTTGTGCCATCTCATGTTATTTCTTTGAATTATTTAGCAGCTTCCTTGAGTGGGTGGTCGCCCAGGAGGCTGGTACTCAGTCCCTGTTGCATTATCTCGATGATTTTCTCTTCGTGGGTCCAGCGGGCAGTGGGCAGTGTAAATGCCTACTCTCTGTTTTCCAGGAGACTGCCGGCTTTTTGCAGTTCCACTGTCCGCTGACAAGACCGAGGGCCCCGCCACGGTGCTGTCATTTCTAGGCATAGAGATAGACACAGTGGTGATGATATTTAGGTTACCTAGTGACAAGCTGACCAGGCTGCTCTCATTGGTTCGCTTGGCTAAGGGGCGAAGAAATTACAGTTGAAACAGCTACAATCGTTGCTGGGTCACCTGGTTTTCGCCTGTAGGGTCATTCGAATGGGGAGAGCCTTCTGTAGGCGTCTGTCGTGGGCCACGAAGGGCGTGTCGGCCCCCCACCACTATGTCAGGATCACCAAGCCCATGCGTGACGATTTGGGTATGTGGCTGTCCTTCTTGCAGACTTACAATGGGCAGTCGTGCTGGTTGCAGGAGGAAATGCCGAACTCACAGCTGGAGTTGTATACTGATGCTGCAGGCTCCTGTGGGTTTGGCGCTTTCTTTCAAGGTAAATGGGCTGCTGAATGCTGGCCGGCCTCATGGGCCCAAATGGACTTGTTGCTCAACCTCACCCTCCTGGAGCTGTTTCCGATTATTGTTGCCGTGGAGCTTTGGGGTGAACGGTTGCGCAATCACCAGGTGGTTTTCTGGTCAGATAATATGAGTGTGGTTCAGGTAGTGAACAAACAGTCAGCCAGTTCTCCTCCGGTCATTTCGCTTCTACAGTTTTTAGTTTTAAAATGTTTACATTTTAACATTTGTGTTAGGGCCAGGCACGTTCCGGGTGCTTCAAATGACATTGCCGATGCTCTTTCTCGCCAACAGTTCAGCCGTTTTCGTACCCTGGCTCCGCTGGCTTCTTTGGAGGGCCTCCCCTGTCCGGCCCACTTATGGAACCTCGTTTCCAGTGTTTGACAGAGCTCCTTCAGTCGTCGCTTTCTCCGCGGACATGGGCATCGTACTGCCGGGTTTGACACGAGTGGGCTCAAGCGTCGGGCGGACAGACGTTTGTCTTTATTTGCCTATCTGGTCTATTTGTTGGATAAAGGTGTCGCGGGCTCTACGGTCTCATCTGCTTTGTCGGCATTGTCATTCTGGTTCCAGCTCCTGGGGTGGGAGGATGTCACAAAAGCTTTTCCAGTCTGGCGGGTTCTCCGGGGTTGGAAGCGGGTCACTCATTCACCTGACACCAGGCGCCCTATTTCTATCCAGATACTTTCTGGCATTTTGTCCCTGCTGCCGGATGTGTGCACATCTGGGTTTGAGACTCTTCTTTTCCGGGTTGCTTTTTCGTGGGCTTTCTTTGGTGCCTTTCACATTGGCGAATTGGTGTCCAAATCCAAGTCGTTCCCGGGGGGTATCCAGTGGGAGGACGTATCGTTATAGGATAGGAGCATGACGGTTTTTCTGCGTACATTCAAGACTGATTGCTTTGGTCGGGGCCGTCGAGTAGTCCTGCATCATTGCGGTGGCCCATTTTGCCCGGTGTCCCTGGCCCTCTCATTTGTGGCCGCGCGACCCCTGTCTCCCACGTTTTTTGTGCATGCTGATTCATCTTCCCTGAGTCGTTTCCAATTTTTACGTGTTTTTTGTCATTGCTTGGAAGCTCTAGGACTTCCTGCGTGGGATTTTTCCACCCATTCGTTTTGCATTGGTGCTGCTACCGCCGCTTCAGGTTTGGGGTTCTCCGATACGGAACTTCAGCGTTTAGGTAGATGGGAGTCATCTCGTTTCTCTTTGTATGTTCATCCACATCTGCTGTGTTAATTTACAGGCTCCTTCTCAGCTCAGATTTAGATACTCGGTGACTCTTTCATATACTGGGCCGCTCGCTGTGCAGAGATCCGCACCTATGGCAGTAACTTGGGCTTCTCATACAATGTGGCGAGAGTCCGCTAGATCGGGTTACGTGGTTTGCGTTGGCCTTAGGTCCTTCCGGAATGTCAGGGACTTCGTGCCCACGTTTCTGGTCCCATCATCCTGGTTTTACATGCTGGTGGGAATGATGTTGGCTATACGCGATCTGTGGACATCATCTCAGCCGTTAAAAGTGACATTGCCCAATGTTATGCTTCATTTACCAACTTGACTTTTGTTTGGTCGGAAATTATGCCTCGCTCGGTATGGGCGCGAGATGTGTCTGGCCCCCGTCTGGAACACTTTCGTCGGAAAGTCAATGCTCAAGTGGCTAAGTTTGTGCGTCAGATCGGGGGTATCGTGGTCCGCCACAAAGACCTTGAAGGTGATAATACCGATATGCTGCGAAGGGATGGAGTTCATCTCAATGACATCGGGTTGGACATTTTTAATCTGGGTCTCCAGAGGGGCTTGGAACAAGCGCTGGCTGCGGTGGGGCGCCCGTCAGTAGCTTACTGACGGGCGGGTGGCGGTTTTTGGTGACCTTGCCAGCAAAACATGGCTTAAGAGGTACGCCCTTCATGTTAATTGGGAGATAGACGGCCGGACAGGCACTTGAACCCCTGGGGAAAGAGAGCCCTGACTGATGGGGGCATAACCAGGGCGGAGTATGGTGACTATGGGGTCACTGCGGATTGGTGGGGGGGACGGGATGGGGTTGGGCCTGAGCTCACTAGGGTGATGCCCCAGGGGATTCTGGGCCTTTTCGTGAAGAAGATTGGTAAGAGCTGCCCACCCTCCCGCCCTATTTATGGTTGGTATGTCACAGCTTGCTGCGGTTTTTGGTGACCTTGCCAGCAAAACATGGCTAAAGAGGTACGCCCTTCATGTTAATTGGGAGATAGACGGCCGGTCCGGCACTTATGGTAAGGACAGGCCCCTCAGTTATCTCCCTTCACCATTTGGAATTGAGTGCTCACAGTGCCACTGTGACTGGCACTGTGGAATATTTAATGTTATATGTTCAAGTTAATAAAGTGTTCAAGTTAATAAAGCTGTGGCCTTGCCCTTTCCAACATTAATGGTGGTAAGCGGTCTTTATTGGATGGGACGAAGGGGTAAGGTTAAGAGTTGGCTGGAATATGGTATGGTATGGACCTGGGTCTATTGCACCTCAGCAGTCATGATTTCTCCTTAAATCCCATAGTAAAAACATTCACTTCCTCTGCCCTACTCATTGACTGTAACATTCATATACACCAACCATCTCTTTCATTTGGGAGTGTAATCATTGTATGATGATCATACCACAGGTTTTCCTATGCCTTAAGCTTGAATGTACCTCTTTTAGTCCAACGTTCCCAATCCTGAATATATCTCACCACTCAGGGCCCATATTTATCTATCATCTCTTCCCTTCGGGTCAGGTGGTAGGGTTCAACACACTTACATGCCATCCTTGAGGTGATATTGTTACCCATCCTTATGCATACTGTACCCTGAAATAATTTACAAACCTTAAGCAGTTGTCCCTAACCTTAAGAGCTTACCCCCAGAGGTAGCTAATCCCTGGCCAATGATTGGGTTGACAGGTACTTCCCCTGTCACTGTTGCTGCTTTTCCCCTCATTGTCAGAACAACACCTAATTCTTTTCCCTGTTCTGGCTATAGTCCAGCAGCCTGGAGATTCCCCAAACCTGCTAATAGTTTAATCCCCTGTGGACTTTTCTGAAGTAGTCTTAAAGATAGTTAACAATAGTTATTATCCCAAGATGGATTAGAGCAAACATGGATAATTAAAAATATGAGTGCTTGGAGTACAGAAGGCAGTTAATTGAGGCACACCTATTTGTAATATGGGTTGTAGCAGTTGCAACTTAGCTAGTGTTCAAAGGTCTAAACTACAAGCTTAGAAAACCATGTTAATAAATTACAAAGAAGACAGATTCATACATAATAAGTCATTCATCCTGGTTTAAGCCTCCAGGTTCATTTCAATTATAAAGGAAGAAACAACATCAACTTAATCTCATTCCAGGGCCAACTGAAACTACTTTTTGGTAAACAGGCACAGGTTTTTCTTTTACACTGCCTCCAAGAGTCCAATATTTCACACCCTACTGCAATAGCAACAGATATTTTTTCATACTGTTCACATTCATTCTTATCAAAGAATTTAGTAGGGGTGGGCGAACGGTTCAGCCCAAGCGTGAGTTTGGGACGAACATTGGCCTGTAAACGAACACCCAAATCATTTGTTTGGCCCACTGAATGAGCACAATGCACTGCGCCGCCGGATTCCCTGATTGAATTGGATTCCCTGATTGGCTGAAGCAATAAAAGCTTTGCCCAATAAGGGCACAGAGCACTGTCAGAGCCATGATTTGACGCTGTCATGATGACTCTATCCAATCATGGCTCATTGCTCCCAGTCCTGCCCCACACTATAAAAGTATTCTTTTAATAGCGGCCATATGTAGTGTGATATCAGTGTGGAGAGAGATAGAACAGGGCTCTGTTCAGTGCTACTAGAGAGTAGGGATGAGCTTCGAGTCGAGCACATGTTCGACTCGAACATTGGCTGTTCGCAAGTTCGCTGAACAGCGAACAATTTGGGGTGTTCGCGGCAAATTCGAATGCCGTGGAACACCCTTTAAAGGTTTATGGGAGAAATCAAAAGTGCTAATTTTAAAGGCTTATATGCAAGTTATTGTCATAAAAAGTGTTTGGGGACCTGGGTCCTGCCCCAGGGGACATGGATCAATGCAAAAAAAGTTTTAAAAACAGCCGTTTTTTCAGGAGCAGGGATTTTAATAATGCTTAAAGTCAAACAATAAAAGTGTAATATCCCTTTAAATTTCGTAGCTGGGGGTGTCTATAGTATGCCTGTAAAGGGGCGCATGTTTCCCGTGTTTAGAACAGTCTGACAGCAAAATGACATTTCAAAGGAAAAAAGCCATTTAAAACTACTTGCGGCTATTGCATTGCCGGTCCGACAATACACATAGAAGTTCATTGATAAAAACGGCATGGGAATTCCCCACAGGGGAACCCCGAACCAAAACTTAAAAAAAATGACGTGGGGGTCCCTCTAAATTCCATACCAGGCCCTTCAGGTCTGGTATAGATATTAAGGGGAACCCCGGCCAAAATTAAAAAAAAAAAATGACGTGGGGGTCCCCCTAAATTCCATACCAGACCCTCAGGTCTACCCCTACCATTTCACTAAAAAAACTGTCAAAAATGTTAAAAATGACAAGAGACAGTTTTTGACAATTCCTTTATTTAAATGCTTCTTCTTTCTTCTATCTTCCTTCATCTTCTTGTTCTTCTTCTGGTTCTTCTGGCTCCGCACCCATGGCATGGGGGGAGGCTCTTGCTCTTCTCTTCATCTTCTTCTCTTCTTCATCTTCTATTTTAACTTCTTCTTTTCTTCTCTTCTTCTCTTCTTCATCTTCTTCTCCAGGCCGCTCCGCATCCATGCTGGCATGGAGGGAGGCTCCTGCTGTGTGACGGCATCTCCTCTTCTGACGGTTCTTAATAACGGGGGGCAGGGTCACCCGGTGACCCCGCCCCCCTCTGACGCACGGGACATGACGGGACTTCCCTGTGTGGCATTCCCCGTGACGTCACAGGAAAGTCCTGTCAAGTCACCGTGCGTCAGAGGGGGGCGGGGTCACCGGTTGGCCCCGCCCCCCATTATTTAAGAACCGTCAGACGAGGAGACGCCGTCACACAGCAGGAGCCTCCCTCCATGCCAGCATGGATGCGGAGCGGCCCAGAGAAGAAAATGAAGACAAGAAGAAGAGAAGGAGATGAAGCAGAGAAGAAGATGAAGAAGAAGATGAAGAAGAGAAGAAGATGAAGAGAAGAGCGGGAGCCTCCCCCCATGCCATGGGTGCGGAGCGGCCTGAGGAGAAGAAGATAGAAGACGCCGCGGAGGAGAGGCTGGACAAGAACACCAGAGGAAGAACCAGAAGAGCCAGAAGAACCAGAAGAAGAAGAAGATGAAGGAAGATAGAAGAAAGAAGAAGCATTTAAATAAAGGAATTGTCAAAAACTGTCTCTTGTCATTTTTAACATTTTTGACAGTTTTTTAGTGAAATGGTAGGGGTACTTTTGTACCCCCTTACCATTTCACACAGGGGGGGCCAGGATCTGGGGGTCCCCTTGTAAAAGGGGGCTTCCAGATTCCGATAAGCCCCCCCGCCCGCAGACCTCCACAACCACCGGCAAGGGTTGTGGGGATGAGGCCCTTGTCCTCATCAACATGGGGACAAGGTGTTTTGGGGGGCTACCCCAAAGCACCCTCCCAATGTTGAGGGCATGTGGCCTGGTACGGTTCAGGAGGGGGGGCGCTCTCCCGTCCCCCCCTCTTTTCCTGCGGCCTGCCAGGTTGCGTGCTTGGATAAGGGTCTGGTATGGATTTTTGGGGGGACCCCACGCCATTTTGTTTTTTGGCGCGGGGTTCCCCTTAAAACCCATACCTGACCTGAAGGGTCTGGTATGGAATTTAGGGGGACCCTCACGTCATTTTATTTTTTAGTTTTGGCCGGGGTTCCCCTTAATATCCATACCAGACCTAAAGGGCCTGGTATGGAATTTAGGGGGACCCCCACATCATTTTTTTTTTTAATTTTGGTTCGGGGTTCCCCTGTGGGGAATTCCCATGCCGTTTTTATCAATGAACTTCTATGTGTATTGTCGGACCGGCAATGCAATAGCCGCGAGTAGTTTTAAATGGCTTTTTTCCTTTGAAATGTCATTTTGCTGTCAGACTGTTCTAAACATGGGAAACATGCCCCCCTTTACAGGCATACTATAGACACCCCCCAGCTACAAAATTTAAAGGGATATTACACTTTTATTGTTTGACTTTAAGCATTATTAAAATCACTGCTCCTGAAAAAACTGCCGTTTTTAAAACTTTTTTTTGCATTGATCCATGTCCCCTGGGGCAGGACCCAGGTCCCCAAACACTTTTTATGACAATAACTTGCATATAAGCCTTTAAAATGAGCACTTTTGATTATTCATGTTCGTGTCCCATAGACTTTAAGGGTGTTCGCGTGTTCGAACAAACTTTTTTCCTGTTCGCATGTTCTGGTGCGAACCGAACAGGGGGGTGTTCGGCTCATCCCTACTAGAGAGTTAGTGTACCATAGTGTGCTATTGTGATTCAACTGTCAGTGTAATATACCTGTAATCAGTTTAGTGTTATAGTTCAGTCAATATGTGTGTAGTGACAATTTATTTTTACATTAGTGTCAGTTGTTTTGTCAGGGCAGGTTTACTGCAGTATACAGTGCCTTGAAAAAGTATTCATGCCCCTTGAAATTTTCCACATTTTGTCATGTTACAACCAAAAACTTAAATGTATTTTATTGGGATTTTATGTAATAAACCAACACAAAGTGGCATCTGTATTCAGCCCCCTGAGTCAATACTTTGTAGAACCACCTTTTTCTGCAATCACAGCTGCAAGTCTTTTTGGGGATGTCTCTACCAGCTTTGCACATCCTAGAAAGTGACGTTTTTGCTCATTCTTCTTTGCAAAAAAGCTCAAGCTCTATCAGATTGGATGGAGAGCGTCTGTGACTTGGCCATTCTAACACATGAATATGCTTTGATCTAAACCATTCCATTGTAGCTCTGGCTGTATGTTTAGCGTAGTTTGTCCCGCTGGAAGGTGAACCCCCTCCCCAGTCTCAAGTCTTTTGCAGACTCTAACAGGTTTCCTTCTAAGATTGCCCTATATATGGCTCCATCCATCTTGCTATCAACGCTGTCCAGCTTCCCTGTCCCTGCTGAAGAAAATCATCCCCACAATATGATGCTGCCACCACCATGTTTCATGGTGGGGATGGTGTGTTCAGGGTGATGTGCAGTGTTAGTTTTCCATCATACCTAGCATTTTGATTTTAGGCCAAAAAGTTCAATTTTGGACCGACCGACCAGAGCACCTTCGTTCCACATGTTTGCTGGGTCCCCACATGGTTTCTCGCAAACTTCAAATGGGACTTCTTATGGCTTTCTTTCAACAATGGCTTTCTTCTTGCCATTCTTCCATAAAGGCCAGGTTCGTAATGATTTCTCCTTAAATCCAATAGTAAAAACATTCACTTTTTCTGCCCTACTCATTGACTCTAACATCCATATACACCAACCATCTCTTTCATTTGGGAGTGTCATCATTGTATGATGATCATACCACTGGTTTTCCCATGCCTTAAGCTTGAATGTACCTCTTTTAGAAAACTTCTTCCCAGTCCAACGTTCCCAATTCTGAATATATCTCACCACCCAGGGCCCATATTTATCTATCTCTTCCCTTGGGGTCAGGTGGTAGGGTTCAACACACTTACACGCCATCCTTGAGTTGATATTGTTACCCATCCTTACGCATACCGTACCCTGAAATAATTTTCAAACCTTAAGCGGTTGTTCCTAACCTTAAGAGCTTACCCCCAGAGGTAGCTAATCCCTGGCCAATGATTAGGTTGACAGGTTCTTCCCCTGTCACCGTTGCTGCTTTTCCGCTCATTGTCAGAACAACACCTAATTCTTTTCCCTGTTCTGGCTATAGTCCAGCAGCCTGGAGATTCCCCAAACCTGCTAATAGTTTAATCCCCTGTGGACTTTTCTGAAGTAGTCTTAAAGATAGTTAAAAATAGTTATTATCCCAAGATGGATTAGAGCAAACATGGATAATTAAAAATATGAGTGCTTGGAGTACAGAAGGCAGTTAATTGAGGCACACCTATTTGCAATATGGGTTGTAGCAGTTGCAACTTAGCTAGTGTTCAAAGGTCTAAACTACAAGCTTATAAAACCATGTTAATAAATTACAAAGAAGACAGATTCATACACAATAAGACCATTCATCCTGGTTTAAGCCTCCAGGTTCATTTCAATTATAAAGGAAAAAACAACATCAACCTAATCTCATTCCAGGGCCAACTGAAACTACTTTTTGGTAAACAGGCACAGGTTTTTCTTTTACACTGCCTCCAAGAGTCCAATCTTTCACACCCTACTGCAATAGCCACAGATATTTTTTCATACTGTTCACATTCAGTCTCATCAAAGAATTTAGTAGGAGTGGGCGAACGGTTCAGCCCCAGCGTGAGTTTGGGATGAATATTGGCTGTTAGACGAACACCCAAATTATTTGTTCGGTCCACTGAATGAGCACAATGCACTGCGCCTTCAGATTCCCTGATTGAATTGGATTCCCTGATTGGCTGAAGCAATAAAAGCTTTTCCCAATCAGGGCACAGAGCACTGTCAGAGCCATTATTTGATGCTGTCATGATGACTCTATCCAATCGTGGCTCATTGCTCCTAGTCCCGCCCCACACTATAAAAGTATTCTTTTAATAGTGGCCATATGTAGTGTGATATCAGTGTGGAGAGAGATAGAACAGGTCTCTGTTCAGTGCTACTAGAGAGTTAGTGTACTATAGTGTGCTATTGTGATTCAACTGTCAGTGTAATATATCAGTTTAGTGTGATAGTTCAGCCAGTGTGAGTGTAGTGACCAATTATTGTTACATTAGTGTCAGTTTTTTGTCAGGGCAGGTTTACTGCAATATACAGTGCCTTGAAAAAGTATTCATGCCCCTTGAAATTTTCCACATTTTGTCATGTTACAACCAAAAACTTAAATGTATTTTATTGGGATTTTATGTAATAGACCAACACAAAGTGGCATTTGTATTCAGCCCCCCTGAGTCAATACTTCGTAGAACCACCTTTTGCTGAAATCACAGCTGCAAGTCTTTTTGGGGATGTCTCTACCAGCTTTGCACATCCTAGAGAGTGACATTTTTGCTCATTCTTCTTTGCAAAAAAGCTCAAGCTCTATCAGATTGGATGGGGAGCGTCTGTGAACAGCAATTTTCAAGTCTTGCCACAGATTCTCAATTGGATTTTGGTATGGATTTTGACTTGGCCATTCTAACATATGAATATGCTTTGATCTAAACCATTCCATTGTAGCTCTGGCTGTATGTTTAGTGCAGTTTGTCCCGCTGGAAGGTGAACTCCAGCCCCAGTCTCAAGTGTTTTGCAGACTCTAACAGGTTTTCTTCTAAGATTTCCCTTTATATGGCTCCATCCATCTTCCTATCAAGGCTGACCAACTTCCCTGTCCCTGCTGAAGAAAATCATCCCCACAATATGATGCTGCCACCACCATGTTTCATGGTGGGGATGGTGTGTTCAGGGTGATGTGCAGTGTTAGTTTTCCATCATACCTAGCATTTTGATTTTAGGCCAAAAAGTTCAATTTTGGTCTCATCCGACCAGAGCACCTTCGTTCCACATGTTTGCTGGGTCCCCACATGGTTTCTCGCAAACTTCAAATGGGACTTCTTATGGCTTTCTTTCAACAATGGCTTTCTTCTTGCCATTCTTCCATAAAGGCCAGGTTCGGAATGATTTCTCCTTAAATCCAATAGTAAAAACATTCACTTTTTCTGCCCTACTCATTGACTCTAACATCCATATACACCAACCATCTCTTTCATTTGGGAGTGTCATCATTGTATGATGATCATACCACTGGTTTTCCCATGCCTTAAGCTTGAATGTACCTCTTTTAGAAAACTTCTTCCCAGTCCAACGTTCCCAATTCTGAATATATCTCACCACCCAGGGCCCATATTTATCTATCTCTTCCCTTGGGGTCAGGTGGTAGGGTTCAACACACTTACACGCCATCCTTGAGTTGATATTGTTACCCATCCTTACGCATACCGTACCCTGAAATAATTTTCAAACATTAAGCGGTTGTCCCTAACCTTAAGAGCTTACCCCCAGAGGTAGCTAATCCCTGGCCAATGATTAGGTTGACAGGTTCTTCCCCTGTCACCGTTGCTGCTTTTCCCCTCATTGTCAGAACAACACCTAATTCTTTTCCCTGTTCTGGCTATAGTCCAGCAGCCTGGAGATTCCCCAAACCTGCTAATAGTTTAATCCCCTGTGGACTTTTCTGAAGTAGTCTTAAAGATAGTTAAAAATAGTTATTATCCCAAGATGGATTAGAGCAAACATGGATAATTAAAAATATCAGTGCTTGGAGTACAGAAGGCAGTTAATTGAGGCACACCTATTTGCAATATGGGTTGTAGCAGTTGCAACTTAGCTAGTGTTCAAAGGTCTAAACTACAAGCTTATAAAACCATGTTAATAAATTACAAAGAAGACAGATTCATACACAATAAGACCATTCATCCTGGTTTAAGCCTCCAGGTTCATTTCAATTATAAAGGAAAAAACAACATCAACCTAATCTCATTCCAGGGCCAACTGAAACTACTTTTTGGTAAACAGGCACAGGTTTTTCTTTTACACTGCCTCCAAGAGTCCAATCTTTCACACCCTACTGCAATAGCCACAGATATTTTTTCATACTGTTCACATTCAGTCTCATCAAAGAATTTAGTAGGAGTGGGCGAACGGTTCAGCCCAAGCGTGAGTTTGGGATGAACATTGGCTGTTAGACGAACACCCAAATTATTTGTTCGGTCCACTGAATGAGCACAATGTACTGCGCCTTCGGATTCCCTGATTGAATTGGATTCCCTGATTGGCTGAAGCAATAAAAGCTTTTCCCAATCAGGGCACAGAGCACTGTCAGAGCCATTATTTGATGCTGTCATGATGACTCTATCCAATCGTGGCTCATTGCTCTTAGTCCCGCCCCACACTATAAAAGTATTCTTTTAATAGCGGCCATATGTAGTGTGATATCAGTGTGGAGAGAGATAGAACAGGTCTCTGTTCAGTGCTACTAGAGAGTTAGTGTACTATAGTGTGCTATTGTGATTCAACTGTCAGTGTAATATATCAGTTTAGTGTGATAGTTCAGCCAGTGTGAGTGTAGTGACCAATTATTGTTACATTAGTGTCAGTTTTTTGTCAGGGCAGGTTTACTGCAATATACAGTGCCTTGAAAAAGTATTCATGCCCCTTGAAATTTTCCACATTTTGTCATGTTACAACCAAAAACTTAAATGTATTTTATTGGGATTTTATGTAATAGACCAACACAAAGTGGCATTTGTATTCAGCCCCCCTGAGTCAATACTTCGTAGAACCACCTTTTGCTGAAATCACAGCTGCAAGTCTTTTTGGGGATGTCTCTACCAGCTTTGCACATCCTAGAGAGTGACATTTTTGCTCATTCTTCTTTGCAAAAAAGCTCAAGCTCTATCAGATTGGATGGGGAGCGTCTGTGAACAGCAATTTTCAAGTCTTGCCACAGATTCTCAATTGGATTTTGGTATGGATTTTGACTTGGCCATTCTAACATATGAATATGCTTTGATCTAAACCATTCCATTGTAGCTCTGGCTGTATGTTTAGTGTAGTTTGTCCCGCTGGAAGGTGAACTCCGGCCCCAGTCTCAAGTGTTTTGCAGACTCTAACAGGTTTTCTTCTAAGATTTCCCTTTATATGGCTCCATCTATCTTCCTATCAAGGCTGACCAACTTCCCTGTCCCTGCTGAAGAAAATCATCCCCACAATATGATGCTGCCACCACCATGTTTCATGGTGGGGATGGTGTGTTCAGGGTGATGTGCAGTGTTAGTTTTCCATCATACCTAGCATTTTGATTTTAGGCCAAAAAGTTCAATTTTGGTCTCATCCGACCAGAGCACCTTCGTTCCACATGTTTGCTGGGTCCCCACATGGTTTCTCGCAAACTTCAAATGGGACTTCTTATGGCTTTCTTTCAACAATGGCTTTCTTCTTGCCATTCTTCCATAAAGGCCAGGTTCGTAATGATTTCTCCTTAAATCCAATAGTAAAAACATTCACTTTTTCTGCCCTACTCATTGACTCTAACATCCATATACACCAACCATCTCTTTCATTTGGGAGTGTCATCATTGTACGATGATCATACCACTGGTTTTCCCATGCCTTAAGCTTGAATGTACCTCTTTTAGAAAACTTCTTCCCAGTCCAACGTTCCCAATTCTGAATATATCTCGCCACCCAGGGCCCATATTTATCTATCTCTTCCCTTGGGGTCAGGTGGTAGGGTTCAACACACTTACACGCCATCCTTGAGTTGATATTGTTACCCATCCTTACGCATACCGTACCCTGAAATAATTTTCAAACCTTAAGCGGTTGTCCCTAACCTTAAGAGCTTACCCCCAGAGGTAGCTAATCCCTGGCCAATGATTAGGTTGACAGGTTCTTCCCCTGTCACCGTTGCTGCTTTTCCCCTCATTGTCAGAACAACACCTAATTCTTTTCCCTGTTCTGGCTATAGTCCAGCAGCCTGGAGATTCCCCAAACCTGCTAATAGTTTAATCCCCTGTGGACTTTTCTGAAGTAGTCTTAAAGATAGTTAAAAATAGTTATTATCCCAAGATGGATTAGAGCAAACATGGATAATTAAAAATATCAGTGCTTGGAGTACAGAAGGCAGTTAATTGAGGCACACCTATTTGCAATATGGGTTGTAGCAGTTGCAACTTAGCTAGTGTTCAAAGGTCTAAACTACAAGCTTATAAAACCATGTTAATAAATTACAAAGAAGACAGATTCATACACAATAAGACCATTCATCCTGGTTTAAGCCTCCAGGTTCATTTCAATTATAAAGGAAAAAACAACATCAACCTAATCTCATTCCAGGGCCAACTGAAACTACTTTTTGGTAAACAGGCACAGGTTTTTCTTTTACACTGCCTCCAAGAGTCCAATCTTTCACACCCTACTGCAATAGCCACAGATATTTTTTCATACTGTTCACATTCAGTCTCATCAAAGAATTTAGTAGGAGTGGGCGAACGGTTCAGCCCAAGCGTGAGTTTGGGACGAACATTGGCTGTTAGACGAACACCCAAATTATTTGTTCGGTCCACTGAATGAGCACAATGCACTGCGCCTCCGGATTCCCTGATTGAATTGGATTCCCTGATTGGCTGAAGCAATAAAAGCTTTTCCCAATCAGGGCACAGAGCACTGTCAGAGCCATTATTTGATGCTGTCATGATGACTCTATCCAATCATGGCTCATTGCTCTTAGTCCCGCCCCACACTATAAAAGTATTCTTTTAATAGTGGCCATATGTAGTGTGATATCAGTGTGGAGAGAGATAGAACAGGTCTCTGTTCAGTGCTACTAGAGAGTTAGTGTACTATAGTGTGCTATTGTGATTCAACTGTCAGTGTAATATATCAGTTTAGTGTGATAGTTCAGCCAGTGTGAGTGTAGTGACCAATTATTGTTACATTAGTGTCAGTTTTTTGTCAGGGCAGGTTTACTGCAATATACAGTGCCTTGAAAAAGTATTCATGCCCCTTGAAATTTTCCACATTTTGTCATGTTACAACCAAAAACTTAAATGTATTTTATTGGGATTTTATGTAATAGACCAACACAAAGTGGCATTTGTATTCAGCCCCCCTGAGTCAATACTTCGTAGAACCACCTTTTGCTGAAATCACAGCTGCAAGTCTTTTTGGGGATGTCTCTACCAGCTTTGCACATCCTAGAGAGTGACATTTTTGCTCATTCTTCTTTGCAAAAAAGCTCAAGCTCTATCAGATTGGATGGGGAGCGTCTGTGAACAGCAATTTTCAAGTCTTGCCACAGATTCTCAATTGGATTTTGGTATGGATTTTGACTTGGCCATTCTAACATATGAATATGCTTTGATCTAAACCATTCCATTGTAGCTCTGGCTGTATGTTTAGTGTAGTTTGTCCCGCAGGAAGGTGAACTCCGGGCCCCAGTCTCAAGTGTTTTGCAGACTCTAACAGGTTTTCTTCTAAGATTGCCCTTTATATGGCTCCATCCATCTTCCTATCAAGGCTGACCAACTTCCCTGTCCCTGCTGAAGAAAATCATCCCCACAATATGATGCTGCCACCACCATGTTTCATGGTGGGGATGGTGTGTTCAGGGTGATGTGCAGTGTTAGTTTTCCATCATACCTAGCATTTTGATTTTAGGCCAAAAAGTTCAATTTTGGTCTCAATTGACCAGAGCACCTTCGTTCCACATGTTTGCTGTGTCCCCACATGGTTTCTCGCAAAGTGCAAATTTGACTTCTTATGGCTTTCTTTCAACATTGGCTTTCTTCTTGCCACTCTTCCATAAAGGCCAGATTTGTGGAGTGCAAAACTAATAGTTGTCCCATGGACAGATTCGCCCACCTGGGCTGTGGATCTCTGCAGCTCCTCCAATTATCCTGGGCCTCTTGGTTGCTTCTCTGAATAATGCTCTCCTTGCCCAGCCTGTCAGTTTAGGTGGACGGCCATGTCTTGGTAGGTTTGCAATTGTTCCATACTAATTTCATTTTCGGAGAATGGATTGAACAGTGCTCCGTGAGATGTTGAAAGCTTGGGATAGTTTTTATAACCTAACCCTGCTTTAACCACTTCAGCCCCGGAAGGATTTACCCCCTTCCTGACCAGAGCACTTTTTACAATTTGGCACTGCATCACTTTAACTGCTAATTGCGCGGTCATGCAATGCAGTACCCAAATGAAATTTGCGTCCTTTTCTTCCCACAAATAGAGCTTTCTTTTGATGGTATTTGATCACCTCTGCCGTTTTTATTTTTTGCGCTATACACGGAAAAAGACCGAAAATTTTGAAAAAAAATGATATTTTCTACTTTTTGTTCTAAAAAAAATCCAATAAACTCAATTTTAGTCATACATTTAGGCCAAAATGTATTCGGCCACATGTCTTTGGTAAAAAAAAATATCAATAAGTGTATATTTATTGGTTTGCGCAAAAGTTATAGCGCCTACAAACTAGGGTACATTTTCTGGAATTTACACAGCCTTTAATTTATGACTGCCTATGTCGTTTCTTGAGGTGCTAAAATGGCAGGGCAGTACAAAACCCCCACAAGTTACCCCATTTTGGAAAGTAGACACCCCAAGGAAATTGCTGAGAGGCATGTTGAGCCCATTGAATATTCATTTTTTTTGTCCCAAGTGATTGAATAATGACAAAAAAAAAAAAATTACAAAAAGTTGTCACTAAATGATATATTGCTCACACAGGCCATGGGCATATGTGGAATTGCACCCCAAAATACATTTAGCTGCTTCTCCTGAGTATGGGGATACCACATGTGTGGGACTTTTTGGGAGCCTAGCCGCGTACGGGGCCCCGAAAACCAATCACTGCCTTCAGGATTTCTAAGGGCGTAAATTTTTGATTTCACTTCTCACTACCTATCACAGTTTTGAAGGCCATAAAATGCCCAGATGGCATAAACCCCCACAAATGACCCCATTTTGGAAAGTAGACACCCCAAGCTATTTGCTTTGAGGCATGTTGAGTCCATGGAATATTTTATATTTTGACACAAGTTGCGGGAAAGTGACAATTTTTTTTTTTTTTTTTGAACAAAGTTGTCACTAAATGATATATTGCTCACACAGGCCATGGGCATATGTGGAATTGCACCCCAAAATACATTTAGCTGCTTCTCCTGAGTATGGGGATACCACATGTGTGGGACTTTTTAGGAGCCTAGCTGCGTACGGGGCCCCAAAAACCAATCACCGCCTTCAGGATTTCTAAGGGTGTAAATTTTTGATTTCACTCTTTACTGCCTATCACAGTTTTGGAGGCCATGGAATGCCCAGGTTGCACAACCCCCCCCCCCAAATGACCCCATTTTGGAAAGTAGACACCCCAAGCTATTTGCTGAGAGGCATGGTGAGTATTTTGCAGCTCTCATTTGTTTTTGAAAATGAAGAAAGACAAGAAAAAATATTTTTTTTCTTTTTTCAATTTTCAAAACTTTGTGACAAAAAGTGAGGTCTGCAAAATACTCACTATACCTCTCAACAAATAGCTTGGGTGTCTACTTTCCAAAATGGGGTCATTTGGGGGGGGGGGTTTGCCACCTGGGCATTCCATGATCCCTGAAACTGTGATAGGCAGTGAAGAGTGAAATAAAAAATTTACCCCCTTAGAAAGCCTGAAGGCGGTGCTTGGATTTTGGGGTCCCGTGCGCTACTAGGCTCCCAAAAAGTCTCACACATGTGGTATCCCCGTACCACATACCCCGTACCGCAACTTGTGTCACAATATAAAATATTCCATGGACTCGACATGCCTCTCAGCAAATAGCTTGGGGTGTCTACTTTCCAAAATGGGGTCATTTGGGGGGGTTTTGAACTGTCCTGGCATTTTATGCACAACATTTAGAAGCTTATGTCACACATCACCCACTCTTCTAACCACTTGAAGACAAAGCCCATTCTGACACTTTTTGATTACATGAAAAAATTATTTTTTTTTGCAAGAAAATTACTTTGAACCCCCAAACATTATATATTTTTTTAAAGCAAATGCCCTACAGATTTAAATGGTGGGTGTTTCATTTTTTTTTTCACACAGTATTTGCGCATCGATTTTTCAAACGCATTTTTTGGGGAAAAAACACACTTTTTAAAATTTTAATGCACTAAAACACACTATATTGCCCAAATGTTTGATGAAATACATGGATACCAAACATGACATGCTTTAAAATTGCGCACAAACGTGCAGTAGCGACAAACTAAATACATTTTTAAAAGCCTTTAAAAGCCTTTACAGGTTACCACTTTAGATTTACAGAGGAGGTCTACTGCTAAAATTACTGCCCTTGATCTGACCTTCGCAGTGATACCTCACATGCATGGTGCAATTGCTGTTTGCATTTGACGCCAGACCGACGCTTGCGTTCGCCTTAGCGCGAGAGCAGGGGGGACAGGGGTGCTTTTTTTTTTTTATTATTTTTTTGCTTTTTTATCTTATTTTTAAACTGTTCCTTTCATTTTTTTTTTAATCATTTTTATTGTTATCTCAGGGCATGTAAATATCCCCTATGATAGCAATAGGTAGTGACAGGTACTCTTTTTTCAAAAAATTGGGGTCTATTAGACCCTAGATTTCTCCTCTGCCCTCAAAGCATCTGACCACACCAAGATCGGTGTGATAAAATGCTTTCCCAATTTCCCAATGACGCTGTTTACATCCGGCGAAATCTAAGTCATAAAATGCTTGTAGCTTCCGGTTTCTTAGGCCATAGAGATGTTTGGAGCCACTCTGGTCTCTGATCAGCTCTATGGTCAGCTGGCTGAATCACCGGCTGCATTCTCAGGTTCCCTGTTAAGACAGGAGAGCCAGAGAAAAACACGGAAGACGGTGGGGGGGGGCATTCCCTCTCCCTCCCACTGCTTGTAAAAGCAGTCTAGAGGCTAATTAGCCACTAGGATTGCTTTTACATGAAAGCCGACCGCTGGCTGAAAAGAATGATACCAAGATGATACATAAACCTGCAGGCATCATTCTGGTATAACCGCTCAAAGTCATGAATGGCGTACCTGAAGACCAAAAAATGGTTAACAATAAAGCACAGTAAACGGTAAAGTATAAAAAATTGCATACCTGAAAAGCAAACATGATAAAACATAATAACATTAAAACATTGCAGAATAGAATACAGTAAAAAAGAGCAGAACAATAGAGAGAATAGAGAGAGAGAGAACAATAAAACAACAACTATTTTTTTTTATTTTATATTTTTGTTTGTGTTTTTTTTTTTTTTTACACTTTTTTTTGTAACTGTAACCGGTTCCAGGTTCGGGTCTCTCAAAATGCGATGGCATCTTGGGAGACCCTGTGAAAGTGTGCCTAGTCTGTGCAGTGCTGTACCCTACGCTAATACTCAACTAGTGAATGGTAGCGTTCAAAACATTCACCAATGCAAAGACCAGGATTGTCAGGACAGAAGGGAAAATAATAGCGGGTGTCACGCCTATATCCACGCTTGCTGCAGACACAACATCTTTTTTGGGGGGGTTCATTGGGTAGGGGTACTCGGGAGGACATAAAGAAAATGCCTCTCATGCAGCTGACTGCATTTGGTTGGGGATGTGAATGGGGGAAGTACGGGCGCTGCAGAAGTGGTGGGTTCCCAATTAGGATTGGCGAATGCAGCAGGAAGGGCATTATGGGCACGACGGGCCTGTGTTTGTCTTCTTGGTGGCAGTGGGACACTACTTGTGCTTGCCACCTCACCAGCTTGAACTGCACTTATGGGACTCGCCACGTCACCAAGTGTTACTGCAGTGCTGGTTTGAATAGGACCAGGGTGTACTAGGCCGCTGATGCTTGCCAGTTCACCAAAACGCTACCAAAAAATCTGTTAGCGATCGCAGGGATCAGGCCTGACTCTGCTAATGCTGCAGTTATGCATTTAGTGTTTTGTAAGTGTCAGTGATTGATCGATACTGCACTTGGGTGGGCTGGGCCGGGCCAGGCGGAGGGGCAAAATGCAGGTGCTAGCAGGTATCTGGGCTGATCCCGCTAACACTGCATTTTTGGGAACCCTAAACTGCTGATGACGCCATTATAGATCTGATCGGATCAGATATTGATCCGTTCAGATACTTTACCACTAAGGGAGGTGTACGGTGCGTGCGTGGGTGTTAGCGGTACTGGCGCTAATCTGACGCTGCCTGGGGCTGGTGCTTGCCAGTTCATCAAAACGCTACCAAAAAAACTGTTAGCGATCGCAGGGATCAGGCCTGACTCTGCGAACGCTGCAGTTATGCGTTTAGTGTTTTGTAAGTGACAGTGACCGATCGATACTGCACTTGGGTGGGCAGGGCTGGGCCGGGCGGAGGAGCAAAATGCAGGTGCTAGCAGGTATCTGGGCTGATCCCGCTAACACTGCATTTTTGGGAACCCTAAACTGCTGGGGACGCCATTATAGATCTGATCGGATCAGATATTGATCCGTTCAGATACTATACCACTAAGGGAGGCGTATGCTGCGTGCATGGGTGTTAGCGGTACTGGCACTAACCTGACGCTGCCTGGGGCTGGTGCTTGCCAGTTCACCAAAACGCTACCAAAAAAACTGTTAGCGATCGCAGGGATCAGGCCTGACTCTGCGAACGCTGCAGTTATGCGTTTAGTGTTTTGCAAGTGACAGTGATCGATTGATACTGTACTTGGGTGAGCTGGGCTGGACCGGGCGGAGGGGCAAAACACAGGTGCTAGTAGGTATCTGGGCTGATCCCGCTAACACTGCGTTTTTGGGAACCCCAAACTGCTGGGGACGCCAGTATAGATCTGATCGGATCAGATATTGATCCGTTCAGATACTATACCACTAAGGGAGGTGTACGGTGCGTGCGTGGGTGTTAGCGGTACTGGCGCTAATCTGACGCTGCCTGGGGCTGGTGCTTGCCAGTTCATCAAAACGCTACCAAAAAAACTGTTAGCGATCGCAGGGATCAGGCCTGACTCTGCGAACACTTCAGTTATGCGTTTAGTGTTTTGTAAGTGACAGCGATCGATCGATACTGCACTTGGGTGGACAGGGCTGGGCCGGGCGGAGGGGCAAAACGCAGGTGCTAGCAGGTATCTGGGCTGATCCCCCTAACACTGCGTTTTTGGGAACCCTAAGCTGCTGGGGACGCTAGTATAGATCTGATCGGATCAGATATTGATCCGTTCAGATACTATACCACTAAGGGAGGCGTATGCTGCGTGCGTGGGTGTTAGCAGTACTGGCGCTAATCTGACGCTGCCTGGGGCGACGCATATCACCACCGGGCGATCAGGGGGCTAAACCTTTATTCAGTAATAAACGGCGGGTGCCCTGACACTATAAAAAATAAACGAACTAACCAGCGTCAACCGTAACAGTTATACGGTGATCAGTGGTGAAAGGGTTAACTAGGGGGCAATCAAGGGGTTAAAACCTTTATTAGATAGTATATGGGGGTCCCTGTCGCTATAAAACGCTAACGGCGAACCTAAATATTTACGTCCCTAACTAGCGTCACCAGTGACACTAATACAGCGATCAGAAAAACGATCGCTTAGCGACACTGGTGATGGGGGTGATCAAGGGGTTAAAACTTTATTAGGGGGGTTAGGGGGGTATCCTAGACCTACAGGGGGCTAACCCTAACTGTCCTAACACTTCTAACTGTCACAAACTGACACCATGCAGTAATCAGAAAAAAAAAAAAAACACTGCTTGGTGTCAGTTTGACAGGGGGGAGGGATGATTGGGGGGGATTGGGGGGGGCGATCGGGGGGGTGTAAAATATGCCTGGCATGTTCTACTGTGTGTGTGTGTATGTGTTGTGCACTCACACGTCTTCTCTCCTCGGCGCCGGAACAGAAACTGCCGAGCCGAGGAGAGATGACATCACATCCTCTGCCTCTGTGTACTATACAGAGGCAGAGGATGTTTCTCATTGGCTGGGAGCGATCGCGAGGGGGGGGCCACGATCGGATGGCCTCCCCCTCATCTCTGATCGCTGCCAGACAAAAGCCGACTGCCGCTGGCACCAGGGGGGGGTCCGATTGGACCCCCCGCCCGCGGGAAGGCAATCACGTACCAGGTACATGATTTTGCCTGCCTGTGCCGCTCTGTTCACGTATATATGCGTGAGGCGGTCGGCAAGTGGTTAAATTTCTCCACAACTTTATCCCTGACCAGTCTGCTGTGTTCCTTGGCCTTTGTGATGCTGTTTATTCACTAAGGTTCTCTAACAAACCTTGGAGGGCTTCAGAGAACAGCTGTATTTATACTGAGATTAAATTACACACAGGTGGACTCTGTTTACTAAATAGGTGACTTATGCAGGCAATTGGTTTTACTAGATTTTAGTCAGGGGTATCAGAGTAAAGGGGGCTAAATACAAATGCACGCCACACTTTTCAGAAATGTATTTGTAAAAAATTTGAAAAACCATTTATCATTTTCCTTCCACTTCACAATTACATGCCACTTTGTGTTGGCCTATCACATAAAAAAAAATCCCAATAAGATAAATTTACGTGTTTGGTTGTAACATGACAAATTGTGGAAAATTTCAAGGGGTATGAATACTTTTTTAAGGCACTGTAGTTCAGTGTGTTAGTGCACGTTTAACACAGTATATTTCAGTGTGTTACTACAAGTTTAACGCCGTATATTTCAGTGCGTTACTGCAAGTTTAATGCCATATATTTCACAGCCTTACATGTCGTTTAACACAGTATATTTCAGAGCATTACTACAAGTTTAACGCTGTATATTTCAGTGCATTACGTGCCATTTAACACAGTATATTTCAGTGCGTTAGTGCATGTTTAACGCTGTATATTTCACAGCATTACATGCCACTTAACACAGTATATTTCAGTGCGTTACTGCAAGTTTAACACAGCATATTTCAGTGCGTTACGTGCCGTTTAACGCCGTATATTTCAGTGAGTTACGCTCCGTTTAACGTAGTATATTTCTGTGCGCTACGTGCCGTTAACGCAGTATATTTCTGTGGATTAGTGCACATTTAACGCAATAAATTTCAGTGCATTACATGCCATTTAATCCAGTATATTTCTGTGCGTAAGTGCACATTTAACGCAGTATATTTCTGTGCGTTAGGTGCCGTTTAACGCAGTATATTTATGTGCATAAGTGCACGTTTAACACAATATATTTCAGTGCGTTATGTGCCATTTAACACAGTGTATTTGAGTGTGTTACTGCAAGTTTAATGCCGTATATTTCAGTGCATTACATGCCGTTTAACGCACTATATTTCTGTGCGTTAGTGCACGTTTAATGCAGTATATTTCAGTGCATTACTGCAAGTTTAACTCAGTATATACAGTGCTGTGAAAAGTAATTGCCCCCTCCCATGCTGAATCATGAACTGTGATTAACCACAATTTTTTGGAAAGCTGAACTACATTTCACTTGCCACACCCAGGCCTGATTACTGCCAGACCTGTTAAATCAAGAAATTCCATAAATAGAAGCTGTCTGACAAAGTGAAGCATGCTAACAGATCACAGAAAGCCACACATCATGCCACAATCTAAAATAATTCAATAACAGATTAGAAACAAAGTAATGTGCATGTATTGGTCTAGGAAGGGTTTCAAAGCCATTTCTAAGGCTTTGGAACTCCAGTGAACCACAGAGAGAGCCATTATACACAAATGGAGATAATGTGAAACAGTGGTGAACCTTCCCAGGAGTGGCCAGCCTACAAAAATGACTCCAAGAGCATGACGACGACTCATCCAGGAGGTCATAAAAGAACCCAGAACAACATCTAAAGAACTGCAGGCCTCATTTGCCTCAGGTAAGATCAGTGTTCATGATTCAACAATAAAAAAGAGACCGGGCAAAAATGGCATCCATGGGAGAGTTTCAAGGCCAAAGCCACTGCTGACCAAAAAGAACACAAAGGCTCATCTCATATTTACCACAAAACATCTTGATTTTCCCCAAGACTTTTAGGCAAATATTCTGTGCACTGATGAGGATGAGACAAAAATTTTACTTTTTGGAAGGTGTGTGTCCCGTTACATCTGGCATAAAACAAATACAGCATTTCATAACAAGAACATCATACCAACAGTCAGACATGGTGGTGGTAGCGTGATGGTCTGATGGTCTGGTGCTGCTTTGCAGCTTCAGGACCTGGATGACTTACCATAATTGATGGAACCATGAATTTTGAGCTCTACCAGAAAATCCTAAAGGAGAATGTCAGGCCATCAGTTTGTGACCTCAAGCTCAAGTGCACTTGGGTTATGCAACGGGACAATGATCCGAAACAGCAAGTCCACCTCAAATGGTTCAAACAAAGCAAAATTTAGGTATTGGAGTGGTCAAAGCTCGGACTTAAATCCAATTGAGATGTGTTATCATGACCTTGCACAGGCCGTTTATGCTGGAAAACCCTCCAATGTGGCAGAATTAAAACAATTCTGCAAAGAAGAATGGGCCAAAATTGTTTCACAGCAATGTGAAAGACTCATTGCCAGTTATCGCAAATGCTTGATTGCAGTTGTTGTCGCCAAGGGTGGCACAACCAGTTATTAGGTTTAGGGAGCAATTACTTTTTCACATAAAGCCAGGCAGTAGGGATGAGCTTCGAGTTCGAGTCGAACTCATGTTCGACTCGAACATTGGCTGTTCGCAAGTTCGCCGAACAGCGAACAATTTGGGGTGTTCGCGGCAAATTCGAATGCCGTGGAACACCCTTTAAAAGTCTATGGGAGAAATCAAAAGTGCTAATTTTAAAGGCTAATATGCAAGTTATTGTCATAAAAAGTGTTTGGGGACCCAGGTCCTGCCCCAGGGGACATGGATCAATGCAAAAAAAAGTTTTAAAAACGGTCGTTTTTTCAGGAGCAGTGATTTTAATAATGCTTAAAGTCAAACAATAAAAGTGTAATATCCCTTTAAATTTCGTACCTGGGGGGTGTCTATAGTATGCCTGTAAAGGGGCGCATGTTTCCTGTGTTTAGAACAGTCTGAGAGCAAAATGACATTTTGAAGGAAAAAACTCATTTAAAACTACCCGCGGCTATTGCATTGCCGACAATACACATAGAAGTTCATTGATAAAAACGGCATGGGAATTCCCCAAAGGGGAACCCCGAACCAAAATTTAAAAAAAAAAATGACGTGGGAGTCCCCCTAAATTCCATACCAGGCCCTTCAGGTCTGATATGGATATTAAGGGGAACCCCGGCCAAAATTTAAAAAAAAAAATGACGTGGGGTTCCCCCTAAATTCCATACCAGACCCTTCAGGTCCGGTATGGATTTTAAGGGGAACCCCGCGCCAAAAAAAAAAAAAAAAAATCGGCGTGGGGTCCCCCCAAAAATCCATACAAGACCCTTATCCGAGCACGCAACCTGTCAGGCCGCAGGAAAAGAGGGGGGGACGAGAGTGCGCCCCCCCTCCTGAACCGTACCAGGCCACATGCCCTCAACATTGGGAGGGTGCTTTGGGGTAGCCCCCCAAAACACCTTGTCCCCATGTTGATGAGGACAAGGGCCTCATCCCCACAACTCTGGCCGGTGGTTGTGGGGGTCTGCGGGCGGGGGGCTTATCGGAATCTGGAAGCCCCCTTTAACAAGGGGACCCCCAGATCCCGCCCCCCCCGTGTGAAATGGTAAGGGGGTACTTACCCCTACCATTTCACTAAAAAACTGTTAAAAATGACAAGAGACAGTTTTTGACAATTCCTTTATTTAAATACTTCTTCTTTCTTCTTTCTTCTATCTTACTTCATCTTCTTCTTCTTCTGGTTCTTCTGGCTCTTCTGGCTCTTCTGGTTCTTCCTCCGGCATTCTCGTCCAGCATCTCCTCTGCGGCGTCTTCTATCTTCTTCTCCTCGGGCCGCTCCGCACCTATGGCATGGGGGGGAGGCTCCCACTCTTCTCTTCTTCTTTTCTTCTCTTCTTCTCTTCTTCATTTTCTTCTCCGGGCCGCTCCGCATCCATGCTGGCATGGAGGGAGGCTCCCGCTGTGTGACGGTGCTCCTCGTCTGACAGTTCTTAAATAACGGGGGCGGGGCCACCCGGTGACCCCGCCCCCCTCTGACGCACGGTGACTTGACGGGACTTCCCTGTGACGTCACGGGGAATGCCACAGGGAAGTCCCGTCATGTCTCGTGCGTCAGAGGGGGGCGGGGCGGACCCCACGCTGTTTTCTTTTTTTTTTTTGGCGCGGGGTTCCCCTTAAAATCCATACCAGACCTGAAGCCCCCCAAAACACCTTGTCCCCATGTTGATGAAGACAAGGGCCTCATCCCCACAACCCTGGCCGGTGGTTGTGGGGGTCTGCGGGCGGGGGGCTTATCGGAATCTGGAAGCCCCCTTTAACAAGGGGACCCCCAGATCCCGGCCCCCCCCTGTGTGAAATGGTAAGGGGGTAAGGGGGTACTTTTTATGACAATAACTTGCATATTAGCCTTTAAAATTAGCACTTTTGATTATTCATGTTCGTGTCCCATAGACTTTAACGGTGTTCGCGTGTTCGAACGAACTTTTTTCCTGTTCGCATGTTCTGGTGCGAACCGAACAGGGGGGTGTTCGGCTCATCCCTACCAGGCAGGTTTGGACAGCTTTTTTGCCTTAATAAATGAAACCATCATTTAAAAATAGGTGCCTTTTTAACTGGTTGTAGGACTCAGTCTGAGCGTGCTCAGTCTGAAGCTGTGGAACTTGGTGTAAGTGGAGCTGGAATAAGTGGGAGTTAAAAAACCAGAGTTAGAGTGTACAAGTCTTGCTGTTTGTTTGCTGTTTGTTTGCTGTTTGTTTGCTGTTTGCTGTTTGTTGTTTGCTGTTTGTTTGCTGTTTGCTGTTTGTTTGCTGTTTGCTGTTTGCTGTTTGTTTGCTGTTTGCTGTTTGTTTGCTGTTTGCTGTTTGTTTGCTGGGTTGCATTTTTGGGGCTTTTCCTTTTAGTTTTTAATTTGCCTTTTGCTGTCACTTTTTAAATAGCTTTTTTTTTTTTTTCCTCTAGTTTCATCAGTCTATCAATTAAGGGGTGTGGTTAATTGCTCACAGGTGCCTATTTAACTGGTTGTAGGACTCAGTCTGAGCGTGCTCAGTCTGAAGCTGTGGAACTTGGTGTAAGTGGAGCTGGAATAAGTGGGAGTTAAAAAACCAGAGTTAGAGTGTAGAAGTCTTGCTGTTTGTTTGCTGTTTGTTTGCTGGGTTGCATTTTTGGGGCTTTTCCTTTTAGTTTTTAATTTGCCTTTTGCTGTCACTTTTTAAATAGCTTTTTTTTTTTTTCCTCTGGTTTCATCAGTCTATCAATTAAGGGGTGTGGTTAATTGCTCACAGGTGCCTATTTAACTGGTTGTAGGACTCAGTCTGAGCGTGCTCAGTCTGAAGCTGTGGAACTTGGTGTAAGTGGAGCTGGAATAAGTGGGAGTTAAAAAACCAGAGTTAGAGTGTACAAGTCTTGCTGCTTGTTTGCAGTTTGTTTGCTGTTTGCTGTTTGTTTGCTGTTTGCTGTTTGCTGTTTGTTTGCTGTTTGCTGTTTGTTTGCTGGGTTGCATTTTTGGGGCTTTTCCTTTTAGTTTTTAATTTGTCTTTTGCTGTCACTTTTTAAATAGCTTTTTTTTTCCTCTGGTTTCATCAGTCTATCAATTAAGGGGTGTGGTTAATTGCTCACAGGTGCCTATTTAACTGGTTGTAGGACTCAGTCTGAGCGTGCTCAGTCTGAAGCTGTGAAACTTGGTGTAAGTGGAGCTGGAATAAGTGGGAGTTAAAAAACCAGAGTTTAAAACAGGAGGTTATAACAGGGGTCATAGTACCTGTGTAGTGTGAGTATCTGAGTGTTGTCTGAGTAGTGTGTGTGGATCGTTAGTACTTGTGTATTGTGTACTGTGTACTTGTGTATTGCGAGTGCACGTAGGTCTGTGAGTACCTGTGTATTGTCTTGTTGTGTACCTGTGTATTGTCTTGTTGTGTACCTGTGTATTGTCATGTACCTGTGTATTGTCTTGAGTATTAGTGCCAGGAAGCTAGCTGTTAGGTAATTTGGACAGGGTAAAATCCCCAAATCCTCACTAAATTTAATAGGTACGATGCCCGGCGGGTGTGGAGAGGCGACTCTTTGTACATCTTGCCGCATGTATGCGTTCCTTGATCATCCGATCGAGGGCGAATACTGCTGTGCAAAATGTAAGCACATTGTTTCCCTGGAAGCCCAGGTTCTGAATCTGGGGAAGCAACTGTCAGCACTGAGAAGTCCCTCCATACTAAAGGTGAGCCAGGAACGTACACGGCAGGTGCCGGCAGGTGCCGGCAGGGGCCAGCACAGAGGCGGGTGGAGACAAAGAGGTGCAGGCACTAGCAAAGAGTAGATGGGTGACAGTCAGGAGGGGTAGAGGGGGAAGTGCCAGAGAGGCCGATCCAGGACTGGAGCATCCCAATAAGTACGCTCCATTGAGTGACATTGGTGAAACCAGTCAGGGACCAGCACTGCTGGAGATGAGGGACTCTCCTAGCTGCCAGGGGAAGAACTCCTCCAGTGAGAGTGGGGGGGCAGCAAAGGGAAAGGAAAGACAGATTCTGGTGATAGGGGACTCAATTCTTAGAAGGACAGAGAGGGAAATCTGTAACCAAGACCTGAAGCGCCGAACAGTATGTTGTCTACCGGGCGCTCAGGTTCGGCACATCACGGAGCTTGTGGACAGATTACTGGGAGGGGCTGGGGAAGACCCGGCTGTCATGGTGCACGTTGGCACCAATGACAAAGTCAGAGGCAGATGGAGTGTCCTAAAGAACGATTTTAGGGACTTAGGAGCTAAATTGAGGAAAAGGACCTCCAAGGTAGTGTTCTCAGGAATACTACCGGTACATCGAGCCACACCAGAAAGGCAGAGGGAGATTAGGGAAGTAAACAAGTGGCTGAAGAGCTGGTGTAGTAAGGAGGGGTTTGGGTTCCTGGAGGACTGGGCCGACTTCTCAGTCGGTAACCGGTACTATAGAAGGGACGGACTGCACCTAAATGAGGAGGGTGCAGATCTGCTGGGAATGAAGATGGCCAAAAAGTTAGAGGGGTTTTTAAACTAGGCGATGGGGGGGAGGGTCCAGAGACAGTGATAGCCAGCGTGGAAGATATTCCAGAGGGTAGTATTGGGGGCATTAGTGGTAGGTTAACCAAAGCACAAAAACACAAGGTGAGTATAGTAGCAAGTCCTAGTTGCAATCTTGAAACACCCAATACGAGGACAATATGCGACCGGTCTAAACTATGTGGCATGTTCACTAATGTCAGGAGCATGGCGGACAAGATGGGTGAACTAGAGATACTGTTGTAAAAGGAGGATTTTGATTTTGTGGGAATTTCAGAGACCTGGTTCAACAGCTCTCAAGATTGACTGGCAAACATTCAAGGGTATACCCTATACCGCAAGGATAGAGAGGGTAAAAAAGGGGGAGGGGTATGCCTATATATCAAGAATAATGTACAAGTGAATGTGAGAGATGACATCACTGAGGGGGATAGGGAGGAGGTGGAATCTTTATGGGTAGAGCTCCAAAGGGATGAAGCTAAGGGGAAAATAATACTGGGAGTATGCTATAGGCCCCCTAACCTGAGGGAGGAAGTGGAGACGGATCTCCTATCACAAATTGGATTAGCAGCAAGGATGGGAAGTGTTATCATAATGGGGGATTTTAATTATCCAGACATAGACTGAGGGGAGGGAACCGCGCATTCATTTAAGGCTCGCCAGTTCTTTACTGTCTTGCAGGACAATTTTATGGGTCAGATGGTAGACGCACCAACTAGAAATAAAACATTACTAGATCTACTGATTACCAACAATACAGACCTGATCACAGATGTGGAAATACGGGGCAATTTAGGTAACAGTGATCACAGGTCAATTAGTTTCAGTATAAATCACACAAATAGGAAACATGAAGGGAACACAAAGACACTGAATTTCAAAAGAGCCAACTTCCCTAAACTACAAACCTTGCTAAAAGGCATAAATTGGGATAAAATATTAGGAACAAAGAATACGGAGGAGAGATGGGTTTGCTCTAAGAGCATATTAAAAAAGGGCATTAGCCAATGTATCCCATTGGGTAATAAATTTAAAAGAGCGAACAAACATCCTGGATGGCTTAACTCCAATGTAAAAATGCATATAAAAGCAAATGAGAAGGCCTCCAAAAAATTCATGGTTGAGGGATCATCCTCAGTAGGGATGAGCCGAACACCCCCCGGTTCGTTCGCACCAGAACCTGCGAACGGACCAAAAGTTCGCACGAACGTTAGAACCCCATTGACGTCTATGGGACTTGAACGTTCGAAATCAAAAGTGCTCATTTTAAAGGCTAATTTGCATGGTATTGTCCTAAAAAGGGTTTAGGGACCCGGGTCCTATCCCAGGGGACATGTATCAATGCAAAAAAAACTTTTAAAAACGGCCGTTTTTTCGGGAGCAGTGATTTTAATGATGCTTAAAGTAAAAAAAAAAAGTGAAATATTCCTTTAAATATCGTACTTGGGGGTGTCTATAGTATGCCTGTAAAGTGACGCGTGTTTCCCGTGTTTAGAACAGTCCCTGCACCAAATGTCATTTTTAAAGGAAAAAATCTCATTTAAAACTGCTTGCGGGTTTAATGTAATGTCGGGTCCTGGCAATATGGATGAAAATCACTGAGACAAACGGCATGGGTACCCCCCAGTCCATTACCAGGCCTTTTGGGTCTTGTATGGATATTAAGGGGAACCCCGCACCCAAATTAAAATCAGGAAAGGTGTGGGGCCACCAGGCCCTATATACTCTGAACAGCAGTATACAGGCGGTGCAAACAAGACAGGGACTGTAGGTTTGTTGTTAAGTAGAATCTGTTTGTAATTTTGAACGGGTACATTTTTAACGTGTTTAGCTCCAGCCAAAAAATCTTTTTTAAGCTTTTTGGAAAACATAGGGAAGGGTTATCACCCCTGTGACATTTGTTTTGCTGTCTTTCCTCCTCTTCAGAAGATTTCACCTCACTTTTTGTCCCAAAGAAAAATGTTTTTTGAAAATTTGGGTTTTTTTGTGGAACAAGGATTGGAAAGCATCAGTGGAAAGGAGAATTTTTTTTCCCATATTAACTCTTACAGGAGAGAATTTCCCTTCCTAGGGGTAGATTTCATCTCACTTCCTGTTGTCTCCTTCCGTTTGCAAGTAGGAGTCGTTTGTAAGTTAGATGTTTGAAAGTAGGGTCCTGCCCTATATACTCAGCAGAAATTTGGGCCTTAGGTGTTGCTGTGGCCACAACACTGTAAGCCCTCACAGGGCCCTGCTGTGAAATATTAGATCAAGAATTATAATTACATGCCCCTGTTGAACAGGAGCTGAAAAATTAGGCCTTAGGCACTGGTGCTGGTGCCACAACACTGCAACCCCTTACAGACACTCTAGTTGGAACGCAGGAACGAGCCCTGCTGCAAAGTATTGCATCAAAAATTGTAATTACACGCCCCTGTTAGACAGGGGCAGAAAAATTGGGCCTTAGGCACTGGTGCTGGTGCCACAACACTGCAACCCCTCACAGACACTCTAGTTGGAACGCAGGAACGAGCCCTGCTGCAAAGTATTGCATCAAAAATTGTAATTACACGCCCCTGTTAGACAGGGGCAGAAAAATTGGGCCTTAGGCACTGGTGCTGGTGCCACAACACTGCAACCCCTCACAGACACTCTAGTTGGAACGCAGGAACGAGCCCTGCTGCAAAGTATTGCATCAAAAATTGTAATTACACGCCCCTGTTAGACAGGAGCAGAAAAATTGGGCCTTGGGCACTGGTGCTGGTGCCACAACACTGCAACCCCTCACAGACACTCTAGTTGGAATGCAGGAACGAGCCCTGCTGCAAAGTATTACATCAAAAATTGTAATTACACGCCCCTGTTAAACAGGGGCTGAAAAATTGTGCCTTAGCCACTGGTGGTGGCGCCCAGAACCAAAAATGTTTTTACAAGCTATCAGCGTGATGATTGAGGAGGAAGAGGATAATTACTCAGGGATAGTCACTCAGCATCAGCATAGGCAGTCTTTGAAGGGATCTGAGATTTCAAAAAAAATTATTCGGTTACATCAGCATCAGGTGCTTGGTAGCTGGTGGTGATCCAAGACTGATTCATTTTTATGAAGGTCAGTCGATCGACCGAGTCAGTGGACAGACGCACCCTGTGATCGGTTACCACGCCTCCAGCAGCACTGAATGTGCGTTCCGAAAGAATGCTGGATGCAGGACAGGCCAGTAGCTTAATTGCATACTGTGCAAGCTCTGGCCAGTGATCCATCCTCAAGACCCAGTAACCCAGAGGATTTTCGGTGGGAAAGGTGTCCAAGTCTGATCTTGCCCCTAGGTATTCCTGCACCATGTAAAACAGACGCTGGCGATGGTTGCTGGAACCGATCATACCTTGGGGCTGCGGACCAAAAAATTGTCTGAACGCATCAGTCAGACGGCCACCTTCTCCACCGCTCCTTCTTTGACTGACCGAAGCCTCAGCAACACATTGTCCAGAAACAGGAGTTTGTAACCTCCCAGTCTCTGGGAACGCATTGCACAGACCTTTCTGCAAGGCCTCCCGAAGATGTTTCATCCTCTGCTCCCTCTGCGATGGCAAGATAAGGTCCGCAACCTTACCCTTGTAACGTGGATCAAGGAGGGTTGCCAGCCAGTATTGGTCCTTCTCCTTGATACCACGAATACGAGGATCCTTACGCAGGCTTTGCAGGATCAGGGAGGCTATGCAGTGTAGGTTTGCTGAGGCATTCGGTCCGGAGTCCTCTGGGTCACTAAGGATGACATGGTTCGCTGCCGCCTCCTCCCAGCCACGTACAAGTCCATGTGTTTCTTGGGACTGATCCCTTAAAGACTGCTGCTGATGCTGAGTGCCAGGCTCCACCTCCATACTGACACAATCTTCCTCCTCCTCCTCCTCGTCCTCTTCCTGTGTGATCGGCGGGCACGCAGGAACACTGTCTGGATAAAGGGGGCCTTGAGAGCTAAGGAAGTCCTCCTCTTCCTGCCTCTGTTCTGCCTCAAGTTCCCTGTCCATTATTCCACGCAGCGTGTGCTCCAACAGGTGGACAAGGGGGACAGTGTCACTGATGCATGCACTGTCACTGCTCACCATCCTCGTGGCCTCCTCAAATGGTGACAGGACAGTGCATGCATCCCTGATCATGGCCCACTGGCGTGGGGAAAAAAAACCAAGCTCCCCTGACCCTGTCCTGGTGCCATAGTCGCACAGGTACTCATTGACGGCCCTCTGCTGCATGTGCAGCCGATGCAGCATGGCCAACGTTGAGTTCCACCTGGTGGGCATGTCACAGATTAGGTGGTTCTTGGGCAGGTTAAACTCCTTTTGGAGGTCCGTCAGCCGAGCACTGGCATTATATGACCATCGGAAATGCACACAGACTTTCCTGGCCTGCCTCAGGACATCCTGTAAGCCCGGGTACCTGCCCAAGAACCGCTGCACCACCAAGTTAAGGACGTGAGCCAAACAGGGCACATGGGTCATTTGTCCCTGTCGGAGGGCAGAGAGGAGGTTGGTGCCATTGTCGCAAACCACCATTCCTGCCTTAAGTTGGCGTGGCGTCAACCACCTCTGAACCTGCCCCTGCAGAGCTGACAGAACCTCTGCCCCAGTGTGGCTCCTGTCCCCCAAGCACACCAGCTCAAGCACCGCATGGCATCTTTTGGCCTGCGTACTTGCGTAGCTCCTTGAACGACTACGGAGCACCGCTGGTTCTGAGGAAGAGGCCATGGAGGAAGAGGAAGAGGAGGGGGTGGAGGAGAGAGGTGTGTCACAATCATTAGCATTTTGGAGGCGTGGTGGCGGAACAACCTCCAACACTACTGCACCTTGTCCTGCATCCTTCCCAGCTGCCAGCAGAGTCACCCAATGCGCCGTGAAACTTAGGTAACGTCCCTGTCCATGCCTGCTGGACCATGAGACAGCGGTAATATGCACCTTACCGCTGACCGCCCTGTCCAGCGAGGCATGGACATTGCCTTCCACATGCCGGTAGAGAGCCGGAATCGCCTTCCGTGAGAAAAAGTGGCGTTTGGGTACCTGCCACTAAGGAACCGCACATTCCACAAACTCACGGAAGGGGGCAGAGTCTACCAACTGAAAAGGCAGCAGTTGAAGTGCCAGCAATTTTGCCAAGCTAGCATTCAACTGCTGGGCATGTGGATGGCTGGGAGCAAACTTCTTTCGGCGGTGCAGCAGCTGGGGCAGGGAAATTTGCCTGGTACAATCTGACGTCGGTGTACCAAAAGCAGATTGCCCACAAGTACTTGGCTGTGACACACCTAATTCTACACCTTCATTCCTCTCAGTGCAGGTCTCAGAGAGGACTGAAGGTCTAGTGGAGTTGGAAATCTCAGCTGATGAGGAGCAAGGAGAGGTCCTCTTTGTTCTTTGGTGTGGGTCTTTTAGATGCGCTTGCCAACGAACTGCATGGCAGGTCAACATATGTCTGGTCAAGCATGTGGTACCCAAGCGGGAGATGTTTTGGCCACATGAGATACACTTGAGACATATGTTGCAAATAGCAGCGGTGCGATCTGATGCACTCGTCTCAAAAAAGGCCCACACCAAAGAACTTTTTGAATAATGCGCAGAGACTGCAGCGCCCTGCACATGTGATGCAGTCAATGTGCTGCCCTTAGGCTGGCCCCTGGAGGGCATCCTGCCTCGTTGGTGATGTGCCGCCTCCTCCTCCTCCTCCTCTCTCCTATCAGGCACCCACGTTGAGTCAGTGACCTCATCATCCCCTCCCTCCTCATCACTGGAGAAAACCTGGCAGTATGCTGCAGCAGGGGGAGCATGACTGCCAGATTGCTGTCCTTCTTGGGCACCCCCTCTGTCCGTGCTCATGTTACTGCCTTCATCGAGCTCAGTATCATCATCAGAGCCTTCCAAACGCTGGGCATCCTCCTGGAGCATGTACCCAACACTGTGGTCAAACAGTTCGAGGGACTCCTCAGGAGGACATGGTGGAGCTAGGGAAGGAGTCACTGATGACATTGAGCCGAGGGAAGAGGCCACTGCTTTGCCAGACAAAGCACCCTGGGCATGGGTGAGAGAGGATGAGGAGGATGAGGACGGCTTGGTCATCCACTCGACCAAGTCTTCCGCATGTTGCGGCTCAACACGGCCAGCTGCCGAAAAAAAGGCCAAGCGTGTCCCATGGCCACGTGCTGATGAGGATGCACCGTCTCCACGACCAGCACTAGACACAGAGCCTGCTTGCCCTCTCTTATTGGCTTGTGACTGTCTGCCTCTCCTTCTTGGCCTTCCAGACATACTAATGGCCTGTAGCTGCACTAAGCTGGGATATATATTTATATATATATATATATATATATATATATATATATATATATATATATATATATACTGCAGCTAGCAAAATCAACTGCCTGCCTGTAGTATGAGAACACCGCCAACCTTCTACAGGTAGCTTTAGCTGAACACTGTGAGGTGGACGCACCCCACTAACTTGTAGGTTTAGCTGAACACTGTGAGCAGGACGCACTGCACTAACTGTAAATAGTCTAGCTGCCTGACCGTGGTACTAATAGGATCAAAAGAACACCAGTAATTTTCTTCAGGTAGCTGTAAATACTTTAACAAGACAAGCCTGCCTGTCAGTAGGAAGATAACAGGAACGGATCTAGCTGAACACTGTGAGCAGGACGCACTGCACTAAATGTAAATAGTCTAGCTGCCTGACCGTGGTACTAATAGGATCAAAAGAACACCAGTAATTTTCTTCAGGTAGCTTTATATACTGTAACAAGACAAGCCTGCCTGTCAGTAGGAAGATAACAGGAACGGATCTATCTGAACACTGTGAGCAGGACGCACTGTACTAAATGTAAATAGTCTAGCTGCCTGACCGTGGTACTAATAGGATCAAAAGAACACCAGTAATTTTCTTCAGGTAGCTGTAAATACTGTAACAAGACAAGCCTGCCTGTCAGTAGGAAGATAACAGGAACGGATCTAGCTGAACACTGTGAGCAGGATGCACTGCACTAAATGTAAATAGTCTAGCTGCCTGACCGTGGTACTAATAGGATCAAAAGAACACCAGTAATTTTCTTCAGGTAGCTTTATATACTGTAACAAGACAAGCCTGCCTGTCAGTAGGAAGATAACAGGAACGGATCTAGCTGAACACTGTGAGCAGGACGCACTGTACTAAATGTAAATAGTCTAGCTGCCTGACCGTGGTACTAATAGGATCAAAAGAACACCAGTAATTTTCTTTAGGTAGCTGTAAATACTGTAACAAGACAAGCCTGCCTGTCAGTAGGAAGATAACAGGAACGGATCTAGCTGAACACTGTGAGCAGGACACACTGCACTAAATGTAAATAGTCTAGCTGCCTGACTGTGGTACTAATAGGATCAAAAGAACACCAGTAATTTTCTTCAGGTAGCTTTATATACTGTAACAAGACAAACCTGCCTGTCAGTAGGAAGATAACAGGAACGGATCTAGCTGAACACTGTGAGCAGGACGCACTGCACTAAATGTAAATAGTCTAGAAGATAACAGGAATGGATCTAGCTGAACACTGTGAGCAGGACGCACTTTACTTAATGTAAATAGTCTAGCTGCCTGACCGTGGTACTAATAGGATCAAAAGAACACCAGTAATTTTCTTCAGGTAGCTGTAAATACTGTAACAAGACAAGCCTGCCTGTCAGTAGGAAGATAACAGGAACGGATCTAGCTGAACACTGTGAGCAGGACGCACTGCACTAAATGTAAATAGTCTAGCTGCCTGACCGTGGTACTAATAGGATCAAAAGAACACCAGTAATTTTCTTCAGGTAGCTTTATATACTGTAACAAGACAAGCCTGCCTGTCAGTAGGAAGATAACAGGAACGGATCTAGCTGAACACTGTGAGCAGGACGCACTGTACTAAATGTAAATAGTCTAGCTGCCTGACCGTGGTACTAATAGGATCAAAAGAACACCAGTAATTTTCTTTAGGTAGCTGTAAATACTGTAACAAGACAAGCCTGCCTGTCAGTAGGAAGATAACAGGAACGGATCTAGCTGAACACTGTGAGCAGGACACACTGCACTAAATGTAAATAGTCTAGCTGCCTGACTGTGGTACTAATAGGATCAAAAGAACACCAGTAATTTTCTTCAGGTAGCTTTATATACTGTAACAAGACAAACCTGCCTGTCAGTAGGAAGATAACAGGAACGGATCTAGCTGAACACTGTGAGCAGGACGCACTGCACTAAATGTAAATAGTCTAGAAGATAACAGGAATGGATCTAGCTGAACACTGTGAGCAGGACGCACTTTACTTAATGTAAATAGTCTAGCTGCCTGACCGTGGTACTAATAGGATCAAAAGAACACCAGTAATTTTCTTTAGGTAGCTGTTAATACTGTAACAAGACAAGCCTGCCTGTCAGTAGGAAGATAACAGGAACGGATCTAGCTGAACACTGTGAGCAGGACGCACTGCACTAAATGTAAATAGTCTAGAAGATAACAGGAACGGATCTAGCTGAACACTGTGAGCAGGATGCACTGCACTAAATGTAAATAGTCTAGAAGATAACAGGAACGGATCTAGCTGAACACTGTGAGCAGGACGCACTGCACTAAATGTAAATAGTCTAGAATTTAACAGGAACGGATCTAGCTGAACACTGTGAGCAGGACGCACTGCACTAAATGTAAATAGTCTAGAAGATAACAGGAACAGATCTAGCTGAACACTGTGAGCAGGACGCACTGCACTAAATGTAAATAGTCTAGAAGATAACAGGAACGGATCTAGCTAAACTGAATACAGTGTATATATATATATGCAACACCTGGGATGCATATAACAATACACTGTAAGTGCAGCTAACTGACTGACTGTTCTGCCTAATCTATCTAACTCAAATCAAATGACACTGTCTCTCTGTCTATCTCTTTCAACGCCGGAACACACACTACACAGGGCCGCCGTGCAGGCGGCCTTATATAGTGTGGGGCGTGTACTAAATCCCCTGAGCCATAATTGGCCAAAGCCTCCTTGGCTTTGGCCAATTACGGCTCTCTGTTCAGGCGGCGCTGTGATTGGCATGCGGGTCATAGTGCATGCTTGGCCAATCATCAGCAAGCAATGCATTACGATGCCGCAGTGAATTATGGGCCGTGACGCGCCACACGAATTTGGCGCGAACGGCCCATATCGTTCGCAATTCGGCGAACGACCGAACAGCCGATGTTCGAGTCGAACAAGGGTTCGACTCGAACACGAAGCTCATCCCTAATCCTCAGCATTCACAATTTATAAAGAATGCAATAAGAAATGTAAGGGTGCAATTAGGACGGCTAAGATAGAACATGAAAGACACATAGCGGAGGAGAGCAAAAAAAATCCCAAGAAATTCTTTAAGTATGTAAACAGTAAAAAAGGGAGGACAGACCATATTGGCCCCATAAAGAATGAGGAAGGACATCTGGTTACAAAGGATGGGGAGATGGCAAAGGTATGGAATTTATTCTTCTCAGTCTTCACAAGTGAATCGGGGGGCTTCAGTAACCAAAACTGCAGTGTTTATCCTCATGACACAACACAGGAAGCACCTACATGGTTAACAGAGGACGGAAGTAAAATTAGACTTCAGAAACTTAACATTAATAAATCACCGGGACCAGATGGCTTGCATCCAAGTGTACTTAGGGAACTCAGTCAGGTGATTGCCAGACCGTTGTTCCTAATTTTTACAGACAGTCTATTGACAGGAATGGTACCAGCTGATTGGAGAAAAGCCAATGTAGCACCAATATTTAAAAAGGGCCCAAAAAACATCCCTGGGAATTACAGACCAGTTAGCCTAACATCAATAGTATGTAAACTCTTGGAGGGGATGATAAGGGACTATATACAAGATTTTAGTAATAAGAACGATATCATTAGCAGTAATCAGCATGGATTCATGAAGAATCGTTCTTGCCAAACCAATCTATTAACCTTCTATGAGGAGGTGAGTTGCCATCTAGATAAAGGAAGGCCCGTAGACGTGGTGTATCTGGATTTTGCAAAAGCATTTGACACAGTTCCCCAGAAACGTTTACTGTACAAAATAAGGTGCGTTGGCATGGACCATAGGGTGAGTACATGGATTGAAAACTGGCTATAAGGGCGTGTTCAGAGGGTGGTGATAAATGGGGAGTACTCAGAATGGTCAGGGGTGGGTAGTGGCGTTCCCCAGGGTTCTGTGCTGGGACCAATCCTATTTAATTTGTTCATAAACGACCTGGAGGATGGGATAAACAGTTCAATCTCTGTATTTGCAGATGATACTAACCTAAGCAGGGCAATAACTTCTCCGCAGGATGTAGAAATCTTGCAAAAAGACCTGAACAAATTAATGGGGGGGGGGGGCGACTACATGGCAAATGAGGTTCAATGTAGAAAAATGTAAAATAATGCATTTGGGTGGCAAAAATATGAATGCAATCTATACATTGGGGGGAGAACCTCTGGGGGAATCTAGGATGGAAAAGGACCTGGGGGTCCTAGTAGATGATAGGCTCAGCAATGGCATGCAATGCCAAGCTGCTGCTAATAAAGCAAACAGAATATTAGCATGCATTAAAAGGGGGATCAACTCCAAAGATAAAACGATAATTCTCCCACTCTACAAGACTCTGGTCCGGCCGCACCTGGAGTATGCTGTCCAGTTCTGGGCACCAGTCCTCAGGAGGGACGTACTGCAAATGGAGCGAGTACAAAGAAGGGCAACAAAGCTAATAAAGGGTCTGGAGGATCTTAGTTATGAGGAAAGGTTGCGAGCACTGAACTTATTCTCTCTGGAGAAGATACGCTTGAGAGGGGATATGATTTCAATTTACAAATACTGTACTGGTGACCCCACAATAGGGATAAAACTTTTTTGCAGAAGAGAGTTTAATAATACTCGTGGCCACTCATTACAATTAGAAGAAAAGAGGTTTAACCTTAAACTACGTAGAGGGTTCTTTACTGTAAGAGCGGCAAGGATGTGGAATTCCCTTCCACAGGTGGTGGTCTCAGCGGGGAGCATTGATAGCTTCAAGAAACTATTAGATAATCACCTGAATGACCGCAACATACAGGGATATGTAATGTAATACTGACACATAATCACACACATAGGTTGGACTTGATGGACTTGTGTCTTTTTTCAACCTCACCTACTATGTAACTATGTAAAAACTGCATTTTGTATATACTCAGGTTATCTTTGTGTAATAATAACATTTGTTTGATGGTCTGAGTCATTTAAGTGTGACAAATATGCAAAAAAAATTTAAATCAAAAAGAGGGCAAATACTTTTTCACAGCATTGTATTTCAGTGCGTTACGCGGTGTTTAATGCAGTATATTTCAGAGCAATGCCGCAAGTTCAACATCGTATATTTCAGTGCGTTACATGCCGTTTAACGCAGTATATTTCAGAGCATTACTGCAAGTTTAACGTTGTATATTTCAGTGCCTTATGTGCCATTTAATGCAGTATATTTCAGTACATTACATGCCATTTAACGCAGTATATCTCTATGTATTAATTTCCTTTTAAGCGGTATATTTCTGTGCGTTAGTGCACATTTAACGCAGTATAGTTCATTGTGTCCCGTGACATTTAACGCAGTATATTTCAATGCGTTACTGCAAGTTTATTGCTGTATATTTTAGTGCGTTACATGCCATTTAACGTTGTATATTTCAGAGTGTTACGTGTCGTTTAACGCAGTATATTTCAGTGTGTTACTGCAAGTTTAAAAGCCATATATTTCAGTGCATTATGTGTCATTTAACGCAATGTATTTCAGTGCGTTAAGTGTCATTTAATGAAGTATATTTCTGTGCGCTGCGGGCAATTTAACGCAGTATATTTCTGTGTGTTACAAAATATGGGGAGTTTTGGGACTTTATTTAAAATCTTTTTTATTAGGTTTAAAAGAGTATAGGTTAACATAGTAAAGTTTAGTAACGGTGTTAGGAAGGAAATTACATGCATATGTATGAGTTGGTACACACGTGTCAAAGAATTCGGTATGAGTAAACATAGCATAAACAAAGAGTTATATCATTCTGTGGGTGTTAAACTGAAGAATTACCACATATGCTTTTGAATCAATAATACATAAAACAATATATGTTGAACCGTATAAAAGAAAAGAAAAAACTGGGAGGGATGGGATAACGGGGGGGGGATATTAGGTTACCCAATTACCTTATGTCACAGTGTTATATCAGGACTCCTGATTTGTGTGATTTTCAGCAGGGGGATTGTGAGGGGTTTAAGCTATGTCTCGTTGTAGAGTTCTCTCCAAGGAAACTATTGCTCATAGAATTTAGTTAAGCCACCTAGTTTGTAAGCCATTAATTGTTCCAGAAAGTATGTCTCGGAAGTGAGATTCACCACTTCGCTAACATTCGGGGCTGTGATAGATTTCCATTTCCTCATGAGAATTAATCGTGCAGCAAAAAGTGTATGCATAGCCAAATGTTTAAGGCTCTTTGGAAATTTCTCTATGCCAATGCTCAGAATTGCCAGTTTAAAGTTGGGTCTGGAGATAAACCCAGTCAGCTTAGTAACGAGCTTGAACACTGAGTTCCAGTAACTACGTATATTGGGACAAAACCATAATATGTGAGAAAGAGTGCCTATTAGGCCGCAGCCTTGCCAACATTGGTTAGATTGTTCAGGCGTAAACTTAGCTATCATGTATGGCTTATAGTACCATTGAAGATGGAGTTTCTGTGCCATTTCCCAGTACGTAGCACATTTAGAAGTTGACATATTGTTTGATATTGCTTTTCCAATACTCTGGATAAGTGTCCCCAGTGGACCCTGTCGAAGGCCTTCTCTGCGTTCAATGTTAACAGCAGAGAAGGCCTTCAAGAAGATCCTGCTGATGTATGAGGTTTATGACACATCTAGTGGCATCAGCGGCCTGGCGGCCTGGCACAAATCCCATCTGGTCTGGTTTAACAAGAGTAGGTAGGTAGGATTGGAGCCTAGTGGAGATGAGTTTTGCATATATCTTTAAGTCGACATTGAGGAGAGAAATAGGCCCGAAGTTTTGTACATATGCAGAGTCCTTCACCGGTTTTGGTATGGTAATAATCTTTGCAGTCAACATTTCTGCCGGGAAGGAAGGTCTGGACACAACGGCATTGAACATCACCTCCATATGTTTAGTTAGGGTGTTGTGGAACAATTGATAGTATTCAGAGGAGAATCTGTCAGGCCCGGGTGCTTTTTCATGTGGGAGTGTTTGAATAGCTTTCAAAATCTCTCCTTGTGTAAAGGGTTGGTTAAGGAGTGACCTGTCCTCTGAGGAGAGGGGAGGCAAGTCGATTGAGTTCAGGAATTTTTCTATTGTTTCTGAAGTAGGTTGTGGGGTGCCTTACTGGTGTTTGAGATTATATAGGGAGCTATAGTAGACACTGATGGCATCTGCTATATCCTGTGGGTTCAGTAGTTTTTGACCTGTTTTGGGGTGGAATATGTTGGGTAGATTTTGTTTGGCTGTTTTATCTTTAGGTTGGCTTGTGAGCACTCTACCCGCTTTGTTGCCATGGAGATAAAAGTTAGCTTTCGATGCTCTTAGTTGTTTAAGGTGTTGGTTTGTTAGGATTGCTCTAAGGTCAAGTCTTGCCTGGGTGAATTTCGCCAATGTGTGTGAAAGAGGATATTGTTTGTGGGGTTGTTCTAGAAGTACTATGGAGGCAAGTGTTTCATTCAGCCGCTGTGACCTAAGCTTCCTAGCAATGGAACTCTGCTTCATCAAAACGGCACTTATAAAGACCTTGTGTGAATTCCACAGTGTGAAGGGGTCCACCGTGGATGGAGCGTTTATTTAAAAAAATTCTTGCAATGCTTTTTGTATTTGAAGCGTGTGCCCTGGACGGGCCATCAGCACTGCATCGTTATGCCATCTGTTCGCTCTCGCCCTCAGCTTCCCCCTCCCCCATGAAATGGACACAGGCGCGTGGTCTGACCAGGTAATGTTACCAATTTCTGACTCTTGGACATCCTGTAAAATAAATTTATTTGTTAAGAAAAAATCATACGGGTGTAATTTTTATGGGCGTGAGAAAAAAAGGTAAAATCTTTTTCCGTGGCGTGTTGGCAACGCCAGACATCAAATAGAGTAGACAAATTCAGGAGGTTCACTATGATTGCTCTGGGGGAACGATTTGGTGAGGAACTTGACGTATCCATTTTGCGGTCTGCTATCGCCTTAAAGTCCCTGCACATGATAATGTGACCTTGACAAAGGGGATGGATCTTTTTCCTGATTTTGTTCAGTGCGGAAATCGGTCTAATATTGGGTAAGTAAACCATGATGATAGAGTAGAGAACGTTGTTTATCTGACCCACTAGTACTAGATACCGTCCCAGAGGGTCCATTTCCAGGGAGATCAAGGTGAATGCCACCGAGTCCTTTATAGCAATGAGAACCCCTCTTTTCTTTGAGGGAGCATTGGCTTGATATACATGAGGGAACCTTTTATGCTTAAAGGTAGGAGGTATGTGTGAGGCGAAGTGTGTTTCCTGTAGACAAAAAAATGTCACAATTAAACCGTTGTGTCTCTTTCCATGCCATGTGCCATTTAGTTGGGCTGTTCAGGCACGTTCAGTGAGAAAATTTTAAACTGCATCTTGTAGTTAGTAGACTTCTTATTCAATAGGAAAGAGCTTGGAGAAAATGTCTAGCTTGTATTAGGTACTTTGATGGGATATCAAATGTTGAGATTCAAATCCTGGTATGTAGCTGGGGAGTGGGTAATGACCATGTGCTGGAGTCAGGCAATTGGGTAGATGACAAACATTTAGTGAGGGGGTGAGTAATTAAGGAAGAGGGAATAGAACCAACTGTTCCCTCGGGAACAGAAATCTGGAACTGGAAACAAAAAAGTATGGTTCTAGCCAGACCCTGAGTGGGTTATAGTTCGCAACTTTCAGGGGGACAACTGCAACTGTAAAACTTAGTAATCAGCTTGTGCATTATATTAGCTCGCCGGAACTAAGTTTGCTTATCCATAGTTTAGTTCATCCAGGCCCTTGTTTAGTGGAAGGGGCTCTGAGGTGAGGATAGTCAGTGTGTGGTGAGTTCGACCTTTCTGTGGTAGCAATGTCTGGGTCTAGGATTTGCCAATCTCGTAAAAGGCGAATGCCCTCTTTTAGAAAAGTGATCATGTATAATTGATCATCCTTTGTGACAAGGAGTTTCGCCAAGTACCTCCATTGGTATGAGATGTGGTGGTTCCTCAGAAGTTTCGTTATGGTGGCTAGTTGTCTGCGTTGCTGCATGGTGCGCGCAGACAGGTCAATGAACAGCGAGAGCATCTGCAAGTGGTCTGGTAGTTGATCAGCATGTCTAAAGGCCGCCATTAGTTTATCTTTGGTAGGAAAAAAATGTATGCGGGCTATGGTATCCCTGGGCAGATGAGCGGGGATGTGTTTAGGTGGTATATTAGAGATCCGCACTTAGGAGATTAAAGGGTTGCAGCCTCCCCCTGATTAGTTCCCAATGGGACCTATTTAAGTATAAAAAAGGAAAATTGGGGATATGGCGCTACCCTGTAGTGACGCAATTTATAAGTTTAAAATAAAAGATAGAAAATAAACAGGTAGTACACAGCCCAGTGCATCTGTACACACTCTCAGGTGCAAATCTATATGAAATGAACAGGTTTTTTCGAATAGGTGATATATAAGTGCGTGAAATTAATGTAAGCATACAATAAGCTAAGTCACAAAAATTTTTTTTCCAGTGCATCCACCCTTATTGCAGACAACGGTGTTGAAAAATGCTTAATTGTCCAAACAATATATGTATTTAGTCCAATTCCCTCTACTCCTGATGAGGTTAACTGTGAAACAAATACTAAACTTATGCCAAAAAAATGCGTGTATATATACAATTTTATAATTAAAAAACTAATTAGCTCATATAAAGTGTATTAAAAAGTCCAAGCCGGGATTACAAGGGTATCTTCCCAGCATGTGCAATCCAGAAAAAATATAAATAAATAAATGAATAAAGAAAAAACGGTGACTTCTGTGCTCATAGAATCCGGTGACTTCAGGTGCTTCCCCAGTGTTTCCCCACTCACCAGAAGTAATCACCCCTACAGGGGTAGTAGGCATAGAGTGGGTGGCTTTGGATGGACGTCCCCTTGGGTGTCCCGCCTTGTACTCCGCTCCTCCACAGGCTCGCACCAGCAGTCCGGTTCGGAGCTCCCAGCATACGCTCCAGACCTGGCCCCCTCTGTATCCTAGCAGCACCAATCAGTCCTCTCTTTCCAGCTCCGCCTCTTTGTGAAATGACATCTCCACCTCCTTTGAGAACATCTGCAGCAACACAGACAGTGAGCGGTTCACCTCCGGGCAGCCATCTTCCCGCTGGGTATTCTGGGTAATTCCGGAGCGTATGCCGGGAGCTCCACACCGGACTTCTGGTGCGAGCCTGCGAAGGAGCGGAGTACAAGGCGGGACACCCAAGGGGACATCCATCCAAAGCCACCCACTCTATGCCTACTACCCCTGTAGGGGTGATTACTTCAACACTGGGGGAGCATCTGAAGTCACCGGATTCTATGAGCACAGAGGTCACCGTTTTTTCTTTATTCATTTATTTATTTATATTTTTTTCTGGATTGCACATGCTGGGAAGATACCCTTGTAATCCCGGCTTGGACTTTTTAATACACTTTATATGAGCTAATTCGTTTTTTAATTATAAAATTGTATATATACACGCATTTTTTTGGCATAAGTTTAGTATTTGTTTCACAGTTAACCTCATCAGGAGTAGAGGGAATTGGACTAAATACATATATTGCATTTGTTTCACAGTTAACCTCATCAGGAGTAGAGGGAATTGGACTAAATACATATATTGTTTGGACACTTAAGCATTTTTCAACACCGTTGTCTGCAATAAGGGTGGATGCACTGGAAAAAATATTTTTGTGACTTAGCTTATTGTATGCTTACATTAATTTCACGCACTTATATATCACCTATTCAAAAAACCTGTTCATTTCATATAGATTTGCACCTGAGAGTGTGTACAGATGCACTGGGCTGTGTACTACCTGTTTATTCTCTATCTTTTATTTTAAACTTATAAATTGTGTCACTACAGGGTAGCGCCATATCCCCAATTTTCCTTTTTTATACTTAAATAGGGGATGTGTTTAGGTTTTGGTAGCCTGTGTATGCGGTCAATTAGTAAATCCTCTAGGTGGGAGTTCAGGCAGCGCAGCTTCCATCACGTCTGTGAAGAAAGTCATTAGGTCAGGATTTTTAATTGCTTCAGGGATTCCTCAAATTTTAACATTATTGCATCTGGAGCGATCCTCCGGGTCTGCGATTTTTTATTTCATCCAAGTGATTTCATCCTCATGAGTGTTATGAGCGTCTATCAACTCATTAAAAGTAGAGATGGGTATGGGGGTACATCACCCCCATGAGAGTATATGAACGATTGTCATCCTGTAGTTTTTTTCTCTGTTCTTGACTATGCCTCCATGCTGTATGGAATGATTTATTTGTTTGATTTTCTTTTCTGATTTTTTAATAAAATGTATAATATAGACGCTTTCACGTCTTTTTTAAGTAGATCAATAAAACAATATTTTTTACTTGAATGGGTCTGGTGGTCTGTTAAAGTCCCAATCCTAGGGGGATTTTTTGTTCAACCATTCTTTGAATCGTTGTGGTCGGGGGAAGTGTTCATGATCTCAGGCTTCCTGTGATACAGAGACAGGGGGGCTAGAGATTGTACAGGCTGCCCCCACCCAGACATGTCCATAAGACTCCCCTAGTCATTGTTAATTAGTTGTTGTATAAATTCATTTTTCCTGTGTTGACATTCACATCCTGCGTTGTTACATCCTGTGTTGTCACAACCTGTGTTGTCATATCCTTATTTGGTCATATCCTGTGAGGTCACATCCTGTGTAGGAGGCGATTGGCTCTTGGAGCCAGGACCTCCTGTTTGTAATTTCTTTTGTTGTCTTTGAATAAAAGAACGAGTGAACTGCTCAGCGGCAGTGATGCTGAGATGAGGATGTAAGTATGGTCATGTCTGTTTACTGGGGAAATGCCAGAGACATGGGTTATTTAGAGATGCATTATGCCATTACGGGTGAAAGGGTGCTTATTAGCGCAAGAGTATAGTGGAATATCCACAACAGTTAAGATGGGGCCATGGTACGAGTGAACAGAACCTCCTCCACATCGGATCAATCTTTGTCCGATGTGTTAGGTAGGTTCTGCTTTGCAAAAGAACACATTTTTCGTCTTTTAGTATAATGCTGGAATTTTTATTGTATGTTTGTTATGTGTAAGTAACTGTATGTTGTGTAATAAGTATTGTGAATATTACCTATTGTATGGGACAAGTAGATTGTTTAACTCACTCAAGACAGATAGTTTGTATTGAAGTAGTTTTGAAAGCTTTGATTTGAGAAAATGGCTGCTGCATATTCAAGTGGCCATGTGGCTTGGGAGAGGGGTGGCCAAGCATGGCTGTCCCATCATTTACAATTGTAAAAGTTGGTTACTCTCTGTAAACAATAGCATGGGGGAACACTTTTTGTTCTGGTTCCTATGGGTTGCTGATGCCAGAATAAGTATGTGAACTTTATGTGGGAACAAGAGTAAGTTTCAGCCGTGTTATTGTGTTATATGTAATAATGATGTTGTGTGCCAAGGTCCCTAGTGGTATGTAGAATGAAATGTTTGTAAGTGTTCATGTGGTGTCTCAGGTGTGTGACTTTGTGGAGAAAGAGATTCTAGTAAAGAAGTCTGATTTTGGCGGGATCAACAACTACATTTCATTTGTTAATGGCGCCATTTTGTTGTGGCCTGGCTTTCATCAGCCATTTTTCTTTTCTTCTGTTGTTGTCTGCCATTGCGGCCATTGTCGTCGGCCTTTTTGAGAGGCGCAGTTTAAGGATTTTGTGCTGTTTGGCCCGTGGTTCATCCTAGAGGGAAAGCTGCTCCAATTCCTTTGTGTGTGTGTAGTAGGGATGAGCCGAACACCCCCCTGTTCGGTTCGCACCAGAACATGCGAAGAGGAAAAAAGTTCGCTCGAACACGCAAACACCGTTAAAGTCTATGGGACACGAACATGAATAATCAAAAGTGCTAATTTTAAAGGCTAATATGCAAGTTATTGTCATAAAAAGTGTTTGGGGACCTGGGTCCTGCCCCAGGGGACATGGATCAATGCAAAAAAAAGTTTTAAAAACGGACGTTTTTTCAGGAGCAGTGATTTTAATAATGCTTAAAGTCAAACAATAAAAGTGTAATATCCCTTTAAATTTCGTACCTGGGGGGTGTCTATAGTATGCCTGTAAAAGGGGCGCATGTTTCCTGTGTTTAGAACAGTCTGACAGCAAAATTACATTTTGAAGGAAAAAACTCATTTAAAACTACCCGCGGCTATTGCATTGCCGACAATACACATAGAAGTTCATTGATAAAAACGGCATGGGAATTCCCCAAAGGGGAACCCCGAACCAAAAAAAAAAAAAATGACGTGGGAGTCCTCCTAAATTCCATACCAGGCCCTTCAGGTCTGGTATGGATATTAAGGGGAACCCCGGCCTGTTCATTGATATTAAAATAAACCAGTTAGATGGGTTTTTTTGAGCTGAGAAGACAGGAAATTCTTTACAAGATGTGATGTACAACAGGAAGTTGGTGGGAGGAGCTGGGGGTCTGTTGACTCGTGTTTGGAAGTATGACAAAATCATTTTGATTTTTAAACTTAGTTAAGGTTTATACTGTAATACAGTTTTGGGTAGAGAGCAAACAGGAAGCATCCACGTTATTGTTGTAATATCTAGGTACAGAGAGAAACCGTATTGTTCTGTAGAGAAAGTGGGTGTAAGTGTGCTGTGCAGTTTAGTCTGGCGACGCAGTGTATGGTCGTACAGTGCAATGCGCTTGTGTATGCATTCACTGTGAGGAGTAGAGACAAAATTCGGGGGTTGATCTATGGTTGTTGACGAATCATTTGGCATAGTTAATAGTTGGTTGTTAAAAAAGTGATACTCTGTAGTTCTTTTTTTTTTTTTGCCACGTCAGCAAGGTATTTTTCTGGGAGTCTTGTTTCAGTTGTTAAGGTTCAAACTCGTCCCTTCACATCATCACATCATAGTGGCAATATTTATAAGCTTTTTACAAATCAGATACATATTACAAAAACCCCTATTTCAACATACTTCCCTCTATCAGAACATCCTGGGACAATCCCAGCCCTCCCACCTCCTTTTCCAACCACCCCCACTCCCGGCCTTGCCTCTCTTATTTCGCCCCCATCTCCTGCTTCTACACCATTCTACTCCTGTTTTCACCAGTATCCACTCGTCTAGCCCTACCTTATTTACACCGTCTAGCAGCATCTAGGCCTCAAAGCTACATACCCCATACCTCAGCAGCTCTTAATGAATCTTTGTACTCCACCCATTCCCTCCATTTCATCTCAAATTCTTCCATTCTTGTCCCTTCGCTAAACCTGAAATACTCTAGACTTTTAATTTCATAACTTTTATTGAACCAGTCCCACATCGTGGGTCTACCTTTCACTTGCCAAAAATCAGGTATAAGGATTTTAGCCGCATTAGTGAGCTGTGATATTAACGTTTTCAGGTATGTCTTCGTGGACATTTCGCTCTTATGAAATAGGCACTCCCATGGGTCATCCGGGATAGTGATATTGGTGATCTCTTTAATTATTCCCCTTACCTCCCCCCAGAATTTTTTGATTTCCGGGCACTGCCACCAACTATGCGACATTGTCCCTATTTCTTTGCATCCCCACCAGCATAATTGCTAAGTTTCCTTCTGGAATTTATGTACTCTATCAGGTGTCATGTACATTCTCGCCAAGCACTTGTAGTTCGACTCCAGTAACTTGCAATTTAATCGAAGTGGCATTTACTCTTCTCAATATCTGCCACACTTCCAGGTCTTTAAGCTTGCTTTCCAATTCCTTCTTCCACTTCCTGATATATGATGGGACCTCCATGTTCCCCAGTTCCATTAATACTCTATAAATCTTAGAGAACCCCCCTTCCTTATTTTTCCCATACATATTTTCTCCAATGAGAGTACATTTTCTACCGATCTAGTTGGCTGCGGCAGTGAGTCAATAAAATGACTCAGTTGATTGTACCGCCATGGGTCAATAACTAACAGGTTATCCTTCTCTTTAAGTTCTTGGTATGTACAAATTTTATGCTGTCTCATAACATCTTTTAATTGGGCGTCTTCCTCCAAGATCCACTTCCCAAACAAGTCCTCCATCCCCGGTACAAAATATTCTGTATCCTTAAGTGGGATTAAGGGTGAATTAAACTCCCAATGCTCCCTTTTGTGCAGGTTATCCCAAACTTTAAGTGCATGTCTTGTGATATCCTGTGTTTCGGCGCTACATTTTCTTAAGTGTGGTGGGATCCATACTATCCTATTCAACGTGGTTTCACAAATTTTATTTTCCATTTTCACCCATTGTTTTTCTTTATTCTTTTTACCCAATCTATTACTCGTGCTAAAGCAATTGCCCCGTTATACTTATTAATATCTGGTGCTCCCCACTCTCCCTTTCCTTTATCTTTAATTAACTGTGCATAATTTAAACAAGGTTTTTTACCTCTCCAAATAAATCTTAAAAGCATTGTGTGTAAACTTTTGAGATACGCTTGTGGAAGTGATATTGGAAGCATCTGCATTTGTTATGTAATTTTAGGTAGTATTACCATCCATACTATCCTATCCCATAATATCCTATATAAGTTGATTATACCTCCCCAGGATAACTGACCTTGTGAGATTCTGTTCAGCTCTTTCTTTATTTCATTAAGGAGGGGCATAAAATTCACCTGGAACAAAGTCTCTTTTAATCTAGTTATTTTAACTCCTAAATAATTGAGTTCTTTTTTCCCCCAAATAAATGGAAAATGTTTTTGATATGAATAATCTCTAAGTTTGCTTTTGTTGATGTCTAATGCCGCGTACACACGGTCGGACTTTCTATCCTACTTGGTCCGGCACACTTTCTGACGGACTTTGTCCGCCAGGTGCGCCGGACTCTAAAACGGACGGACTTGCCCACACACGACCGGACTTTGCGGTGGGCTAAGTCCGCCCATCTTTCCGACGGACTTTCACCGGAGTTCCGGCGGACTTTCAAAATGAACGGACTTGCCCACACACGGACAAGTCCGTTCATTTTGAACGTGACTCAGGTGCGACGGGACTAGAAAAGGATGTCAATCTTGCCGCTTTTATCGGCGAGATTGACACCTTGCGAGCCTCATCGTGGGGCATACCAGGCCCTTAGGTCTGGTATGGATTATAAGGGGAACCCCCTACGCCGAAAAAACGGTGTGGGGTCCCCCCTAAAATCCATACCAGACCCCGATCCGAGCACGCAGCCTGGCCGGTCAGGAAAGGGGGTGGGGACGAGCGAGCCGTACCAGACTGCATGCCCTCAACATGGGGGGGTGGGTGCTTTGGGGGAGGGGGCGCCCTGCAGGGCCCCCCCACCCCAACGCAACTTGTCCCCATGTTGATCAGGACAAGGGCCTCTTTCCGACAACCCTGGCCGTTGGTTGTCGGGGTCTGCGGGCGGGGGGCTTATCGGAATCCGGGAGCCCCCTATAATAAGAGGGCCCCCAGATCCCGGTCCCCCACCCTATGTGAATGAGTATGGGGTACATGGTACCCCTACCCATTCACCCAGGGAAAAAGTGTAAATAAAACACTACACAGGTTTTTAAAATATTTTATTAAACAGCTCCGGGGGGGATCTTCCTCCGGCTTCGGGGGTCTTCTTCCGGCTTCGGGGGTCCCTCCGGTTCATCTTCTCCCGGCGTCCGGGTGGTTCTTCTCCGCTCTCTTCTGCCGGTGTTCCAGTTCTTCGGCCGGCTCCTCCGCTGTCTTCAGGTAGCTCTCTTGTCAGCAGAGGCCTGGACTTCTGGGCTACTGGGCTTCTTGTCTTCTCTTCTCTTCTCTTCTCTTCTTCTGGGCTTCTGGGCTTCTTGTCTTCTCTTCTCTTTTCCCAAAAGCCCGCCGGAAAAGTCCGCCGGAGCCCACACCTGGGCGGATTGTCCGGCACACTCTGGTCCGCCGGACCAAGTATGCCGGAAAGTCCGACCGTGTGTACGCGGCATTACATTTCCAATTTGGCAGGGTTAACCTTAAAATTGGAGAGCTTCCCATATTTTGTTAGGGTGGATATTATATTCGGGAGGGTAATCCTCGGACGAATAACATAAAACAGAGTGTCATCTGCGAAAGCGGCCAGTTTATACTCGACTTTACTGACCTTTAACCCACTAATGTCCGGGTTTTGCCTAATCTTGGAGAGAAGGGGTTCAAGAGTCAGCACAAATAACATAGGGGAGAGTGGACACCCCTGTCTTGTGCCGTTGAACATTTCGAATGGCTCCAAGAGTAAGCCATTTACCCTCACTCTCGCTGTGGGCTGGGAATATAATACCTTTATCCATCTGAGGATCCTATCCCCAAGTCCAATCTCCTCTAATGTGCACATCATGAAGCCCCAGTCTACTCTGTCAAATGCTTTTTCAGCATCAATTGAGAGAAGTAGTCCCGGGGCTCTGCTCTCTTTGAGTTTCTGCACGGCCAATAGTGTTTTAATACCATTATCTCGTCCCTCTCTTCCTAGTATGAACCCGACCTGGTCTGGGTGTATGACCTTATTTATTATTTGTTTCAATCTTTCCGCTAGCACTTTGGCAAATAATTTCATATCTACATTTAGGAGAGAAATGAGTCTGTAGCTGGAGCAAAGTGTGCTGTCCTTATAATCTTTCAGGATAATGGTTATGTTGGCTTCTAGTGCTTCCCTCCTCATTTCCCATTTATCCCCTATCCCATTCATGTAAGAACACATTTTGGGGATTAAATAATCCTGGTACTTTTTATAGTATAGGATAGTCAGCCCATCGGGACCAGGGCTTTTGCCTACGTTTCCTTAAGTGCCTTTCTTACCTCCTCCTCTGTTATAGGGGCCTCTAAGATACTTTGTTCGATTTCCGTAATTTTAGCCAATCCAATATCTTTTAAATAATTTTAAATTTTCTCCCGTTTTTGTTCCCTCCTCTCCTGGGTATCATTTTTGTTGATTGCGTACAACCCTCCAAAGTATTCTTGAAAAGTTGTCGCAATGTCTCTATTTTTAAATCTGATATCCCCAGTCCTTGTTTTAACTTTATCGATATAATTGGTATTTTTCTTTTTCCTCAAAACCTTTGCCAGGAATTTACCCGGTCTATTGCCCCCTATGTATCTTTCTTTTTTCACAAGGTTATATAACTTACGGGTTTCTTGTTCGATTAGGTCCCGCATTGCCTCTCTTTTCCTAAATAGCCTTGCCAAGACCTCCCCGTCCCCCGTTATCTTGTGTTTTTGTTCTAGGTCATAAATTTCTTTTTGCAGGGCTAGTTTGTCTTTCTCCTTTCTTCTTTTTTCCTCAGAACCCACCATCATTAAGATACCTCTAATATACGCTTCATGCGCCTCCCAGACTGTGGCTTTTGATATCTCACCCGGCACATTAAATTTAAAGTAAAGTTCTAGCTCTTCTTTGATTCGCTTGTCGATTTCTCTATCATGGAGGAGATCCTCATTTAGTTTCCAACTATTGCCCAGGTTTTTACGCTCCCCAATTTTCAGTTTCAAACACCCAGGAGCATGGTCTGAGAAGGTCGTTGTTCCAATATTTGTACCCACAACCTCCTCAAGTAGCCAGTGCTCCACCAGGAAAAAATCCAATCTAGAGTACGTCGCATGCATTGGAGAGTAGAATGTGTAGTCTCTTACATTATTGTGTTGCATCCTCCATACATCTACCAGTTGACATTGATGCAGCTTCTTTTTCAGTTTGTTCATCCACACCCCTCCCGTTCCTCGTGCATGGGACGTACTATCCTTCCCTGGCTCCAGACACAGATTGAAATCTCCAGCTATTATGCCCCCCCTTCTTGAATTCCTCGAACCTTGCTAGAACTCCCAATAGATATCTACTAGAGTTCTTGTTTGGACCATATATGTGTGCTAGTGAGCAGTCTGACCCGTTTAATTTACCTCTTAAGAACAGGAAGAGCCCCTCTGGGTCGGTCATTCTCTCTTCTAGCTTAAACCTCACTTCCTTGGCAAACCCCATCGCCACTCCTTTTGCACCACTAGTCAGAGAGTCCCCATAGAACCAAACCGGGTAATTCTTGGAGGAAATGCGCAGACACTTACCAAGAAAGAGGTGCGTCTCCTGTAACAGAACCACATCTGCTTTCAGAAATTTCAATTCGCCAATTATATTCGCACGTTTTATGGGGGAGTTCAGGCCTCTTACATTGTATGAAATTATATTTACACTAGGCATCTCTTTATTTTTTTTTTTACAGTAGGAGGAGATTTACATATCCATACTGGCCAAAGGAGTAGGAGATGATAAGGTGGATGCTTTCCTCTAACCCACCCCCCCAACCTCGCCCCCCCACCTCTCTCTCCCTCACTCTTCCCCCCCAAAACCCCCCACCCCCTCCTACCTGATTGGGGTATCAGGCCTCCCCATGGCCCAAAAACCGTGGCTCCACCAACACCTCCTGACCCCTCGGTTATCCCCCTGGAGGTTGAGCTCGAAATGGTCATCACTAGATCTGATACTCCCCCCTAAATTTGGGAGGTTCCTGTGCCTGTCCAGCCCCCACCTAAACCCCCCCACCGCCCACCCCCCCGCACCTATACCCCCCTCCTGGCATCCCCATCTATTATGTTTTAAGTCCAATGCTTATTTTCTGTTTTCCTTAAGCATAATTCTTCTTCGGTTCTGATTGTTTCATTTTAAAGACTGGTTTCCAGGCTTGCTGTTCCTCTGTAGTATCTCTATTTACTATTCTTTCCCACCAACTTGGGATTTCCACTAATGGCACATCTAGATGTTGACAAAATTTTGGTGTTTCTTCCAGGAATCTTAATGTTGCCGAGCGGCCTTCTTTACGTCCAATTAGGCAGGCTGGGAAACCCCAGGAATATTGAACATCATGCGTTTTAAGCTGGGCCAATAATGGTTTCAGGATTCTTCTCCTGGCCAGCATCTCTGCTGCCAGGTCCGGAAAAATCTGCAGGTTTGTCTCACCAAACTTCACTGATTGGTTCTTTTTCATGCAAGCCTTGATCTGCTCTTTATCTTGGTAGTTGTGGAATCTTACAATAACGTCTCTTGGGACATCCCCACTTATTTCTGCAGGTTTTCTGATCCTGTGCACTCTTTCAAACTTTATTTTACTGCTTGTATCAAGTGGATTTATCAGGCCTCCAAAGATTACATCCATTTTTTCTTGTAGGTCCTCTTTTTCTCCTTGCATCTCTGGTAGGCCTCTAATCCGAAGATTTTTCCTTCTATTCCAGTTCTCTTGATCTTCCAGTCTGTACAGTATGTTTCTCTGTTCCTTCTGTATCTCTTCAATCTGGTTTTTGAGTCCTTTTATCTCGACCCCTTGCCTATCCATCGTTATTTCGACGTCTTCAACTCTTTTTAGGATATGACTCATATCTTCGCGTAGAGATTCTATTTCTCCTTTTATAGATGTTTCGAGCTTCGCGAACATTTCTGCCATTTCACCCTTTGTTGGTAGCTGTTTTTTATTTTGTTGGGGTTCCATTGTTACTTCTTCTATTGTCTCAGTGCTTGCAGTGTGGATGTCTATCTCGGCCAGCTGTCTTCTTGTCCCTATTTTTACTAGACACTCTGGGGTTTTGCTTTTAGTCCCCGTTTGTTTTCCCGAACTTTCTTTGCCGCTATTGTATACCATGTATTTTCTGATGGTTCCCGGGCTTGCACTTGTTCTAGGCGGGGTAGCTGTCGCCCCCTTTGTTGATTTACCCTTCATTTCTTCCTAACTACTGCATTTAGTACAGGTGCCCAATCTCCTCCTGCGCTTCCTCCCCCCCCCCTTTTTTTTTTTTAATTTCCCCTTTCTCTCTCTCCTGCCCACTCTCCTCCAACCACAATCCCGGGCAGGCTCCCTCTAATATTCCCCCATCTGGGGTAGGCTCCTGAGTGTATTGTAAGTGAAGTTTGTGGATAATTCACGGGGGAAACTCGGTTTTACAAAAGTGGAAATCCAAACTTTTTGTCCTCTTGCAGTCTGTACACCTGCAGCTGGTTATTTAGATTGTAGCGACACTAGCACCAGAAACCCCTATAGTACACCTATAATTGCAAAAACTTGTTTTTTTTTCTCTGAGTTGTTATCTCTTCTTAGCGAACTTTGGCACTTAACTTCTATAGGATTCTGTAAGGTAGATCAGAATAGACCCAAGAGGGTCGCTTCATAGTAAGCAATTTTGCACCAGATACACCTACCTGTGCACCAACCTGTGCACACAACTTGCACGCCACTTGCTTAACAGTCCATACGAGAGTCCATACAACAATCTCGCAGTCCGCACAGTTGTCAATGCAGCAATGCAACAATGTCTTGTATCATCAGCCCGTTATACTGCTACGAGTTTATCGTCACCGGTATAGATGTACCCCCCATATCATTTCATTTCACAATGTGAGATAGACCCTGTCCAACTTGCTTCCGCATACAGTGTGTGTTTTTACTAAATGGGTGTGCAGACGGTGTGCAGGTTTATGGCAGATTTATGGGTTGTACTACAGAGATAATATGAGATAAAATAGAGCATTAGATCTAAAAACTCCACGAGTCTAATGCATGGGTCAGTCTAAGATTTGCAGATGGTTGCATTTGGCTTGACTTGACCTTATAGATTATCCTTGTACATTAAACATAAAATCTCCTTAAATATATAAACGATCAGAGTTGATTAAGGTTGATTAAAGTTGGGCTACTTGCCATGGGTTCGCTGTACAGGGGGTCACTATATCCTGTAGCTCCTTATAATACACTTACCCCATCAGAGGGACCTGAGCGATTTGCCAGGCTCTCACCTCCTGCAGCTTTGATATTCACCTTTTCCCCACTCCGCTGCCTTCACTGTCACCTCGCAGCCGTATACGTAAGACAGCTTGCGGCTCCGTTTTCCCAGGCTCCCGAATACTGTGAGCGCCGTGTCAGTGGCTAACACAGAGCTAGACAGGCTAAACAGGATGGAGTGGGAGAGCATCGGTTTCACCTGGCACGCCTGCTCAGATCCTACTCGGTTCATCTCTGGTGAGCCAGGAGCTCCCTCTGCTTGGTCCCACTGCGGCAACACTCACAGCAGGGGTACCAGGAGGGACGAAGGCACTGGGTTGGGGGGGGTCCGTGGGAGGCCGGGATGCGGCCTCTGCCTAAGCAAAAGCTGTCATCACAGGGAGGAGGTCTCCAGGCGTCCCGAGCTCAGCATCGAATCCAGCCCGACGCCCACATCTGGCTCCTCCCTCCACCTCATCCAGTTACTAGATACTCTGTAGTTCTGTGCCAAAATTGTTGGGACAACAAGCCATAAAGTTGGCGCCTCGGTTAGGGTTTCTAGTTGGGGGACTGGACCAGATATAGTGGTTGTAGTCCGTTGATTCACCGTAAAAGAAGGCACCGGGCGGTGCTCTCCTAAATGGGTGCAATGGTTTCCCTGGACGCAGGGGTAAGACGATAAGCCGATTCGAATCGCCATGGACAATGGCAGTCCCTGCAAGGGAAGGAATGCAAGGCTTCCCACAGTCAGAAGGTTGCACAGTACATGCAGTCTAGTTTTGGGGAAAAGGACCCCTTAAAGATTGGCAGATGCGGTCAGAGGGTACAGTAAGGTGTATTCCTTTGGAAGGTACTTTTGATGTCTGGAGGTATGAGACCTCAAAAATAAAAATATCTTGGAAATAGTTCAGCTATGGCTTCAGAAATCTGTAATGATGAGTGAGTTGATGGATGTGTAGTACACGTTTGTGTGGCTAAAATTCTTAGGCCTGTTTTTGAACTTTATGTGGCTGGTCCATACAAGATTCCGAGATGCTCTTGTGTCTTTCCCATTGTATTTTTTTTCCATCGCTAAAAGAGTGAAGGTGGCATTCCATCTGGTTGTTTTGTTTTTATCATTTTTGTTTTGGGAACTATGAAATATCTCCCCCACATTTGTATCTAAATGTTTGTCTCATGTTTTAGTCTTTGCATTGTTTGTATATAGTAACAAGAATATGTTTGAACCTACCGAGACAGCCCTCTTACATGTCGCGGGTGTTGTATTTTAGTAAGAACGTGAAAGTAGGAGTTACAGAGGGTTTAGTTATTGTCGGTTTTGAGGAATGTCAGTGACAATTTACCAGTGTACATGAATGTTGTATTGTTTACCATTCTTTGCAGGTTAAATATGAAGGATAGAGTAATAACTTTTTTTTATAAGTATCTTTTCAGGTCCAAGGAGTTTCCTGAAAGTGTATGTACATAGAAAGCAGGTTTGTGTGTGATGGAAAAATCTGGACAGCCTCACTCCGGATTGGAAAAGTGAAAAATAAAATCCTCTTTATTGAAAAAGTAATAACATGATTAAAATCCGTACATTGCTTTGTTGGGATAATGCAGCATAAACGCTAACGCGTTTCACGCTCCCATAGAGCGCTTACTCATAGCAGGTTATAAGCAGGTTATAAGAAGGTAAAAGTATCATAGGCTATTTCACTGTTTCATTGTTTTTTTTTCTGCACCATTCTAAATCCTGCGTGTCTTCCTCCAGTTTGTAATGAGGAGGAAAAGGGGGAGATGATAGTGGTGAGAATGACAAATTTTCAAACCAATAATACTAACCGCTCTAATTCTAGCCATGTTTGTGACCTAGTAGGAACGACAGGTTCCACGACTTTCTTCATTTGATGAAATTTGAATCAGCAGTCTGGTGAAGGACGCTCTCATAAGAACCTTTTTTTCAATGGTTCCAGGTATTACACCACAGTCATTAAGTTCCCACATGTCTGGGTTATTGCCACCAAAACCAGAGTTGTACTTTCCTCAGCAGCTGTCACCTACATTCTCAGCTGATGGGGTCGGTACAGTCACTGTAACATGAACTTCAAAAGGTCCACCACAGGGTTCATGAGTCCCTCCTGGACCCTGACACAATAACCAGTTTACATTCTTTCTAACCAGGTGACTGGGTCATTGTAAAGAAGTTTGAGGGACGAGACCAGGCCAGCCACTGCAAGAAGCTGCTCAACTGCACCAAAGGATGAGGAGTATCTTTGTTTATTTATATTTTTAAATTGTATTTTCCAACTAGCTAAGAAAGATAACAGGACACATGGTTGGGTCTACTTGCAGTCTCCACTGAGCTCTAGTGCCCCAGAGATGACAGCGGTACATGCTATATGTGACGTTCATATTGGTATGAGGAGTTTTAACAAACTAGTAAAATCCAAACAGACACTTGTCAATAGAATTTAACGACACATTTCTAGAGGGTAAAATTAATTATATTTTTAACAATAGCTCTGGTTCTTGCCAGCTTTAAAATCAGGACAACTAGATGGCCCACAAGTGTGCTTCAACTTTAGTTTGGTATTAATGTGGATCTACAGCTTATAAGGTAATTCCCCTAATGCAAGAGGTTCATGTGTGCTGGTGACACTCATCCCGCCATCATTTTTTTTAGTTCAAAAGATTTTTATTTTGAATGAAAGCACATTTGAAATACAGAAATATACTTTATCATATATAAGAAAACATGAAGCAACAGATGAAATATGAGATCTACATAGGTTAGCTGTAGGTAGAGAGCTGACATTTTCAGGAACCCTCAATCCATGTCAAGCCATAGGAGCACACCGACTGTCGGACAAGCTAAAGTCATCCTAATTGACAGAGGGCTTCATACCTCCCAGCACCCCTAATGGGAGCATACTGTGCCAGAAGGGGAAGCCCCCTATCACCAGCAACAGCCCGAGCTCCCTTAATACAAAAAGGTGGAACATCAGGGCATGTAGATCGGAGAGCTAAAAATCAAAGGGTTATCAGCTCTTTACCCAACCCTTAGCACTTTAACTGTTCAATTTCACGTCTAGACTAATAAAGACACTGAGTGAGTAAATATAAAACCAAGGTCCAGAGTGGACCGAAAAAAAGAAAAAAAAAAGGGGGGGAGAGGAAGGAAAGGAAAGGAAAGGAGCATCACTATTCATTCTGAGAACATTTTATATTGCCATATTAGAAGGGCCTAGGGGCGTGCCCACCAGTCGAGCCCACGGTTCCCAGGTAGTCTCAAATTTTTTGGTTGTATCTTGCACAATACTGGATAGCTTTTCCTGGGACATTATCCAGGATATTTTCCCTTTTGCCGCTAAGAGAGAAATTCTCGGTTGTTTCCAGGCCCTGGCAATCGTGAGTTTAGCCCCTAGGAGCACAAAATGTACCAGTTTACTAGAAGATTTGGAGATCCATGGGATCAAGGTGTTTAGGAGGGCCACCATAGGAGTCATGGGAACCCGGGTCCCCACCAGCTAGTCAATTATGTTGAACATTTTTTTCCAAAAGGAACGTAATCTGGGGCATTCCCACCAAATGTGGGACATCGTGCCTGTGAGTTGACAGCCCCCTGAAACACAAAGGGTCCACTGCGGGGAAAACATAAGCCAGTCTGGAAGGAGTGTAGTACCATCTCGAGATCACTTTCAGGCTGGCTTATATTAGAGTGGTGTTAAGGATAGCTTTGAAGGATTTGAAACAGGCCGTCTGCCAGCTCTCCAGGTCCCATTGGAATTGAAGGCCAGATTCCCAGACCTCCATGAAGGATGCTTTTGAGACAGGAGAGGCAAGCGACCAGTAGATTACCGAGATCCCCCCCTTCTGGACCATGGCTTGACCGCACCACAATTCGTAGTCAGTAAATTTTGGATGGAGAGGTTTATCTTTACATAGAGATTGTAAGAAGTGGGGTATTTGGCCAAACCTATATTGTTCAGAGTTGGGAAGGTCAAGCTTTTTTGATGCAGTGCTTTAGGGTGAAGGGGCCTACAGCAGTGAAGAAATGGCCTATCCTATAGGTCCTTTATCCACCCACCATTTAAAAGCTAGGACATTTTTTCCGGGGGGGGGGGGTTTGGATTATTATATAGATGAGTCAGGGGTTTATAGGCTGAGACTAGAGTGATGAGCATAGGGAGTCCCAGAGGGCAAAGGAGTGGGACAGAGAAGGTGCGAGGGTCTGTTTTTCGGGGGACTCCAAAGCAAGAAGTCTAAAGTAAAGTTAGGTACAGCATGTTTTTCTATCTGAACCCAATCAGGTTTCTTGAACCTAGAGTAAACTATTGACAATTGGGCTAATCTGGCAGCCTGATAATATTTGTAGAGGTGGGGCAGGCCAGGAACCCCTTTTTCCTATGTGTGTATAGGGCTCTTTGAGGGATTTTATAGCCCGCCTTGCCCCCAGTGAACTTAGAAGTTTGCTTTGGAAAGATTTAATGTGGTCCCTCCGGATGGGGATGGGTAGAGAGCGGAAAAATATATAATAATCTTGGGAGTAGAGTCATTTTAATCAAATTCACTCTCCCCAGCCAAGATATGGTATTTTGAGACCAGGTGCATAGGTCCGCTTCTAGCTTGCAGTACATGGGAGGATAGTTATGATTATACAGGGTTTCAGTCTTAGCTTTTAAATTAATTCCCAAATATCTAACGAAGGAGTCGCTCCATTTGAATTTGAAGGATTTTTGTAAAAGAGCCACTGTGTTGGTTTTAAAGGAAATGTTTAGTGCCTGGGATTTAGAATAGTCCACTTGTAAGTAGGGATGAGCCGAACACCCCCTGGTTCGGTTCGCACCAGAACCTGCGAACGGACCGACAATTCGCACGAACGTTAGAACCCCATTGACATCTATGGGACTCGAAGGTTCAAAATCAAAAGTGCTCATTTTAAAGGCTAATTTGCATGGTATTGTCCTAAAAAAGGTTTGGGGACCCGGGTCCTGCCGCAGGGGACATGTAACAATGCAAAAAAAAGTTTTAAAGAGAACGTTTTTTCAGGAGCAGTGATTTTAATGATGCTTAAAAAAAATTAAATATTCCATTAAATATCGTACCTAGGGGGTGTCTATAGTATGCCTGTAAAGTGGTGCGTGTTTCCCGTGCTTAGAATAGTCCCTGCACAAAATGACATTTTTAAAGAATAAAAGTCATTTAAAACTGCTTGCGGCTTTAATGTAATGTCGGGTCCTGGCAATATGGATGAAAATCAGTGAGACAAATGGCATGGGTACCCCCCAGTCCATTATCAGGCCCTTTGGGTCTTGTATGGATATTAAGGGGAACCCCGCACCCAAATTAAAAAAAGAAAGGTGTGGGGCCCCCAGGCCCTATATACTCTGAACAGCAGTATACAGGTGGTGCAAACAAGACAGGGACGGTAGGTTTGTTGTTAAGCAGAATCTGTTTGTAACTTTGGTACATTTTTAACGTGTTTAGCTCCAGCCAAAAAATCTATTTTAAGCTTTTTGGAAAACATAGGGAAGGGTTATCACCCCTGTGACATTTGTTTTGCTGTCTGTGCTCCTCTTCAGAAGATTTCACCTCACTTTTTGTCCCAATGACAAATGTTTTTTGAAAATTTGGGGGTTTTAGTGAAACAAGGATTGGTGATAAAGCATCAGTGTAAAGGAGAAAAGTTTTTCCCATATTAACTCTTACAGGAGAGAATTTCCCTTCCTAGGGGAAGATTTCATCTCACTTCCTGTTGTCTCCTTCCGTTTGCAAGTAGGAGTCGTTTGTAAGTTGGATGAATTTTGAAAGTAGGGGCCTGCCCTATATACTCAGCAGAAATCTGGGCCTTAGGTGTTGTTGTGGCCACAACACTGTAAACCCTCACAGGGCCCTGCTGTGAAATATTAGATCAAGAATTGTAATTACATGCCCCTGTTGAACAGGGGCAGAAAAATTGGGCCTTTGGTGGTGGTGGTGCTGGTGCCACTACACTGTAAGTCCTCACAGTTACTCTTGGTGGGCGCAGAATCAGGCCCTGCTGTGAAATATTACATCAAGAATTCTAATTACATGTCCCTGTTGAACAGGGACTGAAAAATTGGGCCTTAGGAACTGGTGCTGGTGCCACAACACTGCAACCCCTCACAGATACTCTAGTTGGAGCGCAGGAACTAGCCCTGCTGCAAAGAATTGCATCAAAAATTGTAATTACACGCCCCTGTTAAACAGGGGCTATAAAATTAGGCCTTAGGCACTGGTGGCGGCGCCCAGAACCAAAAATGTTCTTACAAGCTATCAGCATGATCATTGAGGAGGAAGAGGATAATTACTCAGCATAACAGGATAGTCACTCAGCATCAGCATAGGCAGTCTTTGAAGGGATCTGACATTTAAAAAAAAAAATATTCGGTTACATCAGCATCAGGTGCTTGGTAGCTGGTGGTGATCCAAGACTGATTCATTTTTATGAAGGTCAGTCGATCGACCGAGTCGGTGGACAGACGCACCCTGTGATCGGTTACAAAGCCTCCAGCAGCACTGAATGTGCATTCCGAAAGAACACTGGATGCAGGACTGGCCAGTAGCTCAATTGCATACTGTGCAAGCTCTGGCCAGTGATCCATCGTCAAGACCCAGTAACCCAGAAGATTTTCGATGGGAAGGTGTCCAAGTCAGATCTTGCCCCTAGGTATTCCTTCACCATGTAAAACAGACGCTGGCGATGGTTGCTGGAATGGATCATACCTTGGGGCTGTGGACTAAAAAATTGTCTGAACGCATCAGTCAGACGGCCACCTTCTCCACCGCTCCTTCTTTGACTGACTGAAGCCTCAGCAACACGTTGTCCAGAATCAGGAGTTTGTAACCTCCCAGTCTCTGGGAAAGCGTTGCACAGACCTTTCTGCAAGGCCTCCCGAAGATGTTTCATCCTCTGCTCCCTCTGCGACGGCAAGATAAGGTCCGCAACCTTACCCTTGTAATGTGGATCAAGGAGGGTTGCCAGCCAGTATTGTTCCTTCTCCTTGATACCACAAATACGAGGATCCTTCCGCAGGATTTGCAGGATCAGGGAGGCCATGCAGCGTAGGTTTGCTGAGGCATTCGGTCCGGAGTCCTCTGGGTCACTAAGGAGGACATGATCTGCAGCCACCTCCTCCCAGCCACATACAAGTCCATGTGTTTCTTAGCACTGTAAATGATCACTTAAAGACTGTTGCTGATGCTGAGTGCCGGGCTCCACCTCTAAACTGACACAATCCTCCTCCTCCATGTCCTCTTCCTGTGTGACTGGGGGCACACAGGAACACTGTCTGGATAAAGGGGGCCTTGAGAGCTAAGGAAGTCCTCCTCTTCCTGCCTCTGTTCTGCCTCAAGTGCCCTGTCCATTATTCCATGCAGCGTGTGTTCCAATAGGTGGACAAGGGGGACAGTGTCACTGATGCATGCACTGTCACTGCTCACCATCCTCCTGCCCTCCTCAAATGGTGACAGGACAGTGCATGCATCCCTGATCATGGCCCACTGGCGTGGGGAAAAAAAACAAGCTCCCCTGGCCCTGTCTTGGTGCCATAGTCGCACAGGTACTCATTGATGGCCCTCTGCTGCATGTGCAGCCGCTGCAGCATGGCCAACGTTGAGTTCCACCTGGTGGGCATGTCACAGATTAGGCGGTTCTTGGGCAGGTTAAATTCCTTTTGGAGGTCTGCCAGCCGAGCACTGGCATTATATGACTGGCAGGAATGCACACAGACTTTCCTGGACTGCATCAGGACATCTTGTAAGTCCGGGTACCTGCCCAAGAACCGCTGCACCACCAAGTTAAGGACATGAGCCAAACAGGGCACATGGGTCATTTGTCCCTGTCAGAGGGCGGAGAGGAGGTTGGTGCCATTGTCGCAAACCACCATTCCTGCCTTAAGTTGGTGTTGCGTCAACCACCTCTGAACCTGCCCCTGCAGAGCTGACAAAACCTCTGCCCCAGTGTGGCTCCTGTCCCCCAAGCACACCAGCTCAAGCACTGCATGGCATCTTTTGGCCTGCGTAATTGCGTAGCCCCTTAAACACCTACGGAGCACCGCTGGTTCCAAGGACAAAGCACAGGAAGAGGCCATGGAGGAAGAAGAAGAGGAGGGGGTGGAGGAGAGAGGTGTGTCAGAATCATTAGTAGTGGCATTTTGGAGGCGTGGTGGCGGAACAACCTCCAACACTACTGCCCCTTGTCCTGCATCCTTCCCAGCTGCCAGAAGAGTCACCCAATGCTCTGTGAAACTTAGGTAACGTCCCTGTTCATGCCTGCTGGACCATGAGTCAGTGGTAACATGCACCTTACCTCTGACAGCCCTGTCCAGCGAGGCCAAGACATTGCCTTCCACATGCCGGTAGAAACCCGAAATCGCCTTCCGTGAGAAAAAGTGGCATTTGGGAACCTGCCACTGAGGAACCGCACATTCCACAAACTCACGGAAGGGGGCAAAGTCTACCAACTGAAAAGGTAGCAGTTGAAGTGCTAGCAATTTTTCCCAAGCTAGCATTCAACCGCTGGGCATGTGGATGGCTGGGAGCGAACTTCTTTTTGTGGTGCAGCAGCTGGGGCAAGGAAATTTGCTTGGTACAAGTACTTGACTGTGACACACCTAATTCTACACCTTCATTCCTCTCAGTGCTGTTCTCAGAGAGGACTGAAGGTAAAGTGGGGTTGGAGATCCCAGCTGATGAGGAGTAAGGAGAGGTCCTCTTTGTTTTTTGGTGTGGGTCTTTTAGGTACGCTTGTCAACAAACTGCATGGCAGGTCAACATTTGTCTGGTCAAGCATGTGGTGCCCAAGCGGGAGATGTTTTGGCCATGCTTGAGAAATATGTTGCAAATAGCAGTGGTGCCATCTGATGCACTCGTCTCAAAAAAGGCCCAGACCAAAGAACTTTTGGAATAACGTGCAGAGACAGCAGCGTCCTGCACATGTGGAGCTCTGAGGTGTGATGCAGTCAGTGTGCTACCCACGGAGGGCATCCTGCCTCGTCGGTGATGTGCCTCCTCCTCCTCCTCCCCCTCTCTCCTATCAGGCACCCATGTCGAGTCAGTGACCTCATCATCCCCTCCCTCCTCATCACTGGAGCAAACCTGGCAGTATGCTGCAGCAGGGGGATAATGACTGCCAGATTGCTGTCCTTCTTGGGCACCCCCTCTGTCCGTGCTCACGTTACTGCCTTCATCTAGCTCAATATCATCATCAGAGCCTTCTAAATGCTGGGCATCCTCCTAGAGCATGTACCCAACACTGTGGTCCAACAGTTCGAGGGACTCCTCACAGGAGGACATGGTAAGGCCATGGAAGGAGTCACTGATGCCATTGAGCCGAGGGAAGAGGCCGCGTTGGCAACTACTTTGCCAGACAAAGTACCCTGAGCATGGGTGAGAGAGGATGAGGAGGATGATGACGGCTTGGTCATCCACTCGACCAAGTCTTCCGCATGTTGCGGCTCAACACGGCCAGCTGCCGAAAAAAAGGCCAAGCGTGTTCCATGGCTACGTGCTGATGAGGATGCACCGTGTCCATGACCAGCACTGTTGTCTCTAGACACGGAGCCTGCTTGCCCTCTTTTACTGGCTTGTGACCGTTTGCCTATCCTTGTTGGCATTCCAGACATACTAATGGCCTGTAGTGAGATGTAGCTGCACTAAGCTGGAATATATATATATATATATATATATATATATATATATATATATATATATATATATATATATATATATATATATACATACATATATATATATATATATATATATATATATATATATATATATATATATATATATATATATATATATATACACATATATATATATATATATATATATATATATACATACATACATACATACATACATACATATATATATATATATATATTGATACTGCAGCTAGCAAAATCAACTGCCTGCCTGTAGTACACCACCAATCTTCTACAGGTAGCTTTAGCTAAACACTGTGCAGATGTGGCACTACACTAACTTGTAGCTTTAGCTGAACACTGTACAGAGGTCACACTACACTAACTTGTAGCTTTAGCTGAGCACTGTGAGGAGGATGCACTACACTAACTTGTAGCTTTAGCTGAACACTGTGCAGAGGTCGCACTACACTAACTTGTAGTTTTAGCTGAACACTGTGAGAAGGACGCACTACACTAACTTGTAGCTTTAGCTGAACACTGTGCAGAGGTCGCACTACACTAACGTTTAAATAATGTAGCTGCCTGCGGTAGTGATAGGATCAGGAAAACAACACCAACCTTCTACAGGTAGCTTTAGCTGAACACTGTGCAGAGGTTGCACTACACTAACTTGTAGCTTTAGCTTAACACTGTGCAGAGCTCGCACTACACTAACTTGTAGCTTTAGCTGAACACTGTGCAGAGGTCGCACTACACCAACGTGTAAATAATGTAGCTGCCTGCGGTAGTGATAGGATCAGGAAAACAACACCAACCTTCTACAGTTAGCTTTAGCTGAACACTGAGCAGAGGTCGCACTACACTAACGTGTAAATAATGTAGCTGCCTGCGGTAGTGATAGGATCAGAAAAACACCACCAACCTTCTACAGGTAGCTTTAGTTGAACACTGTACAGAGGTCACAATACACTAACGTGTAAATTATGTAGCTGCCTGCGGTAGTAATAGGATAAGGAAATCACCACCAACCTTCTACAGGTAGCTTTAGCTGAACACTGTGCAGAGGTCGCACTACACTAACGTGTAAATAATTTAGCTGCCTGCAGTAGTGATAGGATCAGGAAAACAACACCAACCTTCTACATGTAGCTTTAGCTGAACACTGTGCAGAGGTCGCACTACACTAACTTGTAGCTTTAGCTGAACACTGTGCAGAGGTCGCACTACACTAACTTGTAGCTTTAGCTGAACACTGTGCAGAGGTCGCACTACACTAAAAAATAATGTAGCTGCCTGCGGTAGTGATAGGATCAGAAAAACACCACCAATCTTCTACAGGTAGATTTAGGTGCACACTGTGTGGAGGACGCAATACACTAACTGTAAATACTGTAGCTAATAGGACTAATAGGATCAGAAGAACACCAGCAATTTTCTTCAAATACTGTAACAACAACTGCCTTCCTGTCAGTAGGAAGATAATAACAGGAATGGATCTAGCTGAACTGAATACAGTATATATATATATATATATATATATATATATATATACATACAACACCTGGAATGCATATATATCCACAATACACTGTAAGTGCAGCTAACTGACTGACTGTCCTGCCTAATCTATCTAACTTAAATCAAATGACACTGTCTCTCTGTCTCTGTTTCTCGACGCCGGAACACACTACACAGGGCCGATGTGCAGGCGGCCTTATATAGTGTATGGCATGTACTAAACCCCCTGAGCCATAATTGGCCAAAGTCAGCTCTCTGTATAGACGGCGCTGTGATTGGCCAAGCATGCGGGTCATAGTGCATGCTTGTCCAATCATCAGCCAACAATGCACTGCGATGCCGCAGTGAATTATGGGCCGCGACACGCCACTCGAATTTGGCACGAACGGCCCATATTGTTCGCAATTCGGTGAACGATCGAACAGGCGATGTTCGAGACGAACATGGGTTCGATCAAACACGAAGCTCATCCCTATTTGTAAGCCTGATATCCTAGCGAAGGCGTCCAAGGTTTGGCATTAGTTTGGAAGAGAGGTTATGGGTGAGGTGAGGAAAAGCAGTACGTCGTCCGCGAAGAGGCCACATTTATGAGTTTGGGAGCCGCATGACATACCCTTAATATTCGGGTTTTGGCGAATCGCTATGGTGAGCGTTTCTATTGCTATCACGAATAAAAGCGGCAAGAGTGGGCATCCTTGTCAAGTCAACTTTTTTTTATTGTTATGGGCTTGGAATAGCAGCCTTGGAGCCATATACGGGCTGTGGGGTTGGAGTATAGTGCCTGCATCAGGCCCATGAATCGCTGGCCAAAGCCCCAATGTTCCAAATGCAAAAATGTGGGGCCATGAGACCGAGTCAAAGGCCTTTTGCAGGTCCAATGACAGGAGCATCCCTAAATGTTTAGGGCCCCCCTCCCATTTAGTTTGGAGAATGGATACCACATCTATTGCCCTCCTTATCTGATCTGGGCTTTGTCTGCCCGGGATGAAACCCACTTGATCCTTATTTATATATGTGTTGATAAAGGAAGCTATACGGTTAGCAAGAATTTTGGTTAGAATCTTGACATCGCAGTTAAAGTGGAGTTCCACCCACTTTTACAACTCTCCAGCATCCCTCACTAAACTGTGCACTGTAAACAAATTGGATATATTTTTATTTTTTTTCTCAGCACCTACTGTATATCTGCTGTATTCATTTTTCACTTCCTCCTCTCTGGCCGCGGCCCATCGCATCATTTCCTGTTTGCAATGCCTTCTGGGAAGGGGTGGCAACTTCCTCTGAAACTGCCATTCCTATGGAAACCTGACCTGAAACCTATTACACTGCTTGTACTGCGCTGAGCATGTGCGAGATATGCAAGGATGAAATCCAGGAAGAAACACAGTCTGGCTTCAGATGCCCACACTTAAGATGGCCACGGCCTGCTGTAAGTTTATAAAATAACGAACTACTGCTATAAACTAACAAAACATACCTTAGTTTACAGACTAACTTTACTAGAATACATTAAGCTTGTGTATTATAGGGGTATTTTTATTTAAAAAGTATAATTTCGGCCGGAACACCACTTTAATAAGCGATATAGGGCGATAATTTCCTACTTCTTCCGGATTCTTGTCCGGCTTAGGTATCACTGCAATGTACGCAGTATTGAGTTGTGGATCATGTGGGTCTCCCTTTGTTTTTGTATTGAAGAATTTTGTTAAAAGCAGGACTAAGGTGTTGGAGAACACTTTGTAAAAGGGATTTGAAAGGCCATCGGAGCCCGGAGCAGAGCCAGTCTGTGAATGGGACTTCTAGGCTGTCTTTGTGTTCTGCTGAGAGCGATGGTATGGAGAGGCCGTCTAAAAATGTGCCTAATGAAGTGTCCCTGGGGGGCGTGCATGGAGAGTAAAGGTTGTCAAAAAAACATGAAATGCTTCCAGAATTTTGGAGGGGTCAGCCGTAGTCCCTTGGCCCGGAATTCTTATTTTTGGCATTATATATGTAACGACACCCCGAGTATGAAAGGGGTTAAAGTCGTTTAGGACATTCCATTCCCAAACACAAAGGCAGCTACCGAACACTTCCATCAGCCGAATAAGGAACCCATACACATAATTCTCCCCCAAATACGAAACAAGATGCTCTGTCTTGAGGGTCAAACAGGAATCAACTCATTTATTTTCACACATGGACACAACAGATAAAATAACTCAGAGACTCTTTCCCCCCCACCCTTGGAAAAGAGGGCGGATTAAACCGTCCAATGACAATAGACACACAGGTCAGGTGTGTTCAAACTTCTCATCAGTACACAGTCTTATCAGCAGGGGGCTGCTGGAGGAATCCCCCCTCCCTCCATAGAGATACACGTCCTGTGATATCTGTAATATCTGTAATATCCAAGGCAGACAGACACAATAGAACATTGGAATGCAGCCCCACCTCAAACTAGCACAGCAAATAGTACACAACACAATGAGACAGCACACATTATATACACATATATACAGCATTGAGTCTGACTAGCACAGGTCATAGTGGGGTTCTCATTCCCCTTGTGCCCCTATTAGTGACTCCCATTACAATGGCATATCCAGGGTTCCCAGAGTTTGTGTGTCTTGGGGGACATGGACCTGAATCTAAAGTAATGCCACCTCAAGGGTCTCCAGGCATACAGCTCACAAAGAGCACAGTTCCCCCAAATGCCAGGGCCCATAATTGGTTGGCAAGAGGCTGGCATTCAGTCCCCTCCAAAAGCCTCTGTCCGGCTAGGTCTGTCACAGGCCCCTTTCTAGGAGAGTGGAGAATTTGAGATAGAGATCTTCCACAGAAAACTGTGTGTTTTGGGTCGGAGGGCCATGAGAGAAAGAGTCAGCAAAGGCAGGTGCCACCGGCCCTGCTGGGGAGAAAGCCTGGCCCCCAAATGTGTGGCTGAGCAGGGACTCTGTGGAGGCCAGTGAGGGAGTCTGAGCCTGCATTCCTGAGGTATGAGACCCAGGGGTGAAATGTAATAGAGCTGGGGCCAGCACTTGCCTGTGTTCTGGGGTTCCTTCTGTGAGGGAAGCATGAGGCTGTGAGGCCGCAGCAGCCGCAGGTGCCATCTTGGTACACCCAGGATGGATGGAGGTGGCAAATTCCGGGTCCAGATTCCTTCTGGATCCGGGTTTGTACATGCGAGGGGGGTTCTCCGGTGTGTGGGTGGCACAGATGTTGTTCGGATGGCGCTTGAGCGTGGTCGGAAGGGGTGCGGTGAGCGCTCCTGGTTCGGTGAGGTGCGGAGCTCCGGGCTCAGATGGCCATCTCGGAGCTCTCGTGCGTGCGCGCACTCTCGTCCCAGCATCTTATGTCACGGGCAATCGTGAGGATCTGATGGCGCGAGAGAATGTAAAAATGGCAGGAACAGCTGGCAGGGAATTGCTTGTACACGTTGGGGGCTTGAGCTTATGAAACGATTGAACAATTTCTCATCTACTGAGGATGGGATGTTTCATGTAACTGCTGAAGCTACAAGGAAGTTCCCACAGTCCAGGGGGGGGTTCTGGGAATTCATAGGAAAAGATTGTTATACCTGGATTGGGGATACTAGTGACAAAGTTCAGGCCCATATGGATAAGGTTTAGGTCCCTGCAAGGCAAAGCCAGAGCTATAGCTAGTGAAGGTTTAAGTCCTTTTAAGGTTCTGGGAATCTTTGGGGATTTAATTTTTTATTTTGCAGTGGATCATAGTTGAAGGAAGTAGGGGTATATATACTCATGTTATTTTTATTTCTATTCCTTCTATATGCCGTGATGAGGTGCTACTGTTGCCTGATTGGACGAGTGAACAGAGCCTGAGCAGATAACAACACCCTGAAGCCCAACCCACGTACAAGACACAGAGGATCCCAAACCAACCGGCCTTCATGTCCTACTCTAGGTCATCCCTCCTGAAGAACAGAGTCTACATGTCAAGCCATGTTTTCCTTTTTATGGACTCATATGGACTGTAAGGACTGATTCATTTCCAGGTGTAAGAGGAAGATCAAGACTCATCGAGGGACACATGGGAGCATATGACAAGAGGAGGGACTGTTGTGAAAAATTTATGAAGATGTATTTTAAAATGTATTGTCATAAGTGTCTCCCAGTGTTAGTACTCCCACAACCCGCTCTAAAGAGCTGACTGGGGCAGACTGATGCTGGTTGAGATTCGTTTGGTAGTGGAAAGCTCCTTGGGGATGTAGAGATGTGTTTGCGGAGTGGGGACATGTCCGCCAGTGAAGGGCCCCTGTGCGATGCACAGAACGATCGTGTGGTGGGGATGTGTTTGCTCTGCAAAGACATTATCGGTTTAGCGGATGTGCGCTCGTGTCACTCCTGTATGCCTGATCAACATATTTGTGGTGCCATGAGCATACACCTGCAGATAATCTCTCGTCCACAGAGACAGTAGTATAGCCTGGGTATGCTTTGTTCTCTGACCAAAGCAGAATAAGGATTCACAAACAATGAGAACGGGATTCTTTGAATCGTTGTGGTTGGAGTAAGTGTTCATGATCTCAGGCTTCCTGTGATACAGAGATAGGGGGCTGGAGATTCTACACGCTGCCCCCACCCAGACATGGCCATAAGACTCCCCTAGTCATTGTTCACTGGTTTCTGTATAAATTCATTTTTCCTGTGTTGACATTCACATCCTGCGTTGTTACATCCTGTGTTGTCATATGCTTATTTGGTCATATCCTGTGAGGTCACATCCTGTGTAGGAGGCGAATGGCTGTTGGAGCCAGGACCTCCTGTTTGTAATTTCTTTTGTTGTCTTTGAATAAAAGAATGAGTGAACTGCTTGGCGGAAGTGATGCTGACATGGGTTTCCCTGTGAGGTGTACAGGTGACCACACCCCCCCCCCCAGATTCCCATTGCATCAGAGGGGAGCGGGGTCACCCGTACACGTCATTGGGAAACCCCTGCGTTTCCCCTTGTCAGAGGGGGACGGGGTCATGTGACGGATGGCCTCGCCCTCAGCTACATAAGAGCTGTCAAGCTGGCACCGCGTCATTGGCTGTGTGCCTCCGGTGGAGGCAGGATCCTGTGCATGTTCCTCGCTGAAGTCGTTGGAGATCATCCATCGCTGGAGATCGAGAATCGGATTACATCGCTGAAGTAGGAGCATGGATTTATTGGATTACATCGCTGGAATCTCTTTTTAATTTTTTATTCTTTTATTTTTAATAAAGGACTTGTCCCAAGCTGTCTCCTGTGTTTTTTTAACATTTTGACACTTTCATTTTTTGAAATGGTAGGGGTACAATATACCCCTTAACAATTCACATAGGGGGGGATGGGATCTGGGTGTCCCCTTTGTTAAAGGCGGCTTCCGGAATCCGATAAGTCCCCTGCAGACCCCCACAACCACCAGGCAAGGGTTGTGGGGATGAGGCCCTTGTCCTCATCAATATGGGGACATCCTCCCCATGTTGAGGGAATGTGGCCTGGTATGGTTCAGGAGGGAGGGGGTGCTCTCTCGCCCCCCCTCTTTTCCTGCAGCCTGCCAGGTTGCGCGCTCGGATAAGGGTCTGGTGTGGATTTTTGGGTGAACCCTTAAAATCCTGGGTTCCCCTTAAAATCCATACCAGACCCTTCAGGTCTGGTATGGATTTTTGGGGGGAACCCCATGCCATTTTTTTTATTTTGGTGCGGAGTTCCCCTGAAGGGCCTGGTAATGGAATTTTGGGGGACCAAAATTGTCGGGACCGACAATTCATTAATAGCCAGCACTAGTGCTAGCACTTTTAAATAACTTTTTTTCCTTTAGAAATGTCATTTTGCTCTCGGACGGTTATAAACCTCAGGGAACATATGCTACTTTATGGGCATACACCCCCCAGGTACAAAATTTAAAGGAATATTTCACTTTTATTGTTTCACTTTAAGCATTAATAAAATCACTGCTCCCGAAAAAATGTCAGTTTTTAAAACTTTTTTTGCATTGATTTTTGCAGGACCCAAGTCCCTAAACAGTTTTTATGGTAATAACTTGCATATTAACCCTGTAAAATTACCACTTTCGATTTTTCATGTTCGTGTCCCATAGACTTTAACGGTGTTCGTGCGTTCAAACAAATTTTTTGCCTGTCCGCATGTTCTGGATGTGAACCGAACAGGGGGGTGTTCGGCCCATGCCTACATGTGATATATTGCAGTACACTTATGCAATAAAACTTGTCTACTTACAGCTTAACCCTAACTAGTCAACAGCCTCATTTAAAGTCCCAAATCCCCCCTCTTTTGTATTTCTGTGCATTGCGTGCCGTTTAATGCAGTATATTTCTGTGCGTTGGTACACGTTAAAAGCAGTATATTTCAGTGTATTACTGCAAGTTTAATGCCATATATTTCAGTGCATTACATGCTGTTTAATGCAGTATATTTTAGTGCGTTACTGCAAGTTTAAATCCATATATTTCAGTGCATTATGTGCCGTTTAACGCAGTTTATTTTAGTGCGTTACTGCAAGTTTAACGTTGTATATTTCAGTGCGTTGCGTGCTGTTTAACGCAGTATATTTCTGTCTGTTATGTGCCGTTTAACGCAGTATATTTCTGTGCATTAGTGCAATTTTAACACAGTATATTTCTGTGCATTAGTGCACGTTTAACGCAGTATATTTTAGTGCGCTACGTGTCATTTAATGCAGTACATTTCTGTGCGTTAGTGCACGATTAACTCAGTATATTTCAGTGCATTACTGCAAGTTTAACGCAGTATATTTCAGTGTGCTACATGCCGTTTAACGCAGTATATTTCCGTGCCTTGAGTGTCATTTAACACAGTATATTTCAGTGCGTTACTGCAAGTTTAACGCCATATATTTCAGTGTTTTAGTGCACGTTTAACACAATATATTTCTGTGCGTTACTGAACGTTTGACGCAGTATATTGCAGTGCGTTGTTGCATTTTTACTGCATTATATTATAGTGTATTAGTGGAGTGTGTCTGTGTAGCTAGCACTCAAATTAAAGTGCACCAAACACCACTTTCTATTGATTTAAGTGCATCCATGTACACATTTTCACATCTTTATTACATTTTGTTAATAAGCACCCCTCCATCATGTCTGGGACAACAAGGAGAGGCAGACATTCCCATGGCACTGTGGTGAGTGAAGTGATTTCGCGCAATTTGTGATGAAGTAGTCAAAATAAATTATCCCATATGGGATAAACAAATAGGTAGTGTATTAAACATCTATGTAGAATAGCATCATTGCTATATAAAATGATAAACATATAACATAAAATCTCAATCTTGCCGTGCAAAATCAAAATAAATATATATCCTTATATAATCATGTGAAATTGGGTGTGTATCACTTGGTGTAAGGGAAAAAAAACATAAAATCCCTAAACATGAAAAACAAGTGAAAAAATGGAAAAAAGTGAAAAAATATGAAAAAATAAAAAATGGAAAAAAATTGAATTTTTTAAAAAAATTGAAATAAAAAGTAAATAAAAAATTAACAATGAAAACACGGCTTCAAATTAAAATAATGACAATAGAAGTCCAATATTTCTACAGTAAATGGGAAGCGTTAAAGTTCTGTGGCTATTGTGATTGATGGAGATGATTATCCATTCATAATCCTGCTGTGACTCCCTCAATGGTTTAGTCTCCCAGAACTCTTACCTCAATGCCATAAATAACAGGCAATCACCATCTGGGATATCCACTGACCTCCCTGGATAGTAGATAGGATCTCTCTGGGTGGTGTGTGTACTAGTATTTTGCACGGCAAGATTGAGATTTTATGTTATATGTTTATCATTTTATATAGCAATGATGCTATTCTAGATAGATGTTTAATACACTACCTATTTGTTTATCCCGTATGGGATAATTTATTTTGACTACTTCATCACAAATTGCGTGAAATCACTTCACTCACCACAGACTGTTTAGTGTTATGTGTAATGCCCCGTACACACGGTCGGACATTGATCGAACATTCCGACAACAAAATCCTAGGATTTTTTCCGACGGATGTTGGCTCAAACTTGTTTTGAGTACACACGGTCGCACAAAGTTGTCGCAATTTCCGATCGCCAACAACGTGGTGACATCAACCACGTATGACGAGACTAGAAAAGGCCAGTTCAGAACCAAGCGCGGCACCCTTTGGGCTCCTTTTGCTAATCTTGTGTTAGTAAAAGTTTGGTGAGAGACGATTCGCACTTTCTCAGACTCGTGGCTTTCAGATCGTTTTCTGCGGTTCAGTTTGTGCTTGTGGGTTTGTATCTGCTCTTTAGTGCGTGCAGTCAGTGTGTATCGGAGTTTTCTGTGCGATCTTGTCCGCTCGTTGCTGTTTTTCAGGTTGCTCTTCACAGGCCTTGCTGTTCTTCAGTGCGTTCTGTTACTTCGTTCTGAGCAGCCAACCGTTTTCTAGCCATGTTTCGTATACGTACTCCTCGTAGAGTTCGTGCTGTGTGGGGGCTTGGTGTTGGGGTCCTGACCTTGACACAAGTCCAGTCCATGAACAGGGTGGGGAGGAGTTCATGGACCAAGAATTTGTTTGCCTCAGCATGACCAGTTCTGTCATATGCCTTTGCTCAGTGCGACTCGTTAGAATAATCCTGACCATTTCAGGAACTTTCTCAGGATGATGGACCCCGTATTTCACCGTTTGTTGGCTTCACTGACCCCCTATATCAGCAGGCAGGATACCTGCATGAGGCAAGCCATCACTCTGGAGCAGAGGCTCGTCGCTACCCTGCGGGACTTGGCGATGGGGAGAAGTCTGCAGGACTTGAAGTCTCCAAATGTGCTCAAATTTTTACAATGTGTGTTTATATCTTTGTATTATGACACTTCTTACCTGTCCAGTGGGCTGACAATAGTGTAACTAAGGAGGGGCTGTTCCAAGTAATACCCATTATTTAGGCATTCATCTCTCAATTAAGTGGAGAGGGTTACCTGTCCATTATCCCCCCCCCCTATAATGTTAGAAATGGCCGATGAGAGGGGGGGATATGATAGGTGTACCTTATACTTTGGTGTTGTAAAATTCCCCTTAATAAATGTTATCTGGATGTTGGCCAAGAATGTTTGTGTCTAATCTGCTTTCCATGTTTATGTGCAAAAATACTAATTTTTTTTTGGTTTTCCTAAACAGTTTCCTTCCACGCAACAGGAATGGCAAACTGTGGCCTCCCACTTTGCCCAGCAGTGGGACTTTCCTAACTGCGGAGGGGCAATTGATGGGAAACACGTCCACATTGTCCCACCACCCAACTCGGGGTCGTACTATTATAATTATAAGGGGTTCAATAGTATTGTGATGTTGGCGGTGGTGTCGGCTAATTATGAGTTCCTGTATTTGGACGTGGGGAAGAATGGCCGGATGTCCGATGGTGGAGTCATCGCCCAGACAGAGTTTTACAGGCGTCTCCAGAATGGCAGCTTGGACTTGCCACCTCCAGAAGAGAATGTGGAAGGACTCCTATTCGTCTTCGTTGCGGATGAAGCATTTGCGCTGGGGGACCATCTTATGCGGCCATTCCTGATGAGGACCCTCACCCCGGAACAGAGGGTTTTTAATTACCGGCTGGCCAGAGCCAGAAGAGTGGTGGAGAACACATTTGGAATCATGGCCAGCCGGTTCCGCCTATTTCTTACACCCATCCATATGGTGGAGTATAAATTGAATCATATAATCCTGGCGTGCTGTGTTCCACATAACTTTTTACGGCAACATTCGGCCAACTATGCTGGCTCAGTTGGGCCTGAGGCCGGTATTATAAATGAAACAACCCTGACGGCGCTTGAAAGTGGCCGTCCTGGCTTGCCCTCCTTGAAAAAGGAAAGCAGCCCTGGGACTTTAAATGAGGTGGGAGAAATTGGGACACTTCCACAATAGGTGCAATAAAATGTTTTATTGATCACAGAATGCTATGTAGAACTCATGGGAACAGCAATGAATGTGCGTTACCCGGCATAGTGGCCTAGTTCCAAGCATACGTAAAAAACAACTACAATTCATAGCACTTGATATATACATCCATGAAAAAATCACTATACATAAATGCACATACATGATATAAATTGGTAAAATACATAATACATAATACACATGCATAAAATTAAGCAGTATGTGACCAGCTTCAGGTACCCAACAATATGGGCATACACGTAGCATCGATAGTACCCTACGCGTTTCGCGAGTCTTTTTCGCTCATCAGGGGCCGATGCATGATTCATGTGTCTATAACAAAAATGTTGGAAATAAATGTTGACTTGCCCTCCCTGAGTGTCCGTGATGTCTGGTTAAGATACCTTGAGTTCTTTGCGGGTAGGAGGGCCACCAATATGCCAGACAATTTGTGAAACCTTGATGCAATAAACAAAAAAAATTAAGCAAATCTTTGGTGACATTTACTGCTTGTGTTTCTTTTAGCTGACCCTGACAGAAATGTGGTGAGTCCAGAAAATGGCGTGATTCTGTAACCTTATACAAAGCACTGTTGGGTGTTATTTAATAAAGGCAAAGACACTTTGCACTACAAGTGCACTTGAAATTGCACTTAAACTGCACTTTTAGTGCAAAGAGAGTGGCCCCTAGGAAATAACTCCCATTTTCACAGAAAACATCACCACAAAAGTGTTGTGGCGTTGAGACAATTATCCACACATTCTTGATGAACAATCATTTTAATACCTGCACAATCACATGTGCATTTAGAAAAGGTTTTTAAAACAAACCAACATGTTTGTTGTATAACAATTTTTGTGGTGGCATTATAAAAAATAGAAATGTCCATTTAAGATAAAAAAGGCATGTGTAAAACCAACAAGAAAGACACAAATCTTGAACTTACAAAGTTCACATTAGGTAGAACTTGAAGGCAATATCAGACAAGAGTATTTAGGAACTGTGTTTGATATTGCGTTCAGATGGGGTGAAGTCACCCCCGGAAAAGCCAAATTTGGAAGATGCACACCAATTGAAGAAGTTCAACATGTGCTAGCACACAAAAAACAAAGTGATTTGGAGGGGTTTTAAACTCTACCCAAAACATCAATGATGCTAAATTACACCCCATGATCTCCCCGATCAGGATCTGGGCACTTTCTGATGTGAAAGGATCTGGATCCACAACATCACGATCACCTAAAAAGAGAGAAAACAAACAAAATTAGGTATTAAAAATATGCCGGCATCCTTCTCTTACCTGAGCCTGTGGTCGCAGACACTCAACTGTTGTGGTGACAATTTCTACCACGTCTTCCTCCTCCTGCTCTTCTTGTGTTGGGGGGATTTCTCCTTCTTCCAGAGGTGGGGGGTCTCTGTTCTCCTTGGATGATTGGTGTCCTCCGAGTATTTTCTACCCTATGTAAAACAAAAATGGTATAATTAGCACACAGATATTTGAGGGAAGAACTATAAAGATGAAACATTGCTTGGAAGTGGGGTACAATTGTTTATTTTGGCAGAGTTCCAAGATAAAGAATTTTATTGTCCTTTGTCAAGCTGCAATGCTTTACCTGTCTTGTACGAGCTTCACAGATCGAGACCCCCCTATAGTATACACTGGAGCACCTGTGTGGGCCCCCTAATAAAAATGGTGTTCTTGTGTCCCACACTAGTGCTCCAGTGTCCAGATGTGAAAACAGCTGCTCAGTGTCCTCTCCTTACACAGAATCTAGTTTGCATTTCATTCTAGTTACAAACCCATCTACACAACCAAATTATTTTCATACAAGTAGTCCCTAAAAAATGTGGCAAATGCATATGGCCAAAACAATGGTGTTTTAGAGGCCGAAAGAAAAATGTTTGATACGAACGAATAATGTGCCCATGAACATGAAAGTTGCCATTTTAAACTGTACAACAGTTCCTAAAAGCACATGGAGCATCACGAACATAATAAACAGAAAAAGAATAGGAACACAGGACAACTACTTACTTTTTTGCAGCACTCTCCAGATCTTTCTGTACTGCTCATGTTCTCGTAATTTCAGGTCCAACCACCACTTCCTGAGCTGATCTTTCGATCGTCGTACCCCGAAATTCCGGTGCAGACTCTTGACTACTTTTGCCATGATCTTGGCCTTTCGGACATTGGGGTTGGGGTAAGGTCCATACTTTCCATCATAGTCGGCCCTTTTCATTATGTCGACCATCTCCACCATCTCCCCAAAGGACATATTTGAGGCCTTAAATCGTCTCCTTCTGGATCGGGACGTTTCCGGATCCGGGGTTTCCTCCCCCTCCTCCTCGTTGCTATAATTAGCATGCACCTGCTAAGTCTCCACCATGTGCTCTTCCCCCACTGCGGCGAATGAAAAGGGGCGGGGAATAGACTAGAAAGAACGCCAGGGGCGGGCGAAGTTATACGCATGCACAGTGTGTATAAAGCGTAACACGCGTGCGTATTACGTACGATCTGTGAGTGGAGGAAGGAGCATCGGAGGCGCCGATCGTAATAACGAAGGTAAGAGACAAACTTGGGACTATACTGCTTCTAGATTGAGGCCTATATTGTAACAAGATTAGGAGAGTTTTGCCTGACATTAGGGTTTGTCTTGTGTTGTGTCTTGCAGTGAAAATGGATATCTTGAACGATACCGACTTCATGGCAATCTTCATTGACATGTTCAGGGAGCTGCCTTGTCTGTGGGAGATAAACCACCTACATTATAAGAACCAAACAAAGAGGAAGGCAGCGCTGGATCAATTGCTGGAAATTGTGAAGCAGGTGATCCCCACGGCAGACATCACCTATTTGAAGATCCTAATTGGTGGCCTGAGGAGCACTTATCTAAGGGAGCACAAGAAAGTCCAGGATTCGCAGAGAGCCGGAGCAGCAGATGACATCTATGTCCCCAGGATGTGGTACTATGACAGGCTGCATTTTCTGGCAGGTCAGACTGAACCCAGGCCAGCACTCTCCAGTCTTCCTTCCACGCTTCCTTCCCCCCAGCTGAGGCTTCTGACGCCCAACCTGGGCCTTCCAGGCAACAACATGTGGAGGAGCCCAAATTGAGCCAGGTATAGCATTCCTCTAAATATTTCAGGTTGTCCAATCAATGATGTTAACTAGATGTTAGTTTGGAGTACTAATTTATGATTGTGATTGATGATGCAAAACATTACAACCATGTCCCTTTTTCATACACTGGGAAGTCTCAGCCAGGAGGTGGCCAGGCCGAGCAGGCTGCCTGATATGCAGGTCCCTCCCCTACACCTTCAAAGAGAAAGTGGCAGGAAGAGGAGTACCCTGGAGGAGGCTGCCATAGGCCTCTTTTCGGAAGGCTACAGAGGCCCTGGGAGCCCCCCACACTGTTGAGGAGGAGGACTTTGCTGTCATAGTTGCCTGTAAAATGCAGCGGATGGAGGAGGGCCAACAACTCATGTGTGAGTCATTAATGTTGGAAGCTCTCAATAAGGGGTTGAGGGCCCAAATAACATCTGCTACCCACATTTGTGACCTCACACATGGTCCTCCTCCTCCTCCTCCAGGTCCTACTACTCCTCCTTCTCCTCCTCCAGGTCCTACTAGTCCTCCTCCTCCTCCAGGTCATACTCCTCCTCCTGCCACATCTCCAACAGCAGAGCCACAGCCCGGAAGGAAGCGTGGAAGGAAGACCAGAAAGTGATGACCCTGGATCCAGTCTGGTCTGGCAAAAGATGCAGCCTCTTGTGGTACCACAGCCTGGGGACACAGATGTCATCTGCTGCTTTCCGGATCTCTGGGACTTCTGGACCAGACTGCACTCCCTTAGATAAGGACTCCTCAGGCCACCAATTTTGATGTTAAAGAATTGATGTCTGCCCTGGAGGTCCAAGGCTTCGCTAATTTCTGCTGTTTCTCCAGCGTTGCCTCCCTCTTTGTTTGGTTCTGAGCCCTTAATAAAGGATTTTTGGTTTCAATTATACTCTCCTATGTGTTTTCTACTTCAAAAAGGACAGTTTGTTTGTGAGGATTCAGGTACATTTCTAAAGTACAATGTGAAATTAACAAGGGACACCAACACCAAACAATCTCCTTGAGATTAAATAATATAAGATATCACTGGTGTTGTGGTAACTTGACACACTAAACACACACAAAAATATTCTGGAGTAAAACTAAAAATAAAATAAAACAAAGACCAGCCTTAGAAAAAATACAAACCTAAAAAAATAAAAAATTCTGCCTTTAAAAAAAAAATCAAAAAAAAACCAACACAAAAATATTTTTGTCAGATGTGACAAATCAAAATATATTAAGGGAATCCCGATAAATAATAAAGAAAGAAGTTTGTGAGGAGTCTGTGTGAATATGAGCAGCAAAACGACTTCATTCTTCTCACATTATAAAGAAGAAGAGAGTGCACTGTATTAAACCATTTTTAACATTGCACCGTGACGAAAGTGTTGTATCCATTGCGAACGCTAAGTGTACCAGACCGAGCTGTTCCGTCTCGGAATTTCTTCTGAGCATGCGTGGCACTTTGTGCGTCGGAACAGGCCACACACGGTCGGAATTGACGCGATCGGATTTTGTTGTCGGAAAATTTTATAGCCTGCTCTCAAACTTTGTGTGTCATAAAATCAGATCGAAAATGTCCGATGGAGCCCACACACGGTCAGAATTTCTGACAACACTCTCCGATCGGACATTTTCACTTTCATTTACACTTACAGATTTTGCTGCACTATTGTTTGTATTATTTAAGGGTTTAGTCTACTGCTTAGAAGTAGCGCAAGAGGCCTTTTCACAATATTCCCATGGCACTGTGAGGGGCCAGCAGCGTATGTGCCCACAGGCAAAGGTGGACATGGTCAGTCCTCAGGCAGGGCATAATTTCCTCTGTTTAGTGATGTTGCCTGTGCTATCCAGCCACAGCATGCAGAGGAGGTGGTGGACTGGCTTACTAAACCATCCTCATCCTCTGTCACCCAAGCAGAGACTAGTGTACAGTCCACTGCAGCTGCCAGAGTGACTAAACCTGCCTCCTTGTCCACAGCTATTCCTGCCATAGCCCCAGCATCAGACATGAAGGAGTCAGCTGAGTTATTTGAACACAGCATCATCCACTTGCTCCTTGGTGATGCACAGCCATTACTTGATTCAGATGTTGGTTCTGAGGTTGAGGAAGGTAGGAACATGAGCCTACAGAGATGGGAGAACACTGGTACACAAATTGGCAGTCATGCTCCCCCAGCCGCAGTGTATTGCCAAGTTATCTACAGTGGTAATGGATGTAGGAGATGATGATCATGAGGTCACTGATGTGGCTTGGGTGACGGATAAAGCAGAGGAGGAAAGTTATGACCCATACACATGATCGGACTTCTCATTGGAAAAAGCTATGATAGTTTCTCCAACGGAATTCCACTCAAACTTGTCTTGCATACACACGGTCACACCAAATTCTATAAAAAGGCAGTTCAATATGAAGTGCACCACCCTTTGGGCTCCTTCTGCTAATCTCGTGTATATCTCGTGTTAGTAGAAGTTTGTTGAGAGACGATTCACGCTTTTCAGACTCGCGCTTTTTCAGATCGTTTTACTGCTGTTCAGTTTGTGCTTGTGGGTTTGTATCTGCTTTTCAGTGCATGTAGACAGTTCTTATCTGTTTTCCAGTGTGTGCTTGTCCGCTCGTTACTGATTTTCAGTTTGCTCTTCACAGGCCTTGCTGTTCTTCAGTGCATTCTGTTAGTTCGTTCTGACCAGCCGACCGTTTTGAAGCCATGTTGCGGGTACGTGCTCATCGTAGAGTTCATGCTCTGCGGGGGCTTGGTGATGGGCTTCTAGCTTTGACCCAAGCCCAGTCCATGAACACGGTGGGGAGGAGTTCATGGACCAAGAATTGGTTGCTCCAGCGTGACTAATTCTCTCATATGCCTTTGCTGTGTGATATCCATGAGAATAATCCTGATGATTTCAGGAACTTTCTCAGGATGACGGACCCCATTTTTCACCATCTGTTGGCTTTGCTGACCCCTTATATCAGCAGGCAGGACACCTGCATGCGGCAAGCCATCACTCAGGAGCAGAGGCTAGTCGCCACGTTGCGGTACTTGGCGACTGGGAGAAGCCTGCAGGATCTCAAGTTCTCGACAGGCATCTCCCCCCAGGCTCTGGGGATCATTATCCCAGAGACCTGTTCTGCCATCATTCAGGTCCTGCAGAAGGACTATATTAAGATAAGATTTCTCCTTTAACATCACATTATATGTATTTAATGTTTGCTAATGTATTGTATTTATTTCATCATTAATATGATGACATGATATGATGTTTTGGCGCCAAGGCCCCTTTAAAAGAATGACAGGTGCTTCTGTCAGGTGCTGTTCGTCTGCAGCTCTGCACCTGAGTTCCTGTATCCTGCCTATTTGTTGTATCGCTAGTGACCCGGCTACGTCTGACCATTCTCCAGTCTCCTATCTGACCCGGCTTGCCTGACCTTGCTTATCTTGTTACCTGTTGCCGAACTCCTGCCTGCCTGACTATTCTTGGATCATCCCTACTGCTTATACCTGCCTGATCTCCTGCCTAAACGGACTGTCTGACCTTGTTTTGCCTGTGTCCTGTGACGCTGCTTCCAGCCTGCTTGCCAAGCATCCTGCTGCTGCCTTCTCATCTGCCTGCTTGTCTTCCGGCCTGCACCAGCTTACCTGCATCCGCAGCTCGGCCATCCCTGAAGGACTTCCTTCCAGTTCCAGTGCCTGGTTCTGCTGGAACCTGCATCAAGCCCTCCTACCCACTGTGCGCTCAAGAGACCACTGTTCCCACTTCCAGTGGCTCCTGAACCAGCGTTTAAGAGAGGTCTCCTTCTACCAGTCAGGCTCAACTACCAGGTACCTAACAGTACGAACAGCCATGACTGAGCCTGCAGGAGAGACCTCTCCCATCAAGGAGATCTGTACGCACCTAGCAGCACTCACCCAAGCAGTTAAGACCTTACAAGACAGTTACAACAGACTGGAGGGTCAAGTACTAAACCTTAGTGGTCCCGGTGGTGTGGCCCCTGCTTCCGCAGCTGCTCCAGTACAGGCTGCTGCACCACCCTCTGTGGTCATGCTTCCACCTGAGCCAAGAGTCCCTATCCCTGAAAAGTTTTCTGGCGACCGAACCAAGTTTCTGGCTTTCCGCAGTGCCTGTCAACTTTACTTCGCCCTACAGCCACGGACTTTTTCCTTGGAGGCTACTAAAGTGGGATTTGTCGTATCTCTTCTCCAGGGGGAACCCCAGACCTGGGCCCACCGCCTGCTTGAAACCAACGCTATACAGATCCAGTCCTTGCCCGCCTTTTTTGAAGCCATGGCCCAGCTATATGAAGACCCTCAGCGGACTGCCACCACTGAGGCAGCTTTGTTCGTGCTCCAGCAAGGCTGTAGGCCGGCCGAGGACTATGTCATGGACTTTCGACGCTGGAGCGCGGACACTCAATGGAACAACGCAGCCTTACGTCATCAGTTCCGCATGGGGCTATCTGAGGGTCTTAAAGACGAGCTTGCCTGGGTAGGGATGCCTGATACCCTTGAAGAGCTCATTGCCATTACCATCCAGATTGACTGACGCCTTCGTGAGCGCCGGTCTGAATGCTCTTCCCAACCAACGCGCCCTATGTGGATGACTGCAAGAGTTCCGGTTCCTACCTCCCGATACCTACCTTCTGCCTGCCCGAGTCCAGTCGCTCAGACATCTGATGCTCCTGAACCTATGCAACTAGGACTTATGCGTACTACCCTGACCCCAGAAGAACGGGCACGCAGACGCCAATTAAATCTTTGTCTCTACTGTGGCGGGACGGGCCACTATGTGAACAACTGTCCAGTAAAGACTCGTAAGTGCTTTTCTTCTTCTCCGACCAGTTTATCCGCTTTAACCGCCAATACAACTCAACTTGTTCTCCCTCTCTCATTACAGCTCCAGGGAAGAACAATCCGGGTCAATGCCATTGTTGATTCTGGAGCATGTAGCTGCTTTGTTGATTCTGTTTTTGCCACCCAACAAAACCTTCCATTAAAGAACAAGACACACAGACTCCCAGTTTTTTTGGCCGATGGGTCCCACATAAGATCTGGACAAGTCTCCCAAGAAACCCTTCCTCTATCTGCCACCTGTTCATACCAGCACCAAGAGATCCTAACCCTGGACGTTATTTCATCTCCACTATTTCCAATCATTTTGGGCATGCCCTGGCTTCAGGCCCATAACCCTCTGGTTAACTGGGTCACGGGCGAGATCAAGTTCCAGTCTCCCTATTGCCAAAGACATTGTCTGCCAGAACCCGCTAAATCTGCTGCTACCTTACTTTGTATGGACATTGACCCAGATCTGCTCCAAGACGTACCAGAGGTCTATTGGGAGTTTGCAGATGTGTTCAGAAAAAAGGGAGCAGACTCTCTACCACCCCATCGTCCCTATGATTGCCCAATTGAGTTGCTTCCTGGGGCTGAAATTCCCTTTGGACGCATTTTCCCGCTGTCTGAAAGAGAACAAGAGGCACTCAAGGTTTACATAAATGAAAACCTCGAGAAAGGCTTCATCTGACCGTCCACTTCACCAGCTGGTGCCGGAATATTTTTTGTCTCCAAAAAAGATCAGACTCTTTGCCCGTGTGTGGACTATTGGGAGTTAAACAAAGTTACGGTCAAGAACCGCTATCCGTTGCCCCTGATACCTGAACTGTTCCAGAAGTTGAGGTCTGCCATTATCTTTACCAAGCTAGATCTCAGAGGGGCCTACAATCTGGTCCGCATTCGGGCCGGGGATGAATGGAAGACGGCTTTCCGGACCCGTTTCGGACACTATGAATATCTAGTCATGCCCTTCGGCCTATGTAATGCTCCTGCCACGTTCCAGCATCTGGTCAATGATGTGTTTAGAGATTTCCTGGACATCTTTTTAATTGCCTATTTGGATGACATTCTAACCTTCTCCAGTTCACTTGAGCAACATAGGGAACATGTCCGTAAAGTTCTGTCCCGACTCCGTTTGCACAGACTGTACGCTAAGGCGGAGAAGTGCGAATTTGAACAGGAGGAGATTCAGTTCCTGGGGTTAGTGATCTCCCCAACCGGCATCAAAATGGACTCTCAGAAGGTGTCTGCCGTGTTAGAGTGGCCAGCTCCCATGGACAAAAAGGGCGTACAACGCTTCATTGGGTTTGCAAACTTTTATAGGAAGTTCATTAGGGGGTTCTCTGCCATCATCTCCCCCATCACGCAGCTGACCAAGCAGAACTCTCGTTTCCACTGGAATCCGGAAGCTCAGGGGGCCTTTGAAGAATTAAAAAGACGTTTCACGTCAGCCCCGATCCTTAGCCACCCTGACCCATCTTTACCTTTTATCCTGGAGGTGGATGCTTCCGAAGTGGCTGTGGGTGCTGTTATTTCCCAACGACAGGGCAACAAGGACCTGATGCACCCCGTAGGGTTCTTTTCTAGGAAACTTTCACCGGCTGAGCGGAACTATGATGTGGGGGACCAGGAGCTACTCGCTATCAAGACAGCTTTGGAGGAATGGAGGTACTTGCTAGAAGGCGCTGTCCATCCGGTACTGATTTATACGGATCACAAGAACCTCGAATATTTAAGATCTGCTAAAAGACTAAAACCCAGACAGGCCCGTTGGGCTCTATTCTTTACACAGTTTTGTTTCCACATTACCTACCGGCCCGGATCCAAGAATGTAAAACCAGACGCGCTGTCGCGCATGTTTGATAATCCTAAGGACTTTTCTGTACCTGACACTATTCTGCCGGCAAATAGTTTCCTTCTCCTTCAAACAGATCTTCTGTCCATGATCAGAGAAGCATCTCCAGAACCTTCAAGTCTCCAGGGATCCTCTTTAACATCTCGAGATGGATTATTGTGGAGGGGAAGTCAAATTTTTGTACCAGAGAACGCCCGAGTCAAGGTGCTGACACTTTTGCATGACCACCCACTTGCAGGACATTTTGGGGTCCGTAAGACCCTTGAGCTGGTGCAGCGCACCTTTTGGTGGCCTAACCTGAAGGAATTTTGCAGGAAATATGTCAACTCGTGTTCTGTCTGCATCCAGAATAAGACTCCCAGGAACAGAGCTTGGGGACTACTGAGACCGTTGCCTATACCAGATAGGCCCTGGAGGATGATAGCAATGGACTTTATAGTTGAATTGCCATGCTCTGAAGGATGTTCGGCGATCTTTGTGGTCGTCGACCGGCTGTCCAAGATGGCCCACTTTGTACCCCTAAAAGGAACACCTTCTGCTGTGGAGACGGCCCGTGTGTTCATTAAGGAGATTGTCAGGCTACACGGAGTCCCTGCAAATATAGTGTCCGATAGGGGGGTACAGTTTACCTCACGCTTTTGGAGAGCCCTTTGTGAAATTTTGAAAATTGAACTAGCCCTGTCCTCAGCATACCACCCCAAACAAATGGGCAAACTGAAAGGACAAATCAGACATTGGAGCAATACATTAGGTGTTTTACATCTTTTGTGCAAAATGATTGGGTGTCTCTGTTGCCCTTAGCGGAATTCGCTTATAATAATGCCAGCCACTCTGCTACCGGTCAATCCCCTTTCTTTGCCAATTATGGTTTTCATGCATCTTTTTTACCAGATTTTCTTTCAGAATCCTCAGTTGCAGCGGTCCAGGACACAGTGCAGTACCTTAATCATAATAACCGGATCTTGCAGGAAGCGGTATCTAAGGCACAAACGGACAACAAGAGGTTCTTTGATCAGAAAAGAAGAGGAGACCTAAACCTTCAGCTTGGTGACAAGGTATGGCTGTCTACCGATAATATTAGATTAACATGTCCTTCCAAGAAGCTTGCTCCTAAATTCATTGGGCCTTTCCCTGTGAAAAGGAAGATCAATGAGGTGTCCTATGAATTGTGTTTACCTAACTCACTTAAGATCCACCCTGTATTTCACGTGTCACTCTTGAAGCCTGCTGTAGATGATCCTTTTCCAGATAGGGGCACCAGGGTCCCTGAACCGGTTCTGGTGGACGGTAATGAGGAGTACGAAGTGGAAGCCATCCTTGATTGCAGAAAGAGATCTGGGCAAGTACAGTTTTTGATTAAGTGGAAGGGGTATGGTCCGGAAAATAATTCATGGGAACCTGACTGTAATATTCATGCCAAACGTTTGATTCATGCCTATTTCTCTGCTCATCCTGAAAAGAAGAATTATCTGGGCATCCGGAGGCTGCCCGTTGGGAGGGGGCAATGTCAGGGGCATATTAGTGGCCATTGGTCAAATATGCGTGCACGCAGGTGCACGAGGGGTCTTTCCAGGACAATTCTGCTTAATTCCCCACCAGGGGGCGCCGGAGTGCTCCCGCGTGTGCCCGTACGCGCGTTCGCGGGTACGCGCACGCGCCCGTGCGCGCGCCCGTTCGCGCTAGCGCTGTTTTGGCACCAAGGCCCCTTTAAAAGAACGACAGGTGCTTCTGTCAGGTGCTGTTCGTCTGCAGCTCTGCACCTGAGTTCCTGTATCCTGCCTATTTGTTGTATCGCTAGTGACCCAGCTACGTCTGACCATTCTCCAGTCTCCTATCCGACCCGGCATGCCTGACCTTGCTTATCTTGTTACCTGTTGCCGAACTCCTGCCTGCCTGACTATTCTTGGATCATCCCTACTGCTTATACCTGCCTGATCTCCTGCCTAAACGGACTGTCTGACCTTGTTTTGCCTGTGTCCTGTGACGCTGCTTCCAGCCTGCTTGCCAAGCATCCTGCTGCTGCCTTCTCATCTGCCTGCTTGTCTTCCGGCCTGCACCAGCCTACCTGCATCCTCAGCTCGGCCATCCCTGAAGGACATCCTTCCAGTTCCAGTGCCTGCTTCTGCTGGAACCTGCATCAGGCCCTCCTACCCACTGTGCTCAAGAGACCACTGTTCCCACTTCCAGTGGCTCCTGAACCAGCGTTTAAGAGAGGTCTCCTTCTACCAGTCAGGCTCAACTACCAGGTACCTAACATACACCTAGCCTAGTTACTTAAAAATGTATTTTGTCAGCTCCATTGTAGTGCTTTACCTTAAACACCCCCTAAAATGTGTACAAATGTTATTTGTGTCCTTAAATTCATGCATAGTGTCACAGGCTTTTTTTGGGGGGGCCCAAAATCATTTGGACCCCCCCAACCGCTACCAATCCTCTATCTGCTAACTTTGCCAAACCCATACCCACTATACCTACCTCTTTTGTGGTCAGATTTATGGATGAATTCACCAAAGCATGTAGTGAAAGGGCCTGCCTTTCAAATGGTGCTGGTTAAAGTTTTTTCTCCTATTATTATCTTGATAGGTAATTGCAGAATGTAAAAATGTGCTTCAATTTGTACAGTGTGTATTTATATATTTGTATTATGACACTTTTTACCTGTCCAGTGGGCTGCCAATAGTGTAAGTAAGGAGGGGCTGGACCAAGTAACACACATTATTTATGCATTCAGCTCTTAAGGAAGTGGAGAGGGTTACCTGTCCAAAACACCCCCCCCTTAAAATATTTCCAAGGGGCCATCAGAGGGGGTGAGAATTATGATAAGTGGGCCTTAGATTTTTTACTTTAAATACTCCTTCAAATAAATGTTATACTGATGTTGGCCAAGAATGTTTGTGTTTAATCTGCTTGCAATGTTTATGTGCAAAAATTACTATTTTTTTTTTCTTGTTTGACTCCACAGTTTCCTTCAACGCCACAGGAATGGCAGACTGTGGCCTCCCACTTTGCTACCCGTTGGGAATTTCCCAACTGTGGACTGGCAATTGATGGGAAACACGTCCACATAGTCCCACCACCCCATTTGGGATCATACTATAATTACAAGGGGTTCAATAGTATCGTGTTGATGGCGGTGGTGTCGGCGGCATATGAGTTTCTGTATGTGGACATGGGGAGGAATGGTGGAGTATTTGCCCGGACTGAGTTCTACCGACGTCTCGAGAGTGGTGGCTTGGGATTGCCACCTCCGGAGGAGAACGTGGAAGGACTGCCATTTGTGTTTGTCGCAGATGAGGCATTCGGTCTGAGTGACCACGTGATGAGGCCATTCCCCAGAGGACCCTCACCAGAAGAGTCATGGAGAATGCATTTGGGATCCTGGCCAGCCGGTTCCGCCTGTTTCAAACAGCCATAAATATGGCAGAATACAAACTGAACCATAGAATTTTGAGTTGCTGCATCCTGCATAATTTTCTTAAAAAACATAATTACATAGTTACAATGATGGCCCTGGAAGCTGGCCGTCCTGGCTTGCCCCCCCCCCCCCCCCCAAAGTGCCCGTGAAGTGAGAGAAAATTATGTCCAATATTTTACGGGTAGAGGGGCCATTGCTTTGCCACCAAATTTGGAATACATTTTCTTTATCAGATAAAATCTTGATTTTCATTTACTGGTTGGGTTTCTTTTTGCTGTCTCCTAGGTTCTCCTAGTGCACTTGTAGTGGCAATTGTTTCTGCATTATTAAATAATACCCATTGTCACTGTAAACACCAACGTAATACAAAAACTGGTATTGATCATTGAAAGAAGAAGCCACACATTGTTGAATCTTTTATTCTGTTCATGTGCATTGTAAAACATATTTTTGGTAAAAACACCAATTCTTGGTTTCATTTTTTTTGTTTGTTTTTTTAGGGTACATAAACAGGCATGTTTCAAAACATAACATAAACAACTCAGGAACGTACAAAATTCAACATTGAAACACTGAAGGCAATATCAGACATTATAGTGTCTGAAATGTGTTGATATTGCCTTCATCAGATTGGGTGATGTCATCCCTGTAAAATCCAAATTTTGAAGATACACACAAATTGGAAGTCAAACTGGGGATTTTCCTCCTGATCCCATGCCTAATGTCAACATGTGCTATCTCCCATTATGGGGGATCAATGGACGTGTTTTGGGGGTGCAACCACTTCCTCACACCTACTTGAGTTGTGAGGAAGGGGTTGCAGCCATAAAACGCGGATATTGATATCCCCTGATGGCAGATATCACATGTTGACACACTGTGTGCATCTTCAAAACTTGGCTTTTAAAATGTTGTAATGGAAAGTTGTAAGTTCTGTAAATAGTTGTATTGTATTTTGTATGTATTGCACACTGCCCTCACTGTGCACACAGAACTAATAATGTTTTCAGTAAATGTTTACATTCTTTCGAGTCCTGATTAGAATTAGCCTGCCTATGTAACACCCCTTGTTACCATAAACGTACAATTGTGATATTAATGTGATACCTACGTAATCATGTGCATAAAAACCTTCAAGTGCGTCATAATAAAGCAGAACAGTTATTTGGAAAGATGCTGAGCGTATCTTTAGTGTCTGTTCTCTACTGCAGTAGTTATTATTAATTTGGAACCACTAATCAATATGAGGATAGGAGTTGCCTATCATCAATTTACCGAGTCAGCATGGCGAGCTTTGCCTTAAGAGAGGATTTCAGGTGACCCTGAGTATCCGAAACGAGGAGCTTGAGACGTTTGGGGAATTTCTGATAATCAGCCGGCTGAGGTAAGCCTTTTGCTTACATTTGAGTTATCAGACTTCCTTGATCGGTAAGGTATTTTCAGGACAAAGGGTACCTATTTTACTCCCCTTAAATGAACTGTATTGATTGGTGGTTATATGTTATGTTGTCCCTGTTTATTATCCATCGGAGTGTTATAGATAAGAAAGGTTGTGCTGTTCACAGGTATATGTAGTACATCTGCTAGATAAAGTAGTTTAGAGGCAAGAGGGTATAGGCACATGTAGAGAAGACTGGCCAGTCATTATGGGCATTGAATTAAGTAAGGGAATGAAGGGTAAGAGACCCTCAAAAATGCCAAGCGCAAGAGGAGCGCTATATATGAACCGAAGGTGTGGTTCCGCCTATACTGAGCCCCTAGATTAATGGTTAAAGTGGACATGGATCCACAATGGGTAACTGGGTTACCAAGGTCCACAGGGACTAAGAATCATGCAGAGTAAACAGCTAGAGAAACTACAACTATTAGAGTCAGAAACAGAGAAATGAGAGGTAAAACAGAATACTTTATATGTTGTCAGAGAGGGAACATGGGATGAGCACTCTGGCTGCCCGTCTGATCATAGAAGCTAGATATAAAAGATATCTGAACAAAATAAGGAATGCAGAATTTAAGGCAGGGAAATATTAAAGAGTTAAAAGAAAGAGAGAGAAAGATATGCATGTGTTATGTACAAATGGGAAAAAGTAAGCGATTTTAGAGAGATATTGGTGTATGTGTGTGCGAATGCTGGGACCTTTAGTTCTATTGCTTGTGTGTGTCATGTACGCAGATGTGACCCCCTCCTTTGTGCTCTCATGAACTAATGTGGCTGGGATGAGAGGTCAGTGATAAGCTGGAAGGACACCATGCCATTTTTTTTAGACTAAACATTTATAACAAAATGTGCCGGGTTAACGAATCTAATGGTAAACAATGTGATCACAATTATTTTTTCAATCTGTTTTCCAGACATGGTAAAATGAAGGTTACATTTAACCCGTGTATTACACAAATTGAATATCCTTTGATAGTGGAAACAGTGCATTTAAAAAAGGGAAATTAAAGTAAAATTAAGTAATAATGAGTATTCATTTCTAATATGAGTTTAACAATTTTATTAATAATATAAATATATTGAAACTGGTTTAGACAACCTTTGGTTGGAAATGAAATCCAGGTTATTGGGGAAAAATGGGATTAGTTTAGATTAAGATAACAATTTTGTAATTTTACATTTATTCAATAAGCCCTTATTGAGAGAAAAAAGATTAAGATGAGGTTGTTATTTGGAATACAACTGCCATAATATTTAACAAAGCCAAGATGGATGGAATACATAAGAAGTTTTTCTACAAAAATGAAATTTTAAGGTTTTTGCTAATAACTTGATGTGCGGTCCATGATGTGAGAGTAATAATATATAAAATTTAAATATAACAGACCCATCACATCAAGTCCACACACCCTGTTAGGATAGATGCCACCTGCAGCCAGTTGTTTTATAGTTTTTGATGCTTTCTGGTCCATCATACAGATTGTTGATCCTTTTGTTTTATTTATTTTTATTTTTGAAATCCAAAGCAGAATGTGTGGATTGTGAAATGATGTGCCCCTTTTTCTTGTAAGTGCAGTGGTATAAGCAGAAGAATATTTTGGATTTATGGGCATCTCTGCATGACCGCAGGGTATTGTTATCATTTATTATAATATTGCAAGGAAAAAGTTGTCTTTTGAAACATGAAACTGGAGTTCTTACACAAACAGCATGATAGAAAACAAGCCATTGTAATATATTTATGTAGCTGGACCCAGTAATGAAGGGTTCATCCCGATATATCAGAGCTGTAGCTCTTATGCAAAGGTGCTATTAGACAAAGTTAGATATTGTTTTGGTCAAACATTTAATTTTGAATGGTCCGACATTCTGTGCAGCAAATATACAGCTAACTAAATGTTTGTCTAATAAAAGGTTTAAAATATGAGTTTGTTTATGTACAAATCTAGCAATGAAAAATGTGTACATTTGAATCCAGCCACCTTATTGCCTCTATTGGAGGAGGCTGGAGACAAAGGAAGACACATGTGTTAAATTGATGGTGTAGGAATCTGCTGCTGTGAGCCCAGTGCAGGACACACTCCCTGAAGACCCAGATATTTAATTTTTTGTAGATTTGAGTATGCAGTTTATCACCCAGAAGGATACTCTGTATTCAAAGTCATTGGATCCTTTTTTTATTAATCCCAGTATAGCTGGGATTAATAATTCAACTTTAAGGACCCCAGGATGAGAAGAACAAGTGGTCCACAGGGGGCAACTTCTTATGAAACAGGACTTTGGAAAAAGGTGATCATTTATGTCTGCCAGCCACTCTTTTCCCTTCAGCTTGACACATGGATCGTGTCATCAGTCACAAGAAGTTATGGCTGCCTTAGTAAATGAGCGTGGGATAGAGCCAGGGTTCACACCAGTTGTTTTTATAATATACCACTTCTTGTTTTACCTGTTACCAAAGGTGTTACCAAAAGCTGAACATCCCTTCCAGAGATTACAAAAAGATATATCCAGATGCCCAAGTCAGGATCTGACAAGTATGCATTTTGTCTGTATGGACATGTTTTTTGGATGTCCAGTGGCAAATGCTACTGCAAAGGCCACAGTAAAAAGTGTTATCAGAAGTAGTTTGTAAATATAGAGTGCAGAAAGTACAGAGAGTAACAGAAGAAATCATTTTTTATAGGAGAGTCCTTACTAGAAGTTTTGAGGTTTTATATTTACACCCCCTACTGTCTATAATGTAGCGGACAAAGTAGAGTAAGAAACTAGAAAACTTTTGCCTGAATGTTTTCTTATATTTTATCAAGCCTCTAAGGGGGATGTTGGACCCTCTCCCTATGGGATTTGGTTTGGGAGTGTGTTACTCACTTGCTTATATTTTGTCTCAGAGAGAATGTTGCTGATCTTTTAAGGTTTTTTGAAAAACTCATTTATGTGTTTTCTCCCCTAATTCCAGATCCTAAAAGTTTGGAAGGATCTAAAACTAAAACCAGGTGACTTGTGGATTGTTAAGAGACATTTATATACAAGGAGATGTTTGGAGACTCAGCATCTATTTCATGTACAGTTTTTGCAAAACTTGAAGGAAAAGTCACCTGGATCCACACCAGACACTGCAAAAATGACTAAATTAAAGAAATCTCTGTGTTTGATTTGTTTCCCTCTTGTGATAACAGTCTAGGTCACTTTTTGATTCAATTACTTTAATTGTAAGGGATATATATATATTTGAAAAGTAGTTTAGCCATGTTGAAGTCATATTTGTCTTTTGTACGTCTTCCATTTTATGTAGAATTGTCTGTGTTTACATATGCTGATCAGTCAGCATGCCCACAATTCAGCTAGAAGGCCATTCTGGCCACAGGAGTGTACAGACAGTACTCTGTAAATATGTCTTATCAATCATTTGTTTTTCACAATGAAAAGTAATTTGGTAATGAAAAAAGTTGCTCAGCTATTATTTTCTCCACAATGGAGTTTTTTGCCTCTTTGGCCAGAACTACCTCCACCTAAGCGTGTGGAGGTTCCAGGTTAAAGGTGATAGCAGGTATGGTTAGTGATCAAAATATTGATCAAAAGAGGGGAGACTGTAATAGAAATTTGTAAGTTCTGTAAATAATTGTATTCTATTTTGTATGTATTGCACACTGCCCTCACTGTGCACACAGAACTAATAATGTTTTCAGTATATATTTACATTCTTTTGAGTCCTGATTAGGGATGAGCTTCGAGTTCGAGTCGAACTCATGTTCGACTCAAACATTGGCTGTTCGCAAGTTCGCCGAACAGCGAACAATTTGGGGTGTTCGCGGCAAATTCGAATGCCACAGAACACCGTTTAAAAGTCTATGGGAGAAATCAAAAGTGCTAATTTTAAAGGCTTATATGCAAGTTATTGTCATAAAAAGTGTTTGGGGACCTGGGTCCTGCCCCAGGGGACATGGATCAATGCAAAAAAAAGTTTTAAAAACGGCTGTTTTTTCAGGAGCAGTGATTTTAATAATGCTTAAAGTCAATCAATAAAAGTGTAATATCCCTTTAAATTTCGTTCCTGGGGGGTGTCTATAGTATGCCTGTAAAGGGGCGCATGTTTCCTGTGTTTAGAACAGTCTGACAGCAAAATGACATTTTGAAGGAAAAAACTCATTTAAAACTACCCGCGGCTATTGCATTGCCGACAATACACTTAGAAGTTCATTGATAAAAACGGCATGGGAATTCCCCAAAGGGGAACCCCGAACCAAAATAAAAAAAAAAATGACGTGGGAGTCCCCCTTAATTCTATACCAGGCCCTTTAGGTCTGATATGGATATTAAGGGGAACCCCGGCCAAATTAAAAAAAAAAAAATGACGTGGGGTTCCCCCTAAATTCCATACCAGACCCTTCAGGTCTGGTATGGATTTTAAGGGGAACCCCACGCCAAAAAAAAAAAACGGCGTGGGGTCCCCCCAAAAATCCATACCAGACCTTTATCCGAGCACGCAACCTGGCAGGCCGCAGGAAAAGAGGGGGGGACGAGAGTGCGGCCCCCCTCCCTCCTGAACCGTACCAGGCCACATGCCCTCAACATTGGGAGGGTGCTTTGGGGTAGCCCCCCAAAACACCTTGTCCCCATGTTGATGAGGACAAGGGCCTCATCCCCACAACCCTGGCCGGTGGTTGTGGGGGTCTGCGGGCGGGGGGCTTATTGGAATCTGGAAGCCCCCTTTAACAAGGTGACCCCCAGATCCCGCCCCCCCCCCCCCTGTGTGAAATGGTAAGGGGGTAGTACCCCTACCATTTCACGAAAAAAGTGTCAAAAATGTTAAAAATGACAAGAGACAGTTTTTGACAATTCCTTTATTTAAATGCTTCTTCTTTCTTCTATCTTCCTTCATCTTCTGGTTCTTCTGGTTCTTCTAGCTCTTCTGGTTCTTCCTCCGGCGTTCTCGTCCAGCATCTCCTCTGCGGCGTCTTCTATCTTCTTCTCCTCGGGCCGCTCCGCACCCATGGCATGGGGGGGGGGCTCCCGCTCTTCTCTTCTTCTTTTCTTCTCTTCTTCTCTTCTTCATTTTCTTCTCCGGGCCGCTCCGCAATCCATGCTGGCATGGAGGGAGGCTCCCGCTGTGTGACGGCGCTCCTCGTCTGACAGTTCTTAAATAACGGGGGGCGGGGCCACTCGGTGACCCCGCCCCCCTCTGACGCACGGGACATGACGGGACTTCCCTGTTGAATTCCCCGTGACGTCACAGGGAAGTCCCGTCAAGTCACCGTGCGTCAGAGTGGGGCGGGGTCACCGGGTGGCCCCGCCCCCCGTTATTTAAGAACTGTCAGACGAGGAGCGCCGTCACACAGCGGGAGCCTCCCTCCATGCCAGCATGGGTTGCGGAGCGGCCCGGAGAAGAAAATGAAGAAGAGAAGAAGAGAAGAAAAGAAGAAGAGAAGAGCGGGAGCCTCCCCCCCATGCCATGGGTGCGGAGCGGCCCGAGGAGAAGAAGATAGAAGACGCCGCGGAGGAGATGCTGGACGAGAACGCCGGAGGAAGAACCAGAAGAGCCAGAAGAACCAGAAGAACCAGAAGATGAAGGAAGATAGAAGAAAGAAGAAGCATTTAAATAAAGGAATTGTCAAAAACTGTCTCTTGTCATTTTTAACATTTTTGACACTTTTTTCGTGAAATGGTAGGGGTACTACCCCCTTACCATTTCACACAGGGGGGGGGGGGCGGGATCTGGGGGTCACCTTGTTAAAGGGGGCTTCCAGATTCCGATAAGCCCCCCGCCCACAGACCCCCACAACCACCGGCCAGGGTTGTGGGGATGAGGCCCTTGTCCTCATCAACATGGGGACAAGGTGTTTTGGGGGGCTACCCCAAAGCACCCTCCCAATGTTGAGGGCATGTGGCCTGGTACGGTTCAGGAGGGAGGGGGGGCCGCACTCTTGTCCCCCCCTCTTTTCCTGTGGCCTGCCAGGTTGCGTGCTCGGATAAGGGTCTGGTATGGATTTTTGGGGGGACCCCACGCCTTTTTTTTTTTTTTTTTGGCGCGGGGTTCCCCTTAAAATCCATACCAGACCTGAAGGGTCTGGTATGGAATTTAGGGGGAACCCCACGTCATTTTTTTTTTAAAATTTTGGCCGGGGTTCCCCTTTGGGGAATTCCCATGCCGTTTTTATCAATGAACTTCTATGTGTATTGTCGGCAATGCAATAGCCGCGGGTAGTTTTAAATGAGTTTTTTCCTTCAAAATGTCATTTTGCTGTCAGACTGTTCTAAACACAGGAAACATGCGCCCCTTTACAGGCATACTATAGACACCCGCCAGGTACGAAATTTAAAGGGATATTACACTTTTATTGTTTGACTTTAAGCATTATTAAAATCACTGCTCCTGAAAAAATGGCCGTTTTTAAAACTTTTTTTTGCATTGATCCATGTCCCCTGGGGCAGGACCCAGGTCCCCAAACACTTTTTATGACAATAACTTGCATATAAGCATTTAAAATTAGCACTTTTGTTTATTCATGTTCGTGTCCCATAGACTTTAACGGTGTTCGCGTGTTCGAACAAACTTTTTTCCTGTTCGCATGTTCTGGTGCGAACTGAACAGGGGGGTGTTCGGCTCATCCCTAGTCCTGATTAGAATTAGCCTGCCTATGTAACGCCCCTTGTTACCATAAACATACAATTGTAGTATTAATGTGATACCTACGTAATCATGTGCATAAAAACCTTCAATTGCGTTATAATAAAGCAGAACAGTTATTTGGAAAGATGCTGAGCGTATCTTTAGTGTCTGTTCTCTACTGCAGTAGTTATTATTAATTTGGAACCACTAATCAATATGAGGATAGGAGTTGCCTATCATCAATTTAACCGAGTCAATGTGTAAAAAATTTGTGCTTTAAAAATTAAAAAAATGGTGTCATTTTTTGGGTATTTAGATTCTTCCTAGTACATCAATCATGTTCTTCAGTTTTTGTTCAATCGTTTTTTTCTTTATACAGTCTAAATCCTGAATACAACACATTATCTCTTGGATTTGCCTTTGGGCACTGTCAATGGTGAAATGATGTGATTGTTCTTCCACAACCTGAACATCACCTAAAAAAAAATTACACACCATGTATTATAAATATGCATGCATACATCTATTACCTGAATTTGTGGTGTCAGACACTCACCAGTTGTGGTGACAATCTCCACCACCTCTCCTTCCTCCACATCCTCTGGTTGTGACCTCTGTTCCCCTTCTTCAGGAGGTGGGGGGTCCCTGGTGTCCTCACGTTTTCCAAGTCTTTGCTCCCCTATGAGAATGAAACAAAAGGTATACTTAGCACACCGATATTTGAGGTAGGAATATGAAACATTGCTTGGAAGTAGGTTACAACTGTCTGTTTGGGCAGAGTTCAAAGCTGAAGACATGCATTTTGCCCTTAACCAAGCTGGAATACTTACTTTTTTGGACAAGTTTCACACATGGAGACACCCCAAGTATCCACTGGAGTACCTGTGTGGGACACCCTAAAAAGTTTGTTCTTGTGTCCCATACTAGTGCTTCTGAGTCCAGATGTGTAAACAGCTGCTGAGTGTCCTCTCCTCACATTACACTGAATCAAGTTTGCATTTCATTCTAGTTTCAAGCACATCTAGACAACAATGTCCTAAACTTCGTTTTAGACAAATTATCAGGTCCAAATGTAGTTAACCCTGTATCTGCCTAAAACATCGTATTTAGTTGGTATTTAGTTCAATGTTTACTATGACCGATTACTGTGCCGCCCACGAACATGAAAGTAGCCATTTTAAACTGTACAACAGTAAAGAAAAGCACATGGCGCAGTATGCAAGTAATGCAAGTAATAATAATAATAGAAACACACGACAACGACGTACTTTTTAGAAGCACTTTCTTGATCCTTCTGTACTGATCCTGCTCCCTCAGTTTCAGGTCTGACCAGCGTTTCCTCAATTGCTCCTTGGATCGTCGTACCCCAAAATTCCGGCGCAGATTCTTCACAACTTTAGTCATGATCTTGGCCTTTCTCACATTTGGGTTTAGGTACGGTCCATACTTCCCATCATAGTCGGCCCTCTTCAATATGTCCACCATCTCCACCATCTCTTCAAAGGACATATTTGAGGCCTTAAATCTTCTTCTCCGGGATCGGGACATTTCTGGCACCTGGCTTTCCTCCTCATTACTGCTATTAAGCACCTGCTGTGTCTCTGCCATGTCTTCTCAAACTGCGAAGAAAGAGAAGGGGCGGATAATATTCTAGAAAGAATGTCAGGGGCGGGCGACACGGGCAGAGTTTCACGCATGCGCAGTGTATATACAGTGGAACACGCGTGTGAGTGGAGGGTGAAGTAACGGGAGCGACGATCATTATAACAAAGGTACAATTTGAAGTTGGTGCCTCAGTGGCCTATACTGCTTTTAGATTGAGGCCTATATTGGGTCAAGATTAGAAGAGTTTTGCCTGACATTAGGGTTTGTCTTGTGTTGTGTCTTGCAGAGAAAATGGATCCCTTCAATGATAGGGAATTTCTAGGAATATTCATTGATATGTACAGGGAGCTGCCCTGTCTGTGGCAGCTGAAACACTCGTCTTTTAATAATCAAACAAATAGGAAGGCAGCGCTGGATCAATTGGTGGAATTTGTGAAGCAGGTGATCCCCATGGCAGACATCCCGATTTGAAGGCCTTAATTGTTGGCCTGAGGAGCACTTATAATAGGGAGCTCAAGAAAGTCCAGGATTCGCTGATATCAGGTGCTGCAGCAGGTACTATGACAGACTGCATTTTCTGGCAGGCCAGACTGAACCAAGGCAAGCACTCTCCAGTCTTCCTTCAAGGCTTCCTTCCCTCCCAGCTGAGGCTTCTGACGTCCAACCTGGGCTTTCCAGGCAGCAGCATGTGGAGGAGCCCAGCTTGAGTCAGGTATAGCATTCTTCAAAATATTTCTGGTTGTCAAATTAATGATGTTAAATAGATGTTACATATCAATAGACAGTAGTAGACAAAAATGATTGGGACAAGAGTGAAAAATGCTGGGGTCAGAATGATAGTCTTTTCTATTTATTAACATTCAATTTGCAACAGTCATGTGATGAAAATTGTGTGTGATTGATGAACCAAAAACTAAAATGATGTCCCTTTTTCGTACACAGGAAAGCCTCAGCCAGGTCGTGGAAAGTGGCAGCCAGGAGGTGGCCGGGCCCAGTAGCCTGCCAGAATCGCAGGTCCCTCCCCTCCGCCTTACACCAAAAAGTGTCAGGAAGAGGAGTCACGTGAAGGAGGCAGCAATTGGCCTATTTCTGAAGGCTACTGTGGCCCTCACAACCCCTCCCCCCATTATTCAAGAGGACTTTGCATACATTACAGCATGCAAAATGCTGAAAATGGAGGAGGGCCAACGCCTCTTATGTGAGGAAATCATCTTGAAAGTCCTAAATAAGGGGTTGAGGGGCCAACTCACAAGACTAACCTATATTTGTGATAACCTAACCTGTGATAACCCAACTCACAAGACTAACCTATATCAGGTCCTACTCCTCCTCCTCCTCCACCTCCTGCCACACCTCCAACACCAGAGCCACAGCCTGGAATGAAGCATCTAAGGAAGACCATAGAGTGATGGCCTGGGTTCAGTCTAGTCTGGCAAAAGATGCAGGCTGTTGTATGACCACAGCCTGGGGACATATATGTCATCTGCTGCTGTTCCTGATCTCTTGTAGTCCTGGACCGGATTGTGCTCCCTATTATAAGGACTCCTCAGGCCACCAATTTTGACTGTAAAATTATTGATGTCTGCCCTGGTTTACAAAGGCTTCACAAATTTCACCAGTTTATTCAGCATTGCCTTCCTCTTTATTTTGTTATGACCCATAATAAATGGCTATTTTGTTTTTAGAAATACTTGGCTATGTGTTTTACTTCAAAAACAAGAGTTTGTTTGTGAGTAGGCAGGTACATTTCAAAAATACAATGTCAAATTAACAAGGAACACCAACACCAACCTCCATGAGATTTACAAATTCAAGATAATAATGGTGTTGTGGAAACGTGACATACAAAAAAATGGAGATCACTATAAAATAATTTAAAAAAAAAAAAAAAAAACAACAGGGGATCTTGATTAAAAAAAAAAAATAATAATAATAATAATTGTATTCTAAACATTATTATGGAGATCTGGCTTTAAAAATAAAAAAGATTATTCATGAGATAACAAGAAATAATAAAGAAAGAAGTTTGTGAGAACTCTGCGTGAATATGAGCAGCAAAACAACTTAATTCTTCTACCATTATAAAGAAGAAAACAATGCGCTGCATTGAAAGATTTAAAAATTATCTGTGTGATGAATGTGCCATCTCCATTATGCACGGTCGTTTTACCAGACCGAGCGGCTCCATCTCGTACTTGATTCTGAGCATGCGTTTTTTTTGCGCTTCAGAATTGCATACACATGAACGGAATTTCCGATAGAAACTTTTTCCGTCTGAAAAATTGAGAACATGCTCTCAAACTTTTGCTGGTGGAAATTTGGCCAGCAAAAGTCCGATGGAGCATACACACGGTCGCATTTTCCGACCAAAAGCTCTCAATGGTCTTTTGCTGGCCGAAATTCCATTGGCAAGAGCACTTGAAAGCCACACAAAAGGGGCATAATTATGTTCCTCTTCCTTACTCACCTCAGTCTGCCCTCGCTATACCTCATGACCTCTTAGCAGCCTCCACTGACAGGTATGATGGTATAGTGCAGGGTGACTTAGGTCCTTGCAGCACATCTGCCAGTGGCACACCAACTGCTGCAGCAAAAAAATATAATCACTGCCAACCACATGCCCAGAGTGTAAATGCAAGCTTTTCAAAGCTGCTGGCTCTACAACTTCTGGCTTTCTGTCTGGTGGATTCTGTCTCCTTCTGTGAATTTTCAGAATCTGCTGTACCACAATGACAGGTTCCCAGACGGTATTTCTTTTCACGTAAGGCCATTCCAGCTCTGTACCATCACGTGGAAGGCAATGTTGTAGCATCGTTGGGCAAGGAAGTCAGCTGCAAGGTCCATGTTATTGCTGACACATGGTCCAGCATGGTCAGGGATGATATATTTTGTTCACAGCACACTGGGTTACTCTGCTTGAAATGCAGAAGGATGCAGGACAGGGCTCAGTGCTGCAGCTGGTTGTGCCGCCACATCTCCATACAGCTAGTGGTGATGATGTGAGATTTGACAGCTCTATCCCCTCCTTCATGCCCTCCTCTGTTGAATTGTCGTATGAACCACAAGTACCCCCTAAGCGTTCAAGGGGATTTACAATGAGTCAGGCAAAAAGGGCACCATGCAGTGCTTCAGTTAGTGTGTCTAGGGGACAGGAACCACACTGGAGCAGAGATTCTTGCAGCTCTGTGGGGGCAGGCCCAGAGGTGGTTCACGCCATGCCAGCTGGAGCCAGGAATGGTGGTGTGCGATAATGGCACAAACCTCCTGTCTGCCCTTAGACAGGGAAAGTTGTCACATGTGCCATGCCTGGCACATGTCCTCAATTTGGTGGTGCAGCATTTCCTAAATAGGTACCCAGGGTTGGAAGATCTGCTAAAGCAGGCCAGAAGAGTCTGTAGCCATTTCAGGCGGTCACACACAGCCAGTGCTTGGTTGGCTGAAATTCAGTGGAAATTCCACCTGCCCGTAAACTGCCTGATTTGTGACATGCCCACCAGGTGGAACTCGACTTTAGCAATGCTGCAACGGCTGCACATGCAGCAGAGGGCTGTCAACGAGTGCCTGTGAGCCGTGACAATGCATGCATTAGTGACACAATCCCTGTTGTGTTCCAGGAGGAGACTCTGTGTGGCATTATGGACAGGGCACCGGAAGCAGAACAGCTGGAGGAAGAGGAGGACTTCCTTTCCTCTCAAGTCCCACTTTATGCAGACATCATTGTTCCTATCCTACAGACACAAGAGGAGAGGGAGGAGGAGGATTCTGGCACATTTGGAGGCATTGAAGCAGATGAAGACATATGTCAAACAGTAAGAGATGGTTTTCCATCCCCAGAACCCTTGGGAGTAGTATATGGCTGGGAGGAGGCAGTTCCAGATACTCTAATCCTCAGTGACCCAGAGGAGTCAGCTTCTCACCGCTAATTTGCGGTACATGGGCTCCCTCATGCTTCAAAGCCTAAAAAAGGACCCAAGAATTAATGGCGTAAAGGAGAAGGATCACTATTGGTTGGCAACCTTCCTTTACCACCGTTACAAGGGGAAAGTTTCAGAACTCATCCCATCCCCAAGAGAGTGCAGAAGATGAAATCTCTTGAGGTCACCATACAGAGGAGTTTATCTAATTCTTTTCCAGACTCTGGTAGGTTACAGTGTAGTGGAAGACATAGTTTTGAGGCTTCTGTTAGTCAAGAGAGGAGCGGTGGAGAAAGCGGCCGCATAAGTGATGCATTTTACAATTTTTTTTAGTCCTCACCACCAGGGCTGTCAGCTTCCACATCCCATCGGCAGCATCTGCATCACACGGTGGACGATTATTCAGGTGCGAAAACAGAGATGGAGAGCTTTCCAGTCAACGATCCACTGGCTTACTGGGTCATGAGAATAGACCACTGACCAGAACTTGCCCAGTATGCGCTTGAGCTGCTGGGCTGTCCTGCATCCAGTGTGCTTCCCGAATGCTGGAGTGCTGCTGGAGGTTTTGTTACCAATAGAACGTGTCTGTCCACAGACTCCGTGGACCGTCTGACATTTATCAAAAACAATCAGTCCTGGATTACCAGCAGCTACGAAGCCCCTGATGTCGCTGATTAAGTGTTTTTGGGATGTGGAATCTCTGCAGGACTTCTAGGCTGCCTAGCACTGTGGGTGCTGATTTCATCTGGAAGAATTTTTTTGGTGTAGGTTTCATGTGCACAATTAACACCCAAAGACCAATTCTTCCACACCTGTTGGACAAGTGCATATCATAGCATTTTTTGACAGCAAGGCCAATTCTTGCTTTCATCAAAAGTACCTCAATAGGGTTATGGTGTAAAGGTGTCACCAACACCAAAGACCAATTTTTCCACACCTGTTTGACAAGTGCATATCATTGCAATTTTTGACAGCAAGGTCAATTCTTTCTTTCATCAAGAGCAAAATTGCAAAAAAAATACCTAAAAAAATGGAGGAAAAAAAAAAAAAAAAAAAATTTACTTATGTGAAATGGCTGTTGCTAGGCAGTCTTCCTATTCTGCCTCTTCCTACACCGTGGTGATCTTCAGTCTTCTGCTCCCCATGCTGTCTTCTGGGGAATGGGGTGTGGTGTGTTATGGGAACTGTGTGTGTCCCACAACACATCGTATCCTATTCACAAAGCGCTGCGCCGCTCGCGCGTGCGCAGTAGGAAACTGGCAGTGAAGCCGCAAGGCTCCACTGCCTGTTTCCCTTACTTAGGATGGCGGTGCCAGGACCCGAGAGCCAAATGACGGGTCGGCTTCGGGCGGCCGACATCGTGGGCACCCAGGACAGGTAAGTACTTATTTAAAGTCAGCAGCTACAGTGTTTGTAGCTGCTGACTTTTAATTTTTGTTTTTTTGCACGGCCGGAATCCTGCTTTAAGTGTGAAAATGCCAACGACACCCAAAGACCAATTTTTCTGCACCTGTTTCTTGCATATAAGCCTTCAAAATGGGCAATTTTTATTTTTCACATTCAGGTTCCATAGACTTCAATGGGGTTTGTTATTCGGTTCTGAACTTTCGCAATTTTCGAAAATTCTGGTACGAACATGGGTACCCATCCCTATTGGTTACTACTATTTGATTTATTGTGATCTTTCTTTGCATTGCATACCTTTTGTATATCCTCTAAGATCAAGAGTTTAATACAGAAAGATATCCACCAAAGCAATTCTGTTCTTATCTGCTGCAAGAATCTTAAGGAAAATACTTGTTTACTTTGCTACAGTCGGGTGTCTGTGTAATTGCGTTATCACTTTGAAATACTGTATGTCCGAACCCAGGGTGTCAGGTAGCTTCAAGGTCAGGGCAACCTTTGAGGACAGTCATCTTTCAGCGGCCCTCATGGGGGTGGCACTACATTACCTTATATTGTCTAGTGATAGTCTCAATTCTGTAAACCACAGCCCTTAATCGGACATTTGCTGTCGGAATTTCCGACAACAAAAATTTGAGAGCTGGATCTCAAATTTTTCGACAACAAAATTTGTTCTTGTAAATTCCGAGTGCGTGTAGACTATTCAACGTACAAAATTACACGCATGCTCTGAATCAAGCACGAGACGGAAGCGCTCGGTCTGGTAAAACTAGTGTTCGTAATGGAGATAGCACATTCGTCACGCTGCAAATTTTTAAATCTTTTAATGCAGCGCTTTCTCTTCTTCTTTATAATGCTAGAATAATGAAGTTGTTTTGCTGCTGATATTCACACAGAGTTCGGACAAACTGATTTCTTTATTATTTCTCTTGATCTCCTGAATAATATTTTTAATTTATTTCGTCAGATCTTCATAACAATGTTTAGAATTTATTTTTATAGTGATCTTTTTTTATTTTTTTATCAAGATCTCCTGTTTTTTTTTTATAGTGATATCCATAATATTTTTTGTCGTTTTGTGTGTCAAGTTACCACAACACCATTATTATCTTGTATTTTTTAACCTCAAGGAGGTTGGTTGGTGTCTCTTGTTAGTTTGACATTGTAATTTAGAAATGTACCTACTTACTCACAAACAAACTGTCCTTTTTTAAGTAAAAAACATAGGCAAGTATTTGCGAAAAAAATAGACACTTATTAGGGGGTCATAACAAAATAAAGAGGAAGGCAACGCTGGATAAACTGGTGAAACTGGTGAAGCCTTTGTACCCCAGGGCACACATCAACTATTTTACATGCAAAATCGGTGGCCTGAGGAGTCCATATAATAGTGAGCACAATCCGGTCCAGGACTCCAAGAGATCGGGAACAGCAGCAGTGGTCATTCAACAGCCTGCGTCTTTTGTCAGACCAGACTGAACCCAGGAAATCACACTCTTGTCTTCCTTACACACTTCCTTCCAGGCTGTGGCTGTGGTGTTGGAGTTGTGGCAGGAGTTGGAGGTGGAGGAGGAGGACGATGGTCGAACTCACAAACCTGACTTTTTGCTTGTGAGTTTGCCCCTGCCACTTACCCCAGCCACCTCCTGGCTGAGGCTTTCCTGTGTATGAAAAAGGGACATAGTTTTAATTTTTTGGTCATTAATCACACACAATTTTCAGCTCATGACTGTTGAAAATTGAATGTAAATAAATAGAAAAGACTATCATTCTGACCCCAGCATTTTTCATTCTTGTCCCAATCATTTTTGGCCACTACTGTCTATTGATATGTAAACTACTTTGTTAAATCAGAAATTAATGATCAATAATAACATCTAGTTAACATCATTAATTTTTGGACAATAAATATGTTGAACAATGCTATACCTGGCTCAAGCTGGGCTCCTCCACTTCTTCCTGGCTGGAAGGCCCAGGTTGGACGTCGGAAGCCTCAGCTGAGGTGGAAGGAGGCCTTGATGTAAGATTGGAGAGTGCTGGCCTGGGTTCACTGTGGTCTGACAGAAAACGCAGTCTGTCATAGTACCACAGCCTGGGGACATAAACGTCACCTGCTGCAGCTCCTGATCTCTGGGAATCCTGGACCTTCTTGCGCTCCCTAATATAAGTGCTCCTCAGGCCACCAATTTTGGCCTTCAAATGGGGATGGTTGCCGTGGGGATCACTGGCTTCAAAAATTCCAGCAATTGATCCAGCGCTGCCTTCCTATCTTTTATTATTATAAAAGGGGTGTTTTAACTGCCACAGACAGGGCAGCTCCCTGTACATATTAATGAATATGGGGATAAAGTCTTGATCATTGAAGCGATACATTTTCTCTGCAAGACACAACACAAGACAAACCCTAATGTCAGGCTAAACTCTCCTAATCTTGTCCCAATATAGGCCTCAATCTATAAGCAGTATAGGCCACTGATGCACCAAGTTAAAATTGTACCTTCGTTATCATGATCGTCGCTTCTGCTACTCCTTCCTCTGCTCACAGATCGTACGTACGATGCACGCGTGTTACTCTTTATATACACTGCGCATGCCTGAAACTCCGCCCACCCCTGACATTCTTTCTAGTCTATTCCCCGCCCTTTATCTTTCGGCGCAGTGGGAGAGCACATGGCGGAGACAGAGCAGGTGCATGATAATAGCAGCAATGACGAGGAAAGCCCGGAGCCAAAAACATCCTGATCCAGGAGGAGATATAAGGCTTCAAATATGTCCTTTGTCGAGATGGTGGACATCTTGAAGAGGGCCGACTATGATAGTAAGTATGGACCATACCCAAACCCAAATGTGAGAAAGACCAATATCATGACTAAAGTTGTGAAAAGTCTACACAGTAATTTTGGGTTATGACGATCCAAGGAGCAATTGAGGAAACGCTGGTCAGACCTGAAATTGAGGGAGCACGATCAGTACAGAAGGATCAGGAAAGTGCTTCTAAAAAGTAAGTAGTTGTCCTGTGTTCCTATTATTATTATTACTTGCATTGCTGCTCCATGTGCTTTTCTTTACTTTTGTACAGTTTAAAATGGCAACTTTCAGGTTCGTGGGCACAGTAATCATTCGTAGTAAACATTGTTTGTTCGCCCACTAATACAATGTTTTTGGCAGATGCAGGTTAACTACATTTGGTCATGCCTATTTATACTAAAAGAAGTTTAGTACATTGTTGTCTAGATGGGTTCGTAACTAGAATGAAATGCAAACTTGATTCAGTGTAGGGAGAGGACACTCAGCAGCTGTTTACATAATCAGGACACAGGAGCACTAGTGTGGGACACCAGAACAAACTTTTTAGGGTGTCCCACACAGGTGTTCCAGTGGATACTAGGGGTGTCTCCATGTGTGAAACTTGACCAAAACAGGTAAGTCTTGCAGCTTTAGAAATGGAGATAAAAAATGTCTTAAGCTTGTAACTCTGCCATAAAAGACAAATGTATGACACTTCCAGGCAATGTTTCATATTCCTATTTCTGGCCTCAAATATCTGTGTGCGAAGTATACCTTTTTTTTATTCACATAGGGGAGAAAATACTCAGGACATCAGAGGACACCAGGGACCCACAACCTCCTGAAGAAGGGGAAATCCCCAAACCACAACCAGAGGATGTGGAGAAAGGAGAGGTTTAGGAAGTGGGCGAAATAGTGACCACAACAGGTGAGTGTCTGAGAACACAGCTTCAGGTAATAGATGTATGCCTGCATATTTATAATACATGGTGTGTTTTTTTAATTTTAGGTGATGTGGATGTTGTGGAAGAAGAATCTCATTTCACACATGTCCTCATTGGGGAGATCATGGTGTGCAATCGGGATTTACAGAAGATCAAGGAAGACACCAATGATGTTGAAAAAAGACTCAAAAACATCATTGATGTTTTAGGCAGGATCTAAAACACACCACAATTAGTCAATTTGTTTATATTTTTATTATTTTTCTAACTTTTTAAAGTATATTGAAAGCCAAATTTTGAAGATGCACACAGTGGGAATTATTTACGAAAGGCAAATCCACTTTGAACTGCAAGTGCACTTGGAAGTGCAGTCACTCTAAATCTAAGGGGTAGATCTGAAATGGGTAGAAGCTCTGCTGATTTTATCATCCAATCATGTGCAAGCTAAAATGCTGTTTTTTATTTTCCTTGCATGTCCCCCTCAGATCTACAGTGACTTTACTTCCAAGTGCACTTTCAGTGCACTTTCAAGTGCACTTGCAGTGCAAAGTGGATTTTCCGTTAGTAAATAACCCCCAGTGTGTCAACATGTGCTATCTTCCATCACGGGATATCAATGTACGCGTTTTGTGAGTGCAACCCCTTTCTCGCAACTAAAGTAGCTGAGAGGAAGGGGTTGTACCCCGAAACACGTCCATTCATCACCCATGATGGGAGCTAGCACATGTTGACATTATGCACGGGATCAGGAGGGAAATCCCCATTTTGACTCTCAATTTGTGTGCATCTTCAACATTTGGCTTTCACAGGGGTGACATCACCCCATCTGATGAAGGCAAGATCAACGCAGTTTGGACATGCTAATGTCTGATATTGCCTTCAATTTATCAAAGTTGAATTTTGTAAGTTTCTGAGTTGTGTATTGTTTTATGGTTTTAAACTGTTTACCCCAAAAAAGGATATTTTTACTGTCAAACAAAAAAATGTTATACCAAAAATATGTTGGTTTGTTCAAAAACCCTTTTGTAAAGCACATGTGAATGTGCACAGAGCAAAAAGTTTTCTACTCAACAATGTGTGGCTTCTTTCAATGCTCAAAACCAGTTTTTTGAGTAAGTTGGTGTTTACAGTGACAATGGGGGTTATTTACTAAAGGCAAATCCACTCGGCACTACAAGTGCACTTTCAGTGCAGTTTCACTTGCAGTGCACTTGTAGTGCAAAGTGGATTTTTCTTTAGTAAATAACACCCACAGTGCTTTACAATTAGCCATAATCAGGCCATTTTCGTGACTCAAAAAATTAATTCATGGTGCTGAAAATGATGAATATTTTTATCAGTAATGCATTACATACATCAACAACAAAAACAAGGTGTGTGTGTAGCAGACCCACAACATAATAGTTAGCTGAAGAAGAGATTGTCACCTCATGTATCAAAGAAATTACGTTTGCACTATTGAAGAAAATGGCCAAAAAGAAAAGCCCATTGGATAACCGAGGATACAGTTAAAAAAACACAAGCAGTAAATCAAAGGAAATATTATTTCAGTTTAAATTAAAAATGTATTTAAAAAATGTTTCTTAAACCTTTTCTGCAAAGTACTCCATATATTTTAGACGGACCTCGCAGGCGCTTTGGGGGGGCAAGCCAGGACGGCCAGCTTCAAGCGCCCTCAGGGTTTTTTCTTGAAATCCGGCCTCAGGCCCAACTAAGGCACATAGTTCTTAGAATTTCTCCTTAAAAAGTTGTGTAGAATGCAGCATGCAAGTATTATATGCTTAAGTTTATATTCCACCATGTTGATTAGCGTAAGGAATAGGCGGAAGCGGCTGGCCATTATCCCAAAAGCATTCTCCACCACTCTTCTGGCTCTGGCCAGCCGGTAGTTAGGGTCCTCATCAGGAACAGCCGCATCAGGTGTTCACCAAGCCCAAACGCTTCATTAGCGACAAAGATGAATGGCAGGCCAGCCACATTGTCTTCCGAAGGTGGAACTCCCAAGCCACCAGTCTGGAGCCGTCTGTAGAACTCGGTCTGGGTGATGACTCCACCATCCGATATCCGGCCATTCTTCCCCACGTCCACATAGAGAAACTCCTATGTTGCCGACACCACCGCCAACATCACTATGCTATTAAACCCCTTATAGTTGTAATAGTATGGCCCAGAGTTGGGGGATGGGACTATGTGGACGTGTTTCCCATTAATTGCCCCTCCACAGTTGGGAAAGTCCCACCGCTGGGCAAATTTGGAAGCCACAGTCTGCCATTCCTGTGGCGTTGAAGGAAACTGTGGAGTCAAGCAAGAAAAAAATTAGTACTTTTGCACATAACATTGCAAGCAGATTAGACACAAACATTATTGGCAACCATCAGTATAACATTTATTTGAAGGAGTATTTAAAGACAAATATATAAAGTCCCAGATGATGTCTTATTGAAACGAAACCGGTCGGAACGGGCTCTGCTGATGCCACTGATATTTGATTTTACTTAGATGCCTTTTAATGCCTTCTCAAACGTGAGTGACCATTTTACTTATTTCAATAAAATGCCTTTTATGTAAATGGTATCACACTATGTGGCCCAATTTTTTTTCCTTTTACCATATATAATACTGAGAGGATCCGTTCTTGATCTTTGGTCACTGTTCCCTTGGTGGATACCCATTGATGTTATACGTTGTGATGGACCCCTGCCTAATTTGTCTACATCAGAAACCGCGTATACTAATTTTCTTCCCTGGGTGTGTTACACCACAAGCTCTGTTGACTCATCAGGCGTATGCCTAGTTGGGTTCAACTTGTCTGGTAAGCCTCATTCCTTTTGGTGGTGGATTATCAACAGACAACTAGTTCACAGATTTATCTCGCAAGTCACTTTATATATTGGGTCACTTTAGGGACTTTCATTCTAATATACAGTATTGCTACAGTACAGCACTGTTGGTTTATGTAAACATCATCATCATCATTATTGTTGTTTGTATATTAGAGTAATATTGTATGTATTTTATCATGATTTATGCACATCAGTAATGGTTTGTTACTAGTTTGATCCCATAAAGGGAATCTCACTTTCACTTTCACTTTTAGTGCTGCACTTTACCACTTTCCCATTTGTTCACATATTCACAGATTTCTGTTGTGCTAGCAGCTATTATTTTGCGTTTTTTTTTCTTCTCTTTTTTCCAAATATATAAAATTCACTTATCAGATTCCTCATCCCCTCTGATGGCCCAGTGTAAAAATTTTAGGGGGGGGGGATGTTTTGGACAGGTAACCCTCTCCACTTCATCGAGAGCTGAATGCATAAATAATGTGTGATACTCTGGCCAGCCCCTTCTTACTTACACTATTGGCAGCCCACTGGATGGGTAAGAAGTGTCATAATACAAAAATATGAATACACACTGTACAAATTGAAGCACTTTTTTACATTCTGCAATTACCTATCAAGATAATAGGAGAACAAAACTTTAAACAGTACCATTTGAAAGTATTCAGGCAGGCCCTTTCACTACATGCTTTGGTGAATTCATCCATAAATATGACCACAAAAGAGGTAGGTATAGTGTATATGGGTTTGACAAAGTCAGCAGATAGAAGATTGGTATCGGTTGACTTAGCGGTTGGGGGGGGGTTCCAAATTATTTTGGGCCCCCAAAAAAAGCCTCTGGCACTCTGCATGAATTTAAGGACACAAATAACAATTGTACACATTTTAGGGGGTATTTAGGGTAAAGCACTACTATGGAGCTGACAAAATACATTGTTAAGTGACTAGGCTAGGTGTGTATGGGCCCAGGATAGCATGCTGGGGAGGTTAGTGAAGGCAAATATGCTTGAAGGACAAAAAAGGAACTTTAACAACTTCCAGCATGCATGAGGACAAAGGGGACATTCACAGCATATTGCAATCATGGTAATTAGGAAATGATGAAATAAATACAATACATTAGCAAACATTAAATACATAGAATGTGATGTTAAAGGAGAAATCTTACCTTAATATAGTCCTTCTGCAGGACCTATATGATGGCAGAACAGGTCTCTGGAATAATAATCCCCAGAGCCTGGGGGAGATGCCTGTTGAGAACTTGATGACCTGCAGACTTCTCCCCGCCGCCGAGTACCACAACGTGGCGACTAGCCTCTGTCCAGGAGTGATGGCTTGCCACATGCAGGTGTCCTGCTTCATAATATAAGGGGACAGCCAACAAACGGTGAAAAATGGGTCTGCCATCCAGGGATAGTTCCTGAAATAATTAGGATTATTCTCACGGATCTCCCGCAACAAAGGAATATGAGAGAATTCGTCATGCTGGAGTAACCAATTCTTTGTCCATAAACTCCTCCCCGCTCTGTTCATGGACTGGGCTTGGGTAAAAGTAAGAACCCCAAAACCAAGCCCCTGCACAGCATGAACTCTACCATGAGTATATACCCCCAACATGGCTTCAAAACGGTCGTCTGGTCAGAACGAACTAACAGAATGCACTGAAAATCAGAAAGGCCTGAGAAGAGCGAGCTGAAAATCAGAAACGAGCGCACAAGAACGCACTGGAAATCAAATACATACTATAAAAAATACGCACTGAAAAACAGATGCAAACTGACAACATGCACTGAAAACCAGATACGAACCCACAAGTACAAACTGAAGAGCGGTAATGATCTGAAAAGCACGAGGCTGAAAAGCGTGAATCGTCTCTCACCAAACTTCTACTGACACAAGATTAGCAGGAGCCCAAAGGGTGGCGCACTTGGTACTTAACTTCCCGTTCACAGTGCTGTAGTGTTGTACGTCAGCGCATTCTTGACAATCGGAATTTCCAACAACATTTGTGCAACCGTGTGTATGCAAGACTAGTTTGAGCCACCACCTGTCGGAAATAAGTCCAGGATTTCGTTGTCGGAATGTCCGATCGTGTGTACATGGCATAACTCTCACAAAATCGACCTAGCTTGCTCGCAGGAGACATATTTTGCATCGTCGTCCACCCCACGTTATTTCGATGCTCAGTACTGACAGGTCTATGATGCCATGGCTCTGATTAAGAAATGTGGATATCCTATGTAGCGGTACCCCATAGGGGCTGCTGGTACTTGTGATCTCTCACCCTGTACAATCAGGCACACAGTTCTCAATCAAGGGAGAAAACCAGTCCTTGTACTTTGGTTTTAGTTTTTATTGGGGGAATTTAACTTGAATGGGGTAAAGGTAAGTATGGGATGCCCACTTGATTGAAGAAAATTAAAGACTTGGGACTGAACTATATACACTCTCTGTATATACACTTCCTCACTTCCAGCTCCAGCACATCACTTGGTTACACTTCTTCCCGGACCAGCTAGCACTGTAGTTTAGGCCTGACACTGGCTCAGCCAGGCCTGAGTATTTGGCAGGGAGGGACTGCAGACCCCTTTGGTGTAGCAAGAAAACATTTTTGGTAGTCCTAGTGCTTGCTGTCCATGTGGCTACTGATACCAACACCATATCTTCAGGCCCTGCCAGCCCCCCTGGCTGCAGCTCTCTCTTCACTTCCCTTGCCACCACAGTTCACTCCACTGGCTCTGAAAACATACCAGACTGCACTCTCCCAGTCCTCTCAGGCGTGCCTTCCAGTCCTCCCAACTGTGTGAACACTCACCAGTCCTCTTGGCTGCCTCTGTGGAACTCTTGGAGACTTTCCTGGCAGTTTTCTCCTACTGTCCTCTCTTGCTCCTCCTGGTCAGGACACCTCTGTGGGTTGTAAGAGGGTCCTGCCTGCACCCGAACCCAGGCCTAAGGTCCCACACCCCCCCAGAATGGAGAGCTCCCTCAAAGGCCCTGAAAGCCTAACACTTCATCTACATCTTCCACCCGAACACAACTTCTCCCCAGCTGGGCTAACCCTGAGTATTGCCCCCTGCCAATCCAGAATCAAAACAGACAGGCTTTACCTACTCTAACAAAAATCAATCTGTACACACCTAGCACAACTAGAGTGTACTAAACTCACCCCCCCAACCCCCAGACAGTCCCTTGGCTGGGGAATTTCAAAAACCAGCTCTTGGGCCCAGGAGCAAGGGCATCCTATACAAATACAATTTTGGATGGGGACAGAGGAAAAAACTGGGGCGGGGCTATACACAAATAAATACATACAAAAATAGAAGAAATTTTATTGGTATTTACATAATATACATTGCATTACATACATAACTATAGGTCCATGTAGCTAACAATAGGGATGAGCTTCGAGTTCGAGTCAAACCCATGTTCGACTCGAACATCGCATGTTCAACCGCTCGTTGAATTGTGAATGTTATGGACCGTTCATGCCAAATTCGAGAGGCGCGTCATGGCTCATAATTCACTGCGACATCGCAGTGCATTGCTGGCTGATGATTGGCCAAGCTGGAACTATGACCCGCATGCTTGGTCAATCACAGTGCCGTCTGTACCGAGAGCCTTAATTGGCCAAAGCCAGGGTGGCTTTAGCCAATTATGGCTCAGGGGGTTTAGTACACGCTCCACACTATATAAGGCCGCCTGTGTGGCGGCCTTGTATAGTGTGTTGCGGCGGCAGAGAGATAGACAGAGAGACAGTGTCATTTGATTCAAGTTAGATTAGGCAGGTGAGTCAGTTAGCTGCACTTACAGTGTATTGTGTATATATGCATCCTAGGTGTTGTATATATTTATATATATATATATATATATATATATATATATATATATATATATATATATATATATATACATATGCACTGTATTCAGTTTAGCTAGATCCGTTCCTGTTATTCTCTTCCTAAAGACAGGCAGGCAGGTGTTTTTACAGAATTTACAGCTACCTGAAGAAAATTGCTGGTGTTCTTCTGATTCTATTAGTACCACAGGCAGGCAGCTACAGTATTTACAGTTAGTGTAGTGCGTCCTCTGCACAGTGTGCACCTAAAGCTACCTGAAGACAATTGCTGTTGTTCTGATCCTATTAATACCACAGGCAGGCAGCTGCAGTATTTACAGTTAGTGTAGTGCTTCCTCTGCACAGTGTGCACCTAAAGCTACCTGAAGACAATTGCTGTTGTTCTGATCCTGTTAGTACCACAGGCAAGCAGCTGCAGTATTTACAGTTAGTGTAGTGCGTCCTCTGCATAGTGTGCTACTAAGGCTACCTGATGACAATTGCTGTTGTTCTGATCCTATTAATACCACAGGCAGGCAGCTGCAGTATTTACAGTTAGTGTAGTGCGTCCTCTGCACAGTGTGCACCAAAAGCTACCTGAAGAAAATTGGTGGTGTTCTTCAGATCCTATTAGTACCACAGGCAGGCAGCTGCAATATTTACAGTTAGTGTAGTGCATCCTCTGCACAGTGTGCACCTAAAGCTACCTGAAGGCAATTGCCGTTGTTCTGATCCTATTAATACCACAGGCAGGCAGCTGCACTATTACAGTTAGTGTAGTGCTTCCTCTGCACAGTGTGCACCTAAAGCTACATGAAGACAATTGCTGTTGCTCTGATCCTGTTAGTACCACAGGCAAGCAGCTGCAGTATTTACAATTAGTGTAGTGCATCCTCTGCATAGTGTGCACCTAAAGCTACCTGAAGACAATTGCTGTTGTTCTGATCCTAATAATACCACAGGCAGGCAGCTGCATTATTTACAGTTAGTGTACTGCATCCTCTGCACAGTGTGCACCTAAAGCTACCTGAAGACAATTGCTGTTGTTCTGATCCTATTAATACCACAGGCAAGCAGCTGCAGTATTTACAATTAGTGTAGTGCATCCTCTGCATAGTGTGCACCTAAAGCTACCTGAAGACAATTGCTGTTGTTCTGATCCTAATAATACCACAGGCAGCTGCATTATTTACAGTTAGTGTACTGCATCCTCTGCACAGTGTGCACCTAAAGCTACCTGAAGACAATTGCTGTTGTTCTGATCCTATTAATACCACAGACAGGCAGCTACAGTATTTACAGTTAGTGTAGTGCTTCCTCTGCACAGTGTGCACCTAAAGCTACCTGAAGACAATTGCTGTTGCTCTGATCCTGTTAGTACCACAGGCAAGCAGCTGCAGTATTTACAGGTAGTGTACTATGCCCACTGGACAGTGTGCACCTAAAGCTACCTGAAGAAAATTGGTGGTGTTCTTCTGATCCTCTTAGTACCATAGGAAGACAGCTGCAGAATTTAAAGTTAGTGTAGTGCATCCTCTGCACATTGTGCACCTAAAGCTACCTGAAGACAATTGCTGTTGTTGTGATCCTATTAATACCACAGGCAGGCAGCTGCAGTATTTACAGTTAGTTTAGTGCGTCCTCTGCACAGTGTGCACCTAAAGCTACCTGAAGAAAATTGGTGGTGTTCTTCTGATCCTATTAGTACCACAGGCAGGCAGCTGCAGTATTTACAGTTATTGCAGTGCATCCTCTGCACAGTGTGCACCTAAAGCTACCTGAAGACAATTGCTGTTGTTCTGATCCTATTAATACCATAGGCAGGCAACTGCAGTATTTACAGTTAGTGTAGTGTGTCCTCTGCACAGTGTGCACCTAAAGCTACCTGAAGAAAATTGGTGGTGTTCTTCTGATCCTCTTAGTACCACAGGAAGGCAGCTGCAGAATTTAAAGTTAGTGTAGTGCATCCTCTGCACATTGTGCACCTACAGCTACCTGAAGACAATTGCTGTTGTTCTGATCCTGTTAGTACCACAGGCAAGCAGCTGCAGTATTTACAGTTAGTGTAGTGCGTCCTCTGCATAGTGTGCACCTAAAGCTACTTGAAGACAATTGCTGTTGTTCTGATCCTATTAATACCACAGGCAGGCAGCTGCAGAATTTACAGTTAGTGTAGTGCGTCCTCTGCATAGTGTGCACCTAAAGCTACCTGAAGACAATTGCTGTTGTTCTGATCCTATTAATACCACAGGCAGGCAGCTGCAGTATTTACAGTTAGTGTAGTGCTTCCTCTGCACAGTGTGCACCTAAAGCTACCTGAAGACAATTGCTGTTGTTCTGATTCTGTTAGTACCACAGGCAAGCAGCTGCAGTATTTACAGTTAGTGTAGTGCGTCCTCTGCACAGTGTTCACCTAAAGCTACCTGAAGAAAATTGGTGGTGTTCTTCTGATCCTCTTAGTACCACAGGAAGGCAGCTGAAGAATTTACAGTTAGTGTAGTGTATCCTCTGCACATTGTGCACCTAAGCTACCTGAAGACAATTGCTGTTGTGATCCTATTAATACCACAGGCAGGCAGCTGCAGTATTTACAGTTAGTGTAGTGCGTCCTCTGCATAGTGTGCACCTAAAGCTACCTGAAGACAATTGCTGTTGTTCTGATCCTGTTAGTACCACAGGCAAGCAGCTGCAGTATTTACAGTTAGTGTAGTGCGTCCTCTGCATAGCGTGCACCTAATGCAACCTGAAGACAATTGCTGTTGTTCTGATCCTATTAATACCACAGGCAGGCAGCTGCAGTATTTACAGTTAGTGTAGTGCATCCTCTGCACAGTGTGCACCTAAAGCTACCTGAAGAAAATTGGTTGTGTTCTTCTGATCCTATTAGTACCACAGGCAGGCAGCTGCAGTATTTACAGTTAGTGTAGTGCATCCTCTGCACAGTGTGCACCTAAAGCTACCTGAAGACAATTGCTGTTGCTCTGATCCTGTTAGTACCACAGGCAAGCAGCTGCAGTATTTTTAGGTAGTGTACTATGTCCTCTGGACAGTGTGCAACTAAAGCTACCTGAAGACAATTGCTGTTGTTCTGATCCTATTAGTACCACAGGCAAGCAGCTGCAGTATTTACAGTTAGTGTAGTGCGTCCTCTGCATAGTGTGCACCTAAAGCTACCTGAAGACAATTGCTGTTGTTCTGATCCTAATAATACCACAGGCAGGCAGCTGCATTATTTACAGTTAGTGTACTGCGTCCTCTGCACAGTGTGCACCTAAAGCTACCTGAAGACAATTGCTGTTGTTCTGATCCTATTAATACCACAGGCAGGCAGCTGCAGTATTTACAGTTAGTGTAGTGAGTCCTCTGCACAGTGTGCACCTAAAACTACCTTAAGAAAATTGGTGGTGTTCTTCTGATCCTCTTTGTACCACAGGAAGGCAGCTGCAGAATTGAAAGTTAGTGTAGTGCATCCTCTGCACAGTGTGCACCTAAAGCTACCTGAAGACAATTGCTGTTGCTCTGATCCTCTTTGTACCACAGGCAGGCAGGTGCATTATTTACAGTTAGTGTACTGCATCCTCTGCACAGTGTGCACCTAAAGCTACCTGAAGACAATTGCTGTTGTTCTGATCTTATTAATACCACAGGCAGGCAGCTGCAGTATTTACAGTTAGTGTAGTGCTTCCTCTGCACAGTGTGCACCTAAAACTAACTGAAGACAATTGCTGTTGCTCTGATCCTGTTAGTACCACAGGCAAGCAGCTGCAGTATTTATAGGTAGTGTAATATGTCCTCTGGACAGTGTGCACCTAAAGCTACCTGAAGACAATTGCTGTTGTTCTGATCCTATTAGTACCACAGGCAAGCAGCTGCAGTATTTACAGTTAGTGTAGTGCGTCCTCTGCACAGTGTGCACCTAAAGCTACCTGCAGACAATTGCTGCTGTTCTGATCCTGTTAGTACCACAGGCAAGCAGCTGCAGTATTTACAGTTAGTGTAGTGCGTCCTCTGCATAGTGTAGACCTAAAGCTACCTGAAGACAATTGCTGTTGTTCTGATCCTATTAATACCACAGGCAGGCAGTTGCAGTATTTACAGTTAGTGTAGTGCGTCCTCTGCACAGTGTGCACCTAAAGCTACCAGAAGAAAATTGGTGGTGTTCTTCTGATCCTATTAGTACCACAGGCAGACAGCTGCAGTATTTACAGTTAGTGTAGTGCTTCCTCTGCACAGTGTGCACCTAAAGCTACCTGAAGACAATTGCTGTTGCTCTGATCCTGTTAGTAACACAGGCAAGCAGCTGCAGTATTTACAATTAGTGTAGTGCGTCCTCTGCATAGTGTGCACCTAAAGCTACCTGAAGACAATTGCTGTTGTTCTGATCCTAATAATACCACAGGCAGGCAGCTGCATTATTTACAGTTAGTGTACTGCATCCTCTGCACAGTGTGCACCTAAAGCTACCTGAAGACAATTGCTGTTGTTCTGATCCTATTAATATTTCAGATAGGCAGCTGCAGGATTTACAGTTAGTGTAGTGCTTCCTCTGCACAGTGTGCACCTAAAGCTACCTGAAGACAATTGCTGTTGCTCTGATCCTGTTAGTACCACAGGCAAGCAGCTGCAGTTTTTACAGTAAGTGTACTGTGTCCTCTGCACAGTGTGCACCTAAAGCTACCTGAAGACAATTGCTGTTGTTCTGATCCTAATAATACCACAGGCAGGCAGCTGCATTATTTACAGTTAGTGTACTGCGTCCTTTGCACAGTGTGCACCTAAAGCTACCTGAAGACAATTGCTGTTATTCTGATCCTATTAGTACCACAGGCAAGCAGCTGCAGTATTTACAGTTAGTGTAGTACGTCCTCTGCACAGTGTGCACCTAAAGCTACCTGAAGAACATTGGTGGTGTTCTTCTGATCCTATTGGTACCACAGGCAGGCAGCTGCAATATTTACAGTTAGTGTAGTGCGTCCTCTGCACAGTGTGCTACCTATAGCTACCTGGAGACAATTGCTGTTGTTATGATCCTATCAATACCACAGGGAGGCAGCTGCTGTATTTACAGTTAGTGTAGTGCGTACTCTGCACAGTGTGCACCTAAAGCTACCTGAAGACAATTGCTGTTCTGATCCTATTAATACCATAGGCAGGCAGCTGCATTATTTACAGTTAGTGTACTGTGTACTCTGCACAGTGTGCACCTAAAGCTACCTGAAGAAAATTGGTTGTGTTCTTCTGATCCTATTAGTACCACATGCAGGCAGCTGCAGTATTTACAGGAAGTGTACTATGTCCTCTGGACAGTGTGCACCTAAAGCTACCTGAAGACAATTGCTCTTATTCTGATCCTATTAATATGACAGGCAGGCAGCTGCATTTTTTATAGTTAGTGTACTGCGTCCTCTGCACAGTGTGCACCTAAAGCTACCTGAAGACAATTGCTTTTACTCTGATCCTATTAATATCACAGGCAGGCAGCTGCAGTATTTACAGTTAGTATAGTACGTCCTCTGCACAGTGTGCACCTAAAGCTACCTGAAGAAAATTGGTGGTGTTCTTCTGATCCTATTAGTATCACAGGCAGGCAGCTGCAGTATTTACAGTTAGTGCAGTGCACCCTCTGCACAGTGTGCACCTAAAGCTACCTGAAGACAATTACTGTTGTTCTGATCCTATTAATACCGCAGGCAGGCAGTTGCAGTATTTACAGTTAGTGTAGTGCGTACTCTGCACAGTGTGCACCTAAAGCTACCTGAAGACAATTGCTGTTCTGATCCTATTAATACCATAGGCAGGCAGCTGCATTTTTTACAGTTAGTGTACTGTGTACTCTGCACAGTGTGCACCTAAAGCTACCTGAAGAAAATTGGTTGTGTTCTTCTGATCCTATTAGTACCACAATCAGGCAGCTGCAGTATTTACAGTTAGTGTAGTGCGTCCTCTGCACAGTGTGCACCTAAAGCTACCTGAAGACAATTTCTGTTGTTCTGATCTTATTAATACCACAGGCAGGCAGCTGCAGTATTTACAGTTAGTGTAGTTCTTCCTCTGCACAGTGTGCACCTAAAGCTACCTGAAGACAATTGCTGTTGCTCTGATCCTGTTAGTACCACAGGCAAGCAGCTGCAGTATTTTTAGGTAGTGTACTATGTCCTCTGGACAGTGTGCAACTAAAACTACCTGAAGACAATTGCTGTTGTTCTGATCCTATTAGTACCACAGGCAAGCAGCTGCAGTATTTACAGTTAGTGTAGTGCGTCCTCTGCACAGTGTGCACCTAAAGCTACCTGCAGACAATTGCTGCTGTTCTGATCCTGTTAGTACCACAGGCAAGCAGCTGCAGTATTTACAGTTAGTGTAGTGCGTCCTCTGCATAGTGTAGACCTAAAGCTACCTGAAGACAATTGCTGTTGTTCTGATCCTATTAATACCACAGGCAGGCAGTTGCAGTATTTACAGTTAGTGTAGTGCGTCCTCTGCACAGTGTGCACCTAAAGCTACCAGAAGAAAATTGGTGGTGTTCTTCTGATCCTATTAGTACCACAGGCAGACAGCTGCAGTATTTACAGTTAGTGTAGTGCTTCCTCTGCACAGTGTGCACCTAAAGCTACCTGAAGACAATTGCTGTTGCTCTGATCCTGTTAGTACCACAGGCAAGCAGCTGCAGTATTTACAATTAGTGTAGTGCGTCCTCTGCATAGTGTGCACCTAAAGCTACCTGAAGACAATTGCTGTTGTTCTGATCCTAATAATACCACAGGCAGGCAGCTGCATTATTTACAGTTAGTGTACTGCATCCTCTGCACAGTGTGCACCTAAAGCTACCTGAAGACAATTGCTGTTGTTCTGATCCTATTAATATTTCAGATAGGCAGCTGCAGGATTTACAGTTAGTGTAGTGCTTCCTCTGCACAGTGTGCACCTAAAGCTACCTGAAGACAATTGCTGTTGCTCTGATCCTGTTAGTACCACAGGCAAGCAGCTGCAGTTTTTACAGTAAGTGTACTGCGTCCTCTGCACAGTGTGCACCTAAAGCTACCTGAAGACAATTGCTGTTGTTCTGATCCTAATAATACCACAGGCAGGCAGCTGCATTATTTACAGTTAGTGTACTGCGTCCTCTGCACAGTGTGCACCTAAAGCTACCTGAAGACAATTGCTGTTATTCTGATCCTATTAGTACCACAGGCAAGCAGCTGCAGTATTTACAGTTAGTGTAGTACGTCCTCTGCACAGTGTGCACCTAAAGCTACCTGAAGAACATTGGTGGTGTTCTTCTGATCCTATTGGTACCACAGGCAGGCAGCTGCAATATTTACAGTTAGTGTAGTGCGTCCTCTGCACAGTGTGCTACCTATAGCTACCTGGGGACAATTGCTGTTGTTATGATCCTATCAATACCAAAGGGAGGCAGCTGCTATATTTACAGTTAGTGTAGTGCGTACTCTGCACAGTGTGCACCTAAAGCTACCTGAAGACAATTGCTGTTCTAATCCTATTAATACCATAGGCAGGCAGCTGCATTATTTACAGTTAGTGTACTGTGTACTCTGCACAGTGTGCACCTAAAGCTACCTGAAGAAAATTGGTTGTGTTCTTCTGATCCTATTAGTACCACATGCAGGCAGCTGCAGTATTTACAGGAAGTGTACTATGTCCTCTGGACAGTGTGCACCTAAAGCTACCTGAAGACAATTGCTCTTATTCTGATCCTATTAATATGACAGGCAGGCAGCTGCATTTTTTATAGTTAGTGTACTGCGTCCGCTGCACAGTGTGCACCTAAAGCTACCTGAAGACAATTGCTTTTACTCTGATCCTATTAATATCACAGGCAGGCAGCTGCAGTATTTACAGTTAGTATAGTACGTCCTCTGCACAGTGTGCACCTAAAGCTACCTGAAGAAAATTGGTGGTGTTCTTCTGATCCTATTAGTATCACAGGCAGGCAGCTGCAGTATTTACAGTTAGTGCAGTGCACCCTCTGCACAGTGTGCACCTAAAGCTACCTGAAGACAATTACTGTTGTTCTGATCCTATTAATACCGCAGGTAGGCAGCTGCAGTATTTACAGTTAGTGTAGTGCATACTCTGCACAGTGTGCACCTAAAGCTACCTGAAGACAATTGCTGTTCTGATCCTATTAATACCATAGGCAGGCAGCTGCATTATTTACAGTTAGTGTACTGTGTACTCTGCACAGTGTGCACCTAAAGCTACCTGAAGAAAATTGGTTGTGTTCTTCTGATCCTATTAGTACCACAATCAGGCAGCTGCAGTATTTACAGTTAGTGTAGTGTGTCCTCTGCACAGTGTGCACCTAAAGCTACCTGAAGACAATTTCTGTTGTTCTGATCTTATTAATACCACAGGCAGGCAGCTGCAGTATTTACAGTTAGTGTAGTTCTTCCTCTGCACAGTGTGCACCTAAAGCTACCTGAAGACAATTGCTGTTGCTCTGATCCTGTTAGTACCACAGGCAAGCAGCTGCAGTATTTTTAGGTAGTGTACTATGTCCTCTGGACAGTGTGCAACTAAAACTACCTGAAGACAATTGCTGTTGTTCTGATCCTGTTAGTACCACAAGCAAGCAGCTGCAGTATTTACAGTTAGTGTAGTGCGTCCTCTGCACAGTGTGTACCTAAAGCTACCTGAAGAAAATTGGTGGTGTTCTTCTGATCCTCTTAGTACCACAGGAAGACAGCTGCAGAATTTAAAGTTAGTGTAGTGCGTCCTCTGCACATTGTGCACCCAAAGCTACCTGAAGACAATTGCAGTTGTGATCCTATTAATACCACAGACAGGCAGCTGCAGTATTTACAGTTAGTGTAGTGCGTCCTCTGCATTGTGTGCACCTAAAGCTACCTAAAGACAATTGCTGTTGTTCTGATCCTGTTAGTACCACAGGAAAGCAGCTGCAGTATTTACAGTTAGTGTAGTGCGTCCTCTGCATAGCGTGCACCTAATGCTACCTGAAGACAATTGCTGTTGTTCTGATCCTATTAATACCACAGGCAGGCAGCTGCAGTATTTACAGTTAGTGTAGTGCGTCCTCTGCACAGTGTGCACCTAAAGCTACCTGAAGAAAATTGGTTGTGTTCTCCTGATCCTATTAGTACTACAGGCAGGCAGCTGCAGTATTTACAGTTAGTGTAGTGCATCCTCTGCACAGTGTGCACCTAAACCTACCTGAAGACAATTGCTGTTGTTCTGATCCTGTTAATACCACAGGATGGCATCTGCAGTATTTACAGTTAGTGTAGTGCTTCCTCTGCACAGTGTGCACCTAAATCTACCTGAAGACAATTGCCATTGCTCTGATCCTGTTAGTACCACAGGCAAGCAGCTGCAGTATTTACAGTTAGTGTACTGCATCCTCTGCACAGTGTGCACCTAAAGCTACCTGAAGACAATTGCTGCTGTTCTGATACTAATAATACCACAGGCAGGCAACTGCATTATTTACAGTTAGTGTACTGCGTCCTCTGCACAGTGTGCACCTAAAGCTACCTGAAGACAATTGCTGTTATTCTGATCCTATTAGTACCACAGGCAAGCAGCTGCAGTATTTACAGTTAGTGTAGTACGTCCACTGCACAGTGTGCACCTAAAAGCTACCTGAAGAAAATTGGTTGTGTTCTTCTGATCCTATTAGTACCACAGGCAGGCAGCTGCATTATTTACAGTTAGTGTACTGCGTCCTCTGCACAGTGTGCACCTAAAGCTACCTGAAGACAATTGCTGTTGTTGTGATCCTATTAATACCACAGGCAGGCAGCTGCAGTATTTACAGTTAGTTTAGTGCGTCCTCTGCACAGTGTGCACCTAAAGCTACCTGAAGAAAATTGGTGGTGTTCTTCTGATCCTATTAGTACCACAGGCAGGCAGCTGCAGTATTTACAGTTATTGCAGTGCATCCTCTGCACAGTGTGCACCTAAAGCTACCTGAAGACAATTGCTGTTGTTCTGATCCTATTAATACCATAGGCAGGCAGCTGCAGTATTTACAGTTAGTGTAGTGTGTCCTCTGCACAGTGTGCACCTAAAGCTACCTGAAGAAAATTGGTGGTGTTCTTCTGATCCTCTTAGTACCACAGGAAGGCAGCTGCAGAATTTAAAGTTAGTGTAGTGCATCCTCTGCACATTGTGCACCTACAGCTACCTGAAGACAATTGCTGTTGTTCTGATCCTGTTAGTACCACAGGCAAGCAGCTGCAGTATTTACAGTTAGTGTAGTGCGTCCTCTGCATAGTGTGCACCTAAAGCTACTTGAAGACAATTGCTGTTGTTCTGATCCTATTAATACCACAGGCAGGCAGCTGCAGAATTTACAGTTAGTGTAGTGCGTCCTCTGCGTATTGTGCACCTAAAGCTACCTGAAGACAATTGCTGTTGTTCTGATTCTGTTAATACCACAGGCAAGCAGCTGCAGTATTTACAGTTAGTGTAGTGCGTCCTCTGCACAGTGTTCACCTAAAGCTACCTGCAGAAAATTGGTGGTTTTCTTCTGATCCTCTTAGTACCACAGGAAGGCAGCTGAAGAATTTACAGTTAGTGTAGTGTATCCTCTGCACATTGTGCACCTAAGCTACCTGAAGACAATTGCTGTTGTGATCCTATTAATACCACAGGCAGGCAGCTGCAGTATTTACAGTTAGTGTAGTGTGTCCTCTGCATAGTGTGCACCTAAAGCTACCTGAAGACAATTGCTGTTGTTCTGATCCTGTTAGTACCACAGGCAAGCAGCTGCAGTATTTACAATTAGTGTAGTGCGTCCTCTGCACAGTGTGCACCTAAAGCTACCTGAAGAAAATTGGTTGTGTTCTTCTGATCCTATTAGTACCACAGGCAGGCAGCTGCAGTATTTACAGTTAGTGTAGTGCATCCTCTGCACAGTGTGCACCTAAAGCGACCTGAAGACAATTGATATTGTTCCGATCCTATTAATACGACAGGCAGGCAACTTCAGTATTTACACTTAGTGTAGTGCTTCCTCTGCACAGTGTGCACCTAAAGCTACCTGAAGACAATTGCTGTTGCTCTGATCCTGTTAGTACCACAGGCAAGCAGCTGCAGTATTTACAGGTAGTGTACTATACCCTCTGGACAGTGTGCACCTAAAGCTACCTGAAGACAATTGCTGTTGTTCTGATCCTATTAGTACCACAGGCAAGCAGCTGCAGTATTTACAGTTAGTGTAGTACGTCCTCTGCATAGTGTGCACCTAAAGCTACCTGAAGACAATTGCTGTTGTTCTGATCCTAATAATAACACAGGCAGGCAGCTGCATTATTTACAGTTAGTGTACTGCATCCTCTGCACAGTGTGCAACTAAAGCTACCTGAAGACAATTGCTGTTGTTCTGATCCTATTAATACCACAGGCAGGCAGCTACAATATTTACATTTAGTGTAGTGTGTCCTCTGCACAGTGTGCACCTAAAGCTACCTGAAGAAAATTGGTGGTGTTCTTCTGATCCTCTTAGTACCACAGGAAGACAGCTGCAGAATTTAAAGTTAGTGTAGTGCATCCTCTGCACATTGTGCACCTAAAGCTACCTGAAGACAATTGCTGTTGTTCTGATCCTATTAATACCACAGGCAGGCAGCTACAATATTTACAGTTAGTGTAGTGTGTCCTCTGCACAGTGTGCACCTAAAGCTACCTGAAGAAAATTGGTGGTGTTCTTCTGATCCTATTAGTACCACAGGCAGGCAGCTGCAGTATTTACAGTTAGTGTAGTGCATCCTCTGCACAGTGTGCACCTAAAGCGACCTGAAGACAATTGATATTGTTCCGATCCTATTAATACGACAGGCAGGCAACTTCAGTATTTACACTTAGTGTAGTGTGTCCTCTGCACAGTGTGCACCTAACGCTACCTGAAGAAAATTGGTGGTGTTCTTCTGATCCTCTTAGTACCACAGGAAGGCAGCTGCAGAATTTAAAGTTAGTGTAGTGCATCCTCTGCACATTGTGCACCTACAGCTACCTGAAGACAATTGCTGTTGTTCTGATCCTGTTAGTACCACAGGCAAGCAGCTGCAGTATTTACAGTTAGTGTAGTGCGTCCTCTGCATAGTGTGCACCTAAAGCTACTTGAAGACAATTGCTGTTGTTCTGATCCTATTAATACCACAGACAGGCAGCTGCAGAATTTACAGTTAGTGTAGTGCGTCCTCTGCATTGTGTGCACCTAAAACTACCTGAAGACAATTGCTGTTGTGCTGATCCTATTAATACCACAGGCAGGCAGCTGCAGTATTTACAGTTAGTGAAGTGCTTCTTCTGCACAGTGTGCACCTAAAGCTACCTGAAGAAAATTGGTTGTGTTCTTCTGATCCTATTAGTACCACAGGCAGGCAGCTGCATTATTTACAGTTAGTGTACTGCGTCCTCTGCACAGTGTGCACCTAAAGCTACCTGAAGACAATTGCTGTTGTTGTGATCCTATTAATACCACAGGCAGGCAGCTGCAGTATTTACAGTTAGTTTAGTGCGTCCTCTGCACAGTGTGCACCTAAAGCTACCTGAAGACAATTGCTTTTATTCTAATCCTATTAATATCACAGGCAGGCAGCTGCAGTATTTACAGTTAGTGTAGTGCGTCCTCTGCACAGTGTGCACCTAAAGCTACCTGAAGAAAATTGGTGGTGTTCTTCTGATCCTATTAGCATCAGAGGCAGGCAGCTGCAGTATTTACAGTTACTGTAGTGCATCCTCTGCACAGTGTGCACCTAAAGCTACCTGAAGACAATTGCTGTTGTTCTGATCTTATTAATACCACAGGCAGGCAGCTGCAGTATTTACAGTTAGTGTAGTGCTTCCTCTGCACAGTGTGCACCTAAAGCTACCTGAAGACAATTGCTGTTGCTCTGATCCTGTTAGTACCACGGGCAAGCAGCTGCAGTATTTTTAGGTAGTGTACTATGTTCTCTGGACAGTGTGCAACTAAAGCTACCTGAAGACAATTGCTGTTGTTCTGATCCTATTAGTACCACAGGCAAGCAGCTGCAGTATTTACAGTTAGTGTAGTGCGTCCTCTGCATAGTGTAGACCTAAAGCTACCTGAAGACAATTGCTGTTGTTCTGATCCTAATAATACCACAGGCAGGCAGCTGCATTATTTACAGTTAGTGTACTGCGTCCTCTGCACAGTGTGCACCTAAAGCTACCTGAAGACAATTGCTGTTGCTCTGATCCTGTTAGTACCACAGGCAAGCAGCTGCAGTATTTACAATTAGTGTAGTGCGTCCTCTGCATAGTGTGCACCTAAAGCTACCTGAAGACAATTGCTGTTGCTCTGATCCTGTTAGTACCACAGACAAGCAGCTGCAGTATTTACAATTAGTGTAGTGCGTCCTCTGCACAGTGTGCACCTAAAGCTACCTGAAGAAAATTGGTGGTGTTCTTCTGATCCTCTTAGTACAACAGGAAGACAGCTGCAGAATTTAAAGTTAGTGTAGTGCATCCTCTGCACATTGTGCAAAAAAAGCTACTTGAAGACAATTGCTGTTGTTGTGATCCTATTAATACCACAGGCAGGCAGCTGCAGTATTTACAGTTAGTGTAGTGCATCCTCTGCACAGTGTGCACCTAAAGCTACCTGAAGAAAATTGGTGGTGTTCTTCTGATCCTCTTTGTACCACAGGAAGGCAGCTGCAGAATTTAAAGTTAGTGTAGTGCATCCTCTGCACAGTGTGCACCTAAAGCTACCTGAAGACAACTGCTGTTGCTCTGATCCTGTTAGTACCACAGGCAAGCAGCTGCAGTATTTACAATTAGTGTAGTGCGTCCTCTGCATAGTGTGCACCTAAAGCTACCTGAAGACAATTGCTGTTGTTCTGATCCTAATAATACCACAGGCAGGCAGCTGCATTATTTACAGTTAGTGTAGTGCATCCTCTGCACAGTGTGCACCTAAAGCTACCTGAGTACAATTGCTGTTGTTCTGATCTTATTAATACCACAGGCAGGCAGCTGCAGTATTTACAGTTAGTGTAGTGCTTCCTCTGCACAGTGTGCACCTAAAGCTACCTGAAGACAATTGCTGTTGCTCTGATCCTGTTAGTACCACAGGCAAGCAGCTGCAGTATTTACAGGTAGGTAGTGTACTATGTCCTCTGGACAGTGTGCACCTAAAGCTACCTGAAGACAATTGCTGTTGTTCTGATCCTATTAGTACCACAGGCAAGCAGCTGCAGTATTTATAGTTAGTGTAGTGTGTCCTCTGCATAGTGTGCACCTAAAGCTACCTGAAGACAATTGCTGTTGTTATGATCCTAATAATACCACAGGCAGGCAGCTGCATTATTTACAGTTAGTGTAGTGTGTCCTCTGCACAGTGAGCACCTAAAGCTACCTGAAGAAAATTGGTGGTGTTCTTCTGATCCACCTAGTACCACAGGAAGGCAGCTGCAGAATTTAAAGTTAGTGTAGTGCATCCTCTGCACATTGTGCACCTAAAGCTACCTGAAGACAATTGCTGTTGTTGTGATCCTATTATTACCAGAGGCAGGCAGCTGCAGTAATTACAGTTAGTGTAGTGCGTCTTCTGCACAGTGTACACTTAAAGCTACCTGAAGAAAATTGGTGGTGTTCTTCTGATCCTCTTAGTACCACAGGAAGGCAGCTGCAGAATTTAAAGTTAGTGTAGTGCATCCTCTGCACATTGTGCACCTAAAGCTACCTGAAGACAATTGCTGTTGCTCTGATCCTGTTAGTACCACAGGCAAGCAGCTGCAGTATTTACAATTAGTGTAGTGCGTCCTCTGCATAGTGTGCACCTAAAGCTACCTGAAGAAAATTGGTGGTGTTCTTCTGATCCTAATAATACAACAGGCAGGCAGCTGCATTATTTACAGTTAGTGTACCGCATCCTTTGCACAGTGTGCACCAAAAGCTACCTGAAGACAATTGCTGTTGTTCTGATCCTATTAATACCACAGGCAGGCAGCCGCAGTATTTACAGATAGTGTAGTGCTTCCTCTGCACAGTGTGCACCTAAAGCTACCTGAAGACAATTGCTGTTATTCTGATCCTATTAGTACCACAGGCAGGCAGCTGCAGTATTTACAGTTAGTGTAGTACGTCCTCTGCACAGTGTGCACCTAAAGCTACCTGAAGAAAATTGGTGGTGTTCTTCTGATCCTATTGGTACCACAGGCAGGCAGCTGCAGTATTTATAGTTAGTGTAGTGCGTCCTCTGCACAGTCTGCACCAATAGCTTCCTGGAGACAATTGCTGTTTTCTGATCCTATCAATACCACAGGGAGGCAGCTGCTGTATTTACAGTTAGTGTACTGTGTCCTCTGCACAGTGTGCACCTAAAGCTACCTGAAGAAAACTGGTGGTGTTCTTCTGATCCTATTAGTACCACATGCAGGCAGCTGCAGTATTTACAGGTAGTGTACTATGTCCTCTAGACAGTGTGCACCTAAAGCTACCTGAAGGAAATTGCTGTTGTTCTGATCCTATTAGTACCACAGGCAAGCAGCTGCAGTATTTACAGTTAGTGTAGTGTGTCCTCTGCATAGTGTGCACCTAAAGCTAGCTGAAGACAATTGCTTTTATTCTGATCCTATTAATATCACAGGCAGGCAGCTGCATTTTTTACAGTTAGTGTACTGCTTCCTCTGCACAGTGTTCCTAAAGCTACCTGAAGACAATTGCTGTTGTTCTGATCCCATTAATACCACAGGCAGGCAGCTGCAGTATTTACAGTTAGTGTACTGTGTACTCTGCACAGTGTGCACCTAAAGCTACCTGAAGAAAATTGGTTGTGTTCTTCTAAACCTATTAGTACCACAATCAGGCAGCTGCAGTATTTACAGTTAGTGTACTGTGTCCTCTGCACAGTGTGCATCTAAAGCTACCTAAAGACAATTGCTGTTGTTCTGATCCTATTAGTACCACAGGCATGCAGCTGCATTGTTTACAGTTAGTGTAATGCGTCCTCTGCACAGTGTGCACCTAAAGCTACCTGAAGACAATTGCTGTTGTTCTGATCTTTTTAATACCACAGGCAAGCAGCTGCAGTATTTACAGTTAGTGTAGTGCTTCCTCTGCACAGTGTGCACCTAAAGCTACCTGAAGAAAATTGCTGTTGCTCTGATCCTGTTAGTACCGCAGCCTAGCAGCTGCAGTATTTTCAGGTAGTGTACTATGTCCTCTGGACAGTGTGCAACTAAAGCTACCTGAAGACAATTGCTGTTGTTCTGATCCTATTAGTACCACAGGCAAGCAGCTGCATTATTTACAGTTAGTGTACTGCGTCTTCTGCACAGTGTGCACCTAAAGCTACCTGAAGACAATTGCTGTTGTTCTGATCCTATTAATACCACAGGCAGGCAGCTGCAGTATTTACAGTTAGTGTTGTGTGTCTTCTGCACAGTGTGCACCTAAAGCTACCTGAAGAAAATTGGTGGTGTTATTCTGATCCTCTTAGTACCACAGGAAGGCAGCTGCAGAATTTAAAGTTAGTGTAGTGCATCCTCTGCACATTGTGCACCTAAAGCTACCTGAAGACAATTGCTGTTGTTGTGATCCTATTGATACTACAGGCAGGCAGCTGCAGTATTTACAGTTAGTGTAGTGCGTCCTCTGCACATTGTGCACCTAATGCTACCTGAAGACAATTGCTGTTGTGATCCTATTAATACCATAGGCAGGAAGCTGCAGTATTTACAGTTAGTGTAGTGCGTCCTCTGCACAGTGTGCACCTAAAGCTACCTGAAGACAATTGCTGTTGTTCTGATCCTATTAATACCACAGGCAGGCAGCTGCAGTATTTACAGTTAGTGTAGTGCGTCCTCTGCACAGTGTGCACCTAAAGCTACCTGAAGACAATTGGTGGTGTTCTTCTGATCCTATTAGTACCACAGGCAGGCAGCTGCAGTATTTACAGTTAGTGTAGTGCTTCCTTTGCACAGTGTGCACCTAAAGCTACCTGAAGACAATTGCTGTTTCTCTGATCCTGTTAGTACCACAGGAAAGCAGCTGCAGTATTTACAATTGGTGTAGTGCGTCCTCTGCATAGTGTGCACCTAAAGCTACCTGAAGACAATTGCTGTTGTTCTGATCCTATTAATATCACAGGCAGGCAGCTGCAGTATTTACAGTTAGTGTAGTGATTCCTCTGCACAGTGTGCACCTAAAGCTACCTGAAAACAATTGCTGTTGCTCTGATCCTTTTAGTACCACAGGCAAGCAGCTGCAGTATTTACAGGTAGTGTACTATGTCCTCTGGACAGTGTGCACCTAAAGCTACCTGAAGACAATTGCTGCTGTTCTGATCCTATTAATACCACAGGCAAGCAGCTGCAGTATTTACAGTAAGTGTACTGCGTCCTCTGCACAGTGTGCACCTAAAGCTACCTGAAGACAATTGCTGTTGTTCTGATCCTAATAATACCACAGGCAGGCAGCTGCATTATTTACAGTTAGTGTACTGCGTCCTCTGCACAGTGTGCACCTAAAGCTACCTGAAGACAATTGCTGTTATTCTGATCCTATTAGTACCACAGGCAAGCAGCTGCAGTATTTATAGTTAGTGTAGTACGTCCTCTGCACAGTGTGCACCTAAAGCTACCTGAAGAACATTGGTGGTGTTCTTCTGATCCTATTGGTACCACAGGCAGGCAGCTGCAGTATTTACAGTTAGTGTAGTGCATCCTCTGCACAGTGTGCTACCTATATTGTAGCTACCTGGAGACAATTGCTGTTGTTATGATCCTATCAATACCGCAGGGAGGCAGCTGCTCTATTTAGAGTTAGTGTACTGTGTCCTCTGCACAGTGTGCACCTAAAGCTACCTGAAGAAAATTGGTGGTGTTCTTCTGATCCTATTAGTACCACATGCAGGCAGCTGCAGTATTTACAGGAAGTGTACTATGTCCTCTGGACTGTGTGCACCTAAAGCTACCTGAAGACAATTGCTTTTATTCTGATCCTATTAATATCACAGACAGGCAGCTGCATTTTTTACAGTTAGTGTACTGCGTCCTCTGCACAGTGTGCACCTAAAGCTACCTGAAGACAATTGCTTTTATTCTGATCCTATTAATATCACAGGCAGGCAGCTGCAGTATTTACAGTTAGTGTAGTGCGTCCTCTGCACAGTGTACACCTAAAGCTACCTGAAGAAAATTGGTGGTGTTCTTCTGATCCTATTAGTATCACAGGCAGGCAGCTGCAGTATTTACAGTTAGTGTAGTGCATCCTCTGCACAGTGTGCACCTAAAGCTACCTGAAGACAATTACTGTTGTTCTGATCCTATTAATACCACAGACAGGCAGCTGCAGTATTTACAGGTAGTGTAGTGCTTCCTCTGCACAGTGTGCACCTAAAGCTACCTTAAGACAATTGCTGTTGCTCTGATCCTGTTAGTACCACAGGCAAGCAGCTGCAGTATTTACTATTAGTGAAGTGCGTCCTCTGCATAGTGTGCACCTAAAGCTACCTGAAGACAACTGCTGTTGTTCTGATCCTAATAATACCACAGGCAGGCAGCTGCATTATTTACAGTTAGTGTACTGCATCCTCTGCACAGTGTGCACCTAAAGCTACCTGAAGACAATTGCTGTTGTTCTGATCCTATTAATACCACAGGCAGGCAGCTGCAGTATTTACAGTTAGTGTAGTGCTTCCTCTGCACAGTGTGCACCTAAAGCTACCTGAAGACAATTGCTGTTGCTCTGATTCTGTTAGTACCACAGGCAAGCAGCTGCAGTATTTACAGGTAGTGTACTATGTCCTCTGGACAGTGTGCACCTAAAGCTACCTGAAGACAATTGCTGTTGTTCTGATCCTATTAGTACCACAGGCAAGCAGCTGCATTATTTACAGTTAGTATAGTGCGTCCTCTGCATAGTGTGCACCTAAAGCTACCTGAAGACAATTGCTGTTGTTCTGATCCTATTAGTACCACAGGCAAGCAGCTGCAGTATTTATAGTTAGTGTAGTGTGTCCTCTGCATAGTGTGCACCTAAAGCTACCTGAAGACAATTGCTGTTGTTATGATCCTAATAATACCACAGGCAGGCAGCTGCATTATTTACAGTTAGTGTAGTGTGTCCTCTGCACAGTGAGCACCTAAAGCTACCTGAAGAAAATTGGTGGTGTTCTTCTGATCCACCTAGTACCACAGGAAGGCAGCTGCAGAATTTAAAGTTAGTGTAGTGCATCCTCTGCACATTGTGCACCTAAAGCTACCTGAAGACAATTGCTGTTGTTGTGATCCTATTATTACCAGAGGCAGGCAGCTGCAGTAATTACAGTTAGTGTAGTGCGTCTTCTGCACAGTGTACACTTAAAGCTACCTGAAGAAAATTGGTGGTGTTCTTCTGATCCTCTTAGTACCACAGGAAGGCAGCTGCAGAATTTAAAGTTAGTGTAGTGCATCCTCTGCACATTGTGCACCTAAAGCTACCTGAAGACAATTGCTGTTGCTCTGATCCTGTTAGTACCACAGGCAAGCAGCTGCAGTATTTACAATTAGTGTAGTGCGTCCTCTGCATAGTGTGCACCTAAAGCTACCTGAAGAAAATTGGTGGTGTTCTTCTGATCCTAATAATACAACAGGCAGGCAGCTGCATTATTTACAGTTAGTGTACCGCATCCTTTGCACAGTGTGCACCAAAAGCTACCTGAAGACAATTGCTGTTGTTCTGATCCTATTAATACCACAGGCAGGCAGCCGCAGTATTTACAGATAGTGTAGTGCTTCCTCTGCACAGTGTGCACCTAAAGCTACCTGAAGACAATTGCTGTTATTCTGATCCTATTAGTACCACAGGCAGGCAGCTGCAGTATTTACAGTTAGTGTAGTACGTCCTCTGCACAGTGTGCACCTAAAGCTACCTGAAGAAAATTGGTGGTGTTCTTCTGATCCTATTGGTACCACAGGCAGGCAGCTGCAGTATTTATAGTTAGTGTAGTGCGTCCTCTGCACAGTCTGCACCAATAGCTTCCTGGAGACAATTGCTGTTTTCTGATCCTATCAATACCACAGGGAGGCAGCTGCTGTATTTACAGTTAGTGTACTGTGTCCTCTGCACAGTGTGCACCTAAAGCTACCTGAAGAAAACTGGTGGTGTTCTTCTGATCCTATTAGTACCACATGCAGGCAGCTGCAGTATTTACAGGTAGTGTACTATGTCCTCTAGACAGTGTGCACCTAAAGCTACCTGAAGGAAATTGCTGTTGTTCTGATCCTATTAGTACCACAGGCAAGCAGCTGCAGTATTTACAGTTAGTGTAGTGTGTCCTCTGCATAGTGTGCACCTAAAGCTAGCTGAAGACAATTGCTTTTATTCTGATCCTATTAATATCACAGGCAGGCAGCTGCATTTTTTACAGTTAGTGTACTGCTTCCTCTGCACAGTGTTCCTAAAGCTACCTGAAGACAATTGCTGTTGTTCTGATCCCATTAATACCACAGGCAGGCAGCTGCAGTATTTACAGTTAGTGTACTGTGTACTCTGCACAGTGTGCACCTAAAGCTACCTGAAGAAAATTGGTTGTGTTCTTCTAAACCTATTAGTACCACAATCAGGCAGCTGCAGTATTTACAGTTAGTGTACTGTGTCCTCTGCACAGTGTGCATCTAAAGCTACCTAAAGACAATTGCTGTTGTTCTGATCCTATTAGTACCACAGGCATGCAGCTGCATTGTTTACAGTTAGTGTAATGCGTCCTCTGCACAGTGTGCACCTAAAGCTACCTGAAGACAATTGCTGTTGTTCTGATCTTTTTAATACCACAGGCAAGCAGCTGCAGTATTTACAGTTAGTGTAGTGCTTCCTCTGCACAGTGTGCACCTAAAGCTACCTGAAGAAAATTGCTGTTGCTCTGATCCTGTTAGTACCGCAGCCTAGCAGCTGCAGTATTTTCAGGTAGTGTACTATGTCCTCTGGACAGTGTGCAACTAAAGCTACCTGAAGACAATTGCTGTTGTTCTGATCCTATTAGTACCACAGGCAAGCAGCTGCATTATTTACAGTTAGTGTACTGCGTCTTCTGCACAGTGTGCACCTAAAGCTACCTGAAGACAATTGCTGTTGTTCTGATCCTATTAATACCACAGGCAGGCAGCTGCAGTATTTACAGTTAGTGTTGTGTGTCTTCTGCACAGTGTGCACCTAAAGCTACCTGAAGAAAATTGGTGGTGTTATTCTGATCCTCTTAGTACCACAGGAAGGCAGCTGCAGAATTTAAAGTTAGTGTAGTGCATCCTCTGCACATTGTGCACCTAAAGCTACCTGAAGACAATTGCTGTTGTTGTGATCCTATTGATACTACAGGCAGGCAGCTGCAGTATTTACAGTTAGTGTAGTGCGTCCTCTGCACATTGTGCACCTAATGCTACCTGAAGACAATTGCTGTTGTGATCCTATTAATACCATAGGCAGGAAGCTGCAGTATTTACAGTTAGTGTAGTGCGTCCTCTGCACAGTGTGCACCTAAAGCTACCTGAAGACAATTGCTGTTGTTCTGATCCTATTAATACCACAGGCAGGCAGCTGCAGTATTTACAGTTAGTGTAGTGCGTCCTCTGCACAGTGTGCACCTAAAGCTACCTGAAGACAATTGGTGGTGTTCTTCTGATCCTATTAGTACCACAGGCAGGCAGCTGCAGTATTTACAGTTAGTGTAGTGCTTCCTTTGCACAGTGTGCACCTAAAGCTACCTGAAGACAATTGCTGTTTCTCTGATCCTGTTAGTACCACAGGAAAGCAGCTGCAGTATTTACAATTGGTGTAGTGCGTCCTCTGCATAGTGTGCACCTAAAGCTACCTGAAGACAATTGCTGTTGTTCTGATCCTATTAATATCACAGGCAGGCAGCTGCAGTATTTACAGTTAGTGTAGTGATTCCTCTGCACAGTGTGCACCTAAAGCTACCTGAAAACAATTGCTGTTGCTCTGATCCTTTTAGTACCACAGGCAAGCAGCTGCAGTATTTACAGGTAGTGTACTATGTCCTCTGGACAGTGTGCACCTAAAGCTACCTGAAGACAATTGCTGCTGTTCTGATCCTATTAATACCACAGGCAAGCAGCTGCAGTATTTACAGTAAGTGTACTGCGTCCTCTGCACAGTGTGCACCTAAAGCTACCTGAAGACAATTGCTGTTGTTCTGATCCTAATAATACCACAGGCAGGCAGCTGCATTATTTACAGTTAGTGTACTGCGTCCTCTGCACAGTGTGCACCTAAAGCTACCTGAAGACAATTGCTGTTATTCTGATCCTATTAGTACCACAGGCAAGCAGCTGCAGTATTTATAGTTAGTGTAGTACGTCCTCTGCACAGTGTGCACCTAAAGCTACCTGAAGAACATTGGTGGTGTTCTTCTGATCCTATTGGTACCACAGGCAGGCAGCTGCAGTATTTACAGTTAGTGTAGTGCATCCTCTGCACAGTGTGCTACCTATATTGTAGCTACCTGGAGACAATTGCTGTTGTTATGATCCTATCAATACCGCAGGGAGGCAGCTGCTCTATTTAGAGTTAGTGTACTGTGTCCTCTGCACAGTGTGCACCTAAAGCTACCTGAAGAAAATTGGTGGTGTTCTTCTGATCCTATTAGTACCACATGCAGGCAGCTGCAGTATTTACAGGAAGTGTACTATGTCCTCTGGACTGTGTGCACCTAAAGCTACCTGAAGACAATTGCTTTTATTCTGATCCTATTAATATCACAGACAGGCAGCTGCATTTTTTACAGTTAGTGTACTGCGTCCTCTGCACAGTGTGCACCTAAAGCTACCTGAAGACAATTGCTTTTATTCTGATCCTATTAATATCACAGGCAGGCAGCTGCAGTATTTACAGTTAGTGTAGTGCGTCCTCTGCACAGTGTACACCTAAAGCTACCTGAAGAAAATTGGTGGTGTTCTTCTGATCCTATTAGTATCACAGGCAGGCAGCTGCAGTATTTACAGTTAGTGTAGTGCATCCTCTGCACAGTGTGCACCTAAAGCTACCTGAAGACAATTACTGTTGTTCTGATCCTATTAATACCACAGACAGGCAGCTGCAGTATTTACAGGTAGTGTAGTGCTTCCTCTGCACAGTGTGCACCTAAAGCTACCTTAAGACAATTGCTGTTGCTCTGATCCTGTTAGTACCACAGGCAAGCAGCTGCAGTATTTACTATTAGTGAAGTGCGTCCTCTGCATAGTGTGCACCTAAAGCTACCTGAAGACAACTGCTGTTGTTCTGATCCTAATAATACCACAGGCAGGCAGCTGCATTATTTACAGTTAGTGTACTGCATCCTCTGCACAGTGTGCACCTAAAGCTACCTGAAGACAATTGCTGTTGTTCTGATCCTATTAATACCACAGGCAGGCAGCTGCAGTATTTACAGTTAGTGTAGTGCTTCCTCTGCACAGTGTGCACCTAAAGCTACCTGAAGACAATTGCTGTTGCTCTGATTCTGTTAGTACCACAGGCAAGCAGCTGCAGTATTTACAGGTAGTGTACTATGTCCTCTGGACAGTGTGCACCTAAAGCTACCTGAAGACAATTGCTGTTGTTCTGATCCTATTAGTACCACAGGCAAGCAGCTGCAGTATTTACAGTTAGTATAGTGCGTCCTCTGCATAGTGTGCACCTAAAGCTACCTGAAGACAATTGCTGTTGTTCTGATCCTAATAATACCACAGGCAGACAGCTGCATTATTTACAGTTAGTGTACTGCGTCCTCTGCACAGTGTGCACCTAAAGCTACCTGAAGACAATTGCTGTTGTTCTGATCCTATTAATACCACAGGCAGGCAGCTGCAGTATTTACAGTTAGTGTAGTGTGTCCTCTGCACAGTGTGCACCTAAAGCTACCTGAAGAAAATTGGTGGTGTTCTTCTGATCCTCTTAGTACCACAGGAAGGCAGCTGCAGAATTTAAAGTTAGTGTAGTGCATCCTCTGCACATTGTGCACCTAAAGCTACCTGAAGACAATTGCTGTTGTTGTGATCCTATTAATACCACAGGCAGGCAGCTGCAGTATTTACAGTTAGTGTAGTGCGTCCTCTGCACAGTGTGCACCTAAAGCTACCTGAAGAAAATTGGTGGTGTTCTTCTGATCCTATTAGTACCACAGGCAGGCAGCTGCAGTATTTACAGTTAGTGTAGTGCATCCTCGGCACAGTGTGCACCTAAAGTTACCTGAAGACAATTGCTGTTGTTCTGATCCTATTAATACCACAGGCAGGCAGCTGCAGTATTTACAGTTAGTGTAGTGTGTCCTCTGCACAGTGTGCACCTAAAGCTACCTGAAGAAAATTGGTGGTGTTCTTCTGATCCTCTTAGTACCACGGGAAGGCAGCTGCAGAATTTAAAGTTAGTGTAATGCATCCTCTGCACATTGTGCACCTAAAGCTAACTGAAGACAATTGCTGTTGTTCTGATCCTGTTAGTACCACAGGCAAGCAGCTGCAGTATTTACAGTTAGTGTAGTGCGTCCTCTGCATAGTGTGCACCTAAAGCTACCTGAAGACAATTACTGTTGTTCTGATCCTATTAATACCACAGACAGGCAGCTGCAGTATTTACAGTTAGTGTAGTGCTTCCTCTGCACAGTGTGCACCTAAAGCTACCTTAAGACAATTGCTGTTGCTCTGATCCTGTTAGTACCACAGGCAAGCAGCTGCAGTATTTACTATTAGTGAAGTGCGTCCTCTGCATAGTGTGCACCTAAAGCTACCTGAAGACAACTGCTGTTGTTCTGATCCTAATAATACCACAGGCAGGCAGCTGCATTATTTACAGTTAGTGTACTGCATCCTCTGCACAGTGTGCACCTAAAGCTACCTGAAGACAATTGCTGTTGTTCTGATCCTATTAATACCACAGGCAGGCAGCTGCAGTATTTACAGTTAGTGTAGTGCTTCCTCTGCACAGTGTGCACCTAAAGCTACCTGAAGACAATTGCTGTTGCTCTGATTCTGTTAGTACCACAGGCAAGCAGCTGCAGTATTTACAGGTAGTGTACTATGTCCTCTGGACAGTGTGCACCTAAAGCTACCTGAAGACAATTGCTGTTGTTCTGATCCTATTAGTACCACAGGCAAGCAGCTGCAGTATTTACAGTTAGTATAGTGCGTCCTCTGCATAGTGTGCACCTAAAGCTACCTGAAGACAATTGCTGTTGTTCTGATCCTAATAATACCACAGGCAGACAGCTGCATTATTTACAGTTAGTGTACTGCGTCCTCTGCACAGTGTGCACCTAAAGCTACCTGAAGACAATTGCTGTTGTTCTGATCCTATTAATACCACAGGCAGGCAGCTGCAGTATTTACAGTTAGTGTAGTGTGTCCTCTGCACAGTGTGCACCTAAAGCTACCTGAAGAAAATTGGTGGTGTTCTTCTGATCCTCTTAGTACCACAGGAAGGCAGCTGCAGAATTTAAAGTTAGTGTAGTGCATCCTCTGCACATTGTGCACCTAAAGCTACCTGAAGACAATTGCTGTTGTTGTGATCCTATTAATACCACAGGCAGGCAGCTGCAGTATTTACAGTTAGTGTAGTGCGTCCTCTGCACAGTGTGCACCTAAAGCTACCTGAAGAAAATTGGTGGTGTTCTTCTGATCCTATTAGTACCACAGGCAGGCAGCTGCAGTATTTACAGTTAGTGTAGTGCATCCTCGGCACAGTGTGCACCTAAAGTTACCTGAAGACAATTGCTGTTGTTCTGATTCTATTAATACCACAGGCAGGCAGCTGCAGTATTTACAGTTAGTGTAGTGTGTCCTCTGCACAGTGTGCACCTAAAGCTACCTAAAGAAAATTGGTGGTGTTCTTCTGATCCTCTTAGTACCACGGGAAGGCAGCTGCAGAATTTAAAGTTAGTGTAATGCATCCTCTGCACATTGTGCACCTAAAGCTAACTGAAGACAATTGCTGTTGTTCTGATCCTGTTAGTACCACAGGCAAGCAGCTGCAGTATTTACAGTTAGTGTAGTGCGTCCTCTGCATAGTGTGCACCTAAAGCTACCTGAAGACAATTGCTTTTATTCTGATCCTATTAATATCACAGGCAGGCAGCTGCATTTTTTACAGTTAGTATAGTGCGTCCTCTGCGCAGTGTGCACCTATAGCTACCTGGAGACAATTGCTGTTGTTCTGATCCTATCAATACCACAGGGAGGCAGCTGCTGTATTTACAGTTAGTATACTGTGTCCTCTGCACAGTGTGTACCTAATGCTACCTGAAGAAAATTGGTGGTGTTCTTCTGATCCTATTAGTACCACATGCAGGCAGCTGCAGTATTTACAGGTAGTGTACTATGTCCTCTGGACAGTGTGCACCTAAAGCTACCTGAAGACAATTGCTGTTGTTCTGATCCTAGTAGTACCACAGGCAAGCAGCTGCAATATTTACAGTTATTGTAGTGCGTACTCTGCATAGTGTGCACCTAAAGCTACCTGAAGACAATTGATTGTATTCTGATCCTATTAATATCACAGGCAGGCAGCTGCAGTATTTACAGTTAGTGTAGTGCGTCCTCTGCACAGTGTGCACCTAAAGCTACCTGAAGAAAATTGGTGGTGTTCTTCTGATCCTATTAGTATCACAGGCAAGCAGCTGCAGTATTTACAATTAGTGTAGTGCGTCCTCTGCATAGCGTGCACCTAAAGCTACCTGAAGACAATTGCTGTTGTTCTGATCCTATTATTACCACAGGCAGGCAGCTGCAGTATTTACAGGTAGTGTAGTGCTTCCTCTGCACAGTGTGCACCTAAAGCTACCTGAAGACAATTGATGTTGCTCTGATTCTGTTAGTACCACAGGCAAGCAGCTGCAGTATTTACAGTTAGTATAGTGCATCCTCTGCATAGTGTGCACCTAAAGCTACCTGAAGACAATTGCTGTTGTTCTGATCCTAATAATACCACAGGCAGGCAGCTACATTATTTACAGTTAGTGTACTGCGTCCTCTGCACAGTGTGCACCTAAAGCTACCTGAAGACAATTGCTGTTGTTCTGATCCTATTAATACCACAGGCAGGCAACTGCAGTATTTACAGTTAGTGTAGTGTGTCCTCTGCACAGTGTGCACCTAAAGCTACCTGAAGAAAATTGGTGGTGTTCTTCTGATCCTCTTAGTACCACGGGAAGGCAGCTGCAGAATTTAAAGTTAGTGTAATGCATCCTCTGCACATTGTGCACCTAAAGCTACCTGAAGACAATTGCTGTTGTTCTGATCCTGTTAGTACCACAGGCAAGCAGCTGCAGTATTTACAGTTAGTGTAGTGCGTCCTCTGCATAGTGTGCACATAAAGCTACCTGAAGACAATTGCTTTTATTCTGATCCTATCAATATCACAGGCAGGCAGCTGCATTTTTTACAGTTAGTGTAGTGCGTCCTCTGCGCAGTGTGCACCTATAGCTACCTGGAGACAATTGCTGTTGTTCTGATCCTATCAATACCACAGGGAGGCAGCTGCTGTATTTACAGTTAGTATACTGTGTCCTCTGCACAGTGTGCACCTAATGCTACCTGAAGAAAATTGGTGGTGTTCTTCTGATCCTATTAGTACCACATGCAGGCAGCTGCAGTATTTACAGGGAGTGTACTATGTCCTCTGGACAGTGTGCATCTAAAGCTACCTGAAGACAATTGCTGTTGTTCTGATCCTATTAGTACCACAGGCAAGCAGCTGCAGTATTTACAGTTAGTGTAGTGCGTACTCTGCATAGTGTGCACCTAAAGCTACCTGAAGACAATTGATTGTATTCTGATCCTATTAATATCACAGGCAGGCAGCTGCATTTTTTACAGTTAGTGTACTGCGTCCTCTGCACAGTGTGCACCTAAAGCTACCTGAAGAAAATTGGTGGTGTTCCTCTGATATTATTAGTACCACAGGCAGGCAGCTGCAGTATTTACAGTTAGTGTAGTGTGTCCTCTGCACAGTGTGCACCTAAAGCTACCTTAAGACAATTGCTGTTGTTCTGAACCTATTAATACCACAGGCAGGCAGCTGCAGTATTTAAAGTTATAGTACTGTGTCCACTGCACAGTGTGCACCTAAAGCTACCTGAAGACAATTGCTGTTGTTCTGATCCTAATAATACCACAGGCAGGCAGCTGCATTATTTACAGTTAGTGTACTGCGTCCTCTGCACAGTGTGCACCTAAAGCTACCTGAACATAATTGCTGTTGTTCTGATCCTATTAGTACCACAGGCAAGCAGTTGCAGTATTTACAGTTAGTGTAGTGCGTCCTCTGCATAGTGTGCACCTAAAGCTACCTGAAGACAATTGCTTTTATTCTGATCCTATTAATACCACATTCAGGCAGCTGCAGTATTTACAGTTAGTGTAGTGCGTCCTCTGCACAGTGTGCACCTAAAGCTACCTGAAGACAATTGCTGTTCTGATCCTATTAATTCCACAGGCAGGCAGCTGCAGTATTTACAGTTAGTGTACTGTGTCCTCTGCACACTGTGCACCTAAAGCTACCTGAAGAAAATTGGTGGTGTTCTTCTGATCCTATTAGTACCACAATCAGACAGCTGCAGTATTTACAGTTAGTGTACTCTGTCCTCTGCACAGTGTGCACCTAAAGCTACCTAAAGACAATTGCTGTTGTTCTGATCCTACTAGTAACACAGGCAAGCAGTTGCAGTGTTTACAGTTAGTGAAGTGCGTCCTCTGCACAGTGTGCACCTAAAGCTACCTGAAGACAATTGCTGTTGTTCTGATCCTATTAATACCACAGGGAGGCAGCTGCAGTATTTACAGTTAGTGTACTTTGTCGTTTGCACAGTGTGCACCTAAAGCTACCTGAAGACAATTGGTGGTGTTCTTCTGATCCTATTAGTACCACAGGCAGGCAGCTGCAGTATTAACAGTTAGTGTAGTCCATCCTCTGCACAGTTTGCACCTAAAGCAACCTGAAGACAACTGCTGTTGCTCTGATCCTGTTAGTACCACAGGCAAGCAGCTGCAGTATTTACAATTAGTGTAGTGCGTCCTCTGCATAGTGTGCACCTAAAGCTACCTGAAGACAACTGCTGTTGTTCTGATCCTAATAATACCACAGGCAGGCAGCTGCATTATTTACAGTTAGTGTACTGCATCCTCTGCACAGTGTGCACCTAAAGCTACCTGAAGACAATTGCTGTTGTTCTGATCCTATTAATACCACAGGCAGGCAGCTGCAGTATTTACAGGTAGCGTACTATGTCCTCTGGACAGTGTGCACCTAAAGCTACCTGAAGACAATTGCTGTTGTTCTGATCCTATTATTACCACAGGCAGGCAGCTGCAGTATTTACAGTTAGTGTAGTGCTTCCTCTGCACAGTGTGCACCTAAAGCTACCTGAAGACAATTGCTGTTGTTCTGATCCTATTAATACCACAGGCAGGCAGCTGCAGTATTTACAGTTAGTGTAGTGTGTCCTCTGCACAGTGTGCACCTAAAGCTACCTGAAGAAAATTGGTGGTGTTCTGATCCTATTAATACCACAGGGAGGCAGCTGCAGTATTTACAGTTAGTGTACTTTGTCGTTTGCACAGTGTGCACCTAAAGCTACCTGAAGACAATTGGTGGTGTTCTTCTGATCCTATTAGTACCACAGGCAGGCAGCTGCAGTATTAACAGTTAGTGTAGTCCATCCTCTGCACAGTTTGCACCTAAAGCAACCTGAAGACAACTGCTGTTGCTCTGATCCTGTTAGTACCACAGGCAAGCAGCTGCAGTATTTACAATTAGTGTAGTGCGTCCTCTGCATAGTGTGCACCTAAAGCTACCTGAAGACAACTGCTGTTGTTCTGATCCTAATAATACCACAGGCAGGCAGCTGCATTATTTACAGTTAGTGTACTGCATCCTCTGCACAGTGTGCACCTAAAGCTACCTGAAGACAATTGCTGTTGTTCTGATTCTATTAATACCACAGGCAGGCAGCTGCAGTATTTACAGGTAGTGTACTATGTCCTCTGGACAGTGTGCACCTAAAGCTACCTGAAGACAATTGCTGTTGTTATGATCCTATTAGTACCACAGGCAAGCAGCTGCAGTATTTACAGTTAGTATAGTGTGTCCTCTGCATAGTGTGCACCTAAAGCTACCTGAAGACAATTGCTGTTGTGCTGATCCTAATAATACCACAGGCAAGTAGCTGCATTATTTACAGTTAGTGTACTGCGTCCTCTGCACAGTGTGCACCTAAAGCTACCTGAAGACAATTGCTGTTGTTCTGATCCTATTAATACCACAGGCAGGCAGCTGCAGTATTTACAGGTAGTGTACTATGTCCTCTGGACAGTGTGCACCTAAAGCTACCTGAAGACAATTGCTGTTGTTCTGATCCTATTAGTACCACAGGCAAGCAGCTGCAGTATTTACAGTTAGTATAGTGTGTCCTCTGCATAGTGTGCACCTAAAGCTACCTGAAGACAATTGCTGTTGTTCTGATCCTAATAATACCACAGGCAAGCAGCTGCAGTATTTACAGTTAGTATAGTGCATCCTCTGCATAGTGTGCACCTAAAGCTACCTGAAGACAATTGCTGTTGTTCTGATCCTAATAATACCACAGGCAGGCAGCTGCATTATTTACAGTTAGTGTACTGCGTCCTCTGCACAGTGTGCACCTAAAGCTACCTGAAGACAATTGCTGTTGTTCTGATCCTATTAATACCACAGGCAGGCAACTGCAGTATTTACAGTTAGTGTAGTGTGTCCTCTGCACAGTGTGCACCTAAAGCTACCTGAAGAAAATTGGTGGTGTTCTTCTGATCCTCTTAGTACCACGGGAAGGCAGCTGCAGAATTTAAACTTAGTGTAATGCATCCTCTGCACATTGTGCACCTAAAGCTACTTGAAGACAATTGCTGTTGTTCTGATCCTGTTAGTACCACAGGCAAGCAGCTGCCGTATTTACAGTTAGTGTAGTGCGTCCTCTGCATAGTGTGCACATAAAGCTACCTGAAGATAATTGCTTTTATTCTGATCCTATTAATATCACAGGCAGGCAGCTGCATTTTTTACAGTTAGTGTAGTGCGTCCTCTGCGCAGTGTGCACCTATAGCTACCTGGAGACAATTGCTGTTGTTCTGATCCTATCAATACCACAGGGAGGCAGCTGCTGTATTTACAGTTAGTATACTGTGTCCTCTGCACAGTGTGCACCTAATGCTACCTGAAGAAAATTGGTGGTGTTCTTCTGATCCTATTAGTACCACATGCAGGCAGCTGCAGTATTTACAGGTAGTGTACTATGTCCTCTGGACAGTGTGCACCTAAAGCTACCTGAAGACAATTGCTGTTGTTCTGATCCTATTAATACCACAGGCAGGCAACTGCAGTATTTACAGTTAGTGTAGTGTGTCCTCTGCACAGTGTGCACCTAAAGCTACCTGAAGAAAATTGGTGGTGTTCTGATCCTATTAATACCACAGGGAGGCAGCTGCAGTATTTACAGTTAGTGTACTTTGTCGTTTGCACAGTGTGCACCTAAAGCTACCTGAAGACAATTGGTGGTGTTCTTCTGATCCTATTAGTACCACAGGCAGGCAGCTGCAGTATTAACAGTTAGTGTAGTCCATCCTCTGCACAGTTTGCACCTAAAGCAACCTGAAGACAACTGCTGTTGCTCTGATCCTGTTAGTACCACAGGCAAGCAGCTGCAGTATTTACAATTAGTGTAGTGCGTCCTCTGCATAGTGTGCACCTAAAGCTACCTGAAGACAACTGCTGTTGTTCTGATCCTAATAATACCACAGGCAGGCAGCTGCATTATTTACAGTTAGTGTACTGCATCCTCTGCACAGTGTGCACCTAAAGCTACCTGAAGACAATTGCTGTTGTTCTGATTCTATTAATACCACAGGCAGGCAGCTGCAGTATTTACAGGTAGTGTACTATGTCCTCTGGACAGTGTGCACCTAAAGCTACCTGAAGACAATTGCTGTTGTTATGATCCTATTAGTACCACAGGCAAGCAGCTGCAGTATTTACAGTTAGTATAGTGTGTCCTCTGCATAGTGTGCACCTAAAGCTACCTGAAGACAATTGCTGTTGTGCTGATCCTAATAATACCACAGGCAAGTAGCTGCATTATTTACAGTTAGTGTACTGCGTCCTCTGCACAGTGTGCACCTAAAGCTACCTGAAGACAATTGCTGTTGTTCTGATCCTATTAATACCACAGGCAGGCAGCTGCAGTATTTACAGGTAGTGTACTATGTCCTCTGGACAGTGTGCACCTAAAGCTACCTGAAGACAATTGCTGTTGTTCTGATCCTATTAGTACCACAGGCAAGCAGCTGCAGTATTTACAGTTAGTATAGTGTGTCCTCTGCATAGTGTGCACCTAAAGCTACCTGAAGACAATTGCTGTTGTTCTGATCCTAATAATACCACAGGCAAGCAGCTGCAGTATTTACAGTTAGTATAGTGCATCCTCTGCATAGTGTGCACCTAAAGCTACCTGAAGACAATTGCTGTTGTTCTGATCCTAATAATACCACAGGCAGGCAGCTGCATTATTTACAGTTAGTGTACTGCGTCCTCTGCACAGTGTGCACCTAAAGCTACCTGAAGACAATTGCTGTTGTTCTGATCCTATTAATACCACAGGCAGGCAACTGCAGTATTTACAGTTAGTGTAGTGTGTCCTCTGCACAGTGTGCACCTAAAGCTACCTGAAGAAAATTGGTGGTGTTCTTCTGATCCTCTTAGTACCACGGGAAGGCAGCTGCAGAATTTAAACTTAGTGTAATGCATCCTCTGCACATTGTGCACCTAAAGCTACTTGAAGACAATTGCTGTTGTTCTGATCCTGTTAGTACCACAGGCAAGCAGCTGCCGTATTTACAGTTAGTGTAGTGCGTCCTCTGCATAGTGTGCACATAAAGCTACCTGAAGATAATTGCTTTTATTCTGATCCTATTAATATCACAGGCAGGCAGCTGCATTTTTTACAGTTAGTGTAGTGCGTCCTCTGCGCAGTGTGCACCTATAGCTACCTGGAGACAATTGCTGTTGTTCTGATCCTATCAATACCACAGGGAGGCAGCTGCTGTATTTACAGTTAGTATACTGTGTCCTCTGCACAGTGTGCACCTAATGCTACCTGAAGAAAATTGGTGGTGTTCTTCTGATCCTATTAGTACCACATGCAGGCAGCTGCAGTATTTACAGGTAGTGTACTATGTCCTCTGGACAGTGTGCACCTAAAGCTACCTGAAGACAATTGCTGTTGTTCTGATCCTATTAGTACCACAGGCAAGCAGCTGCAGTATTTACAGTTAGTGTAGTGCGTACTCTGCATAGTGTGCACCTAAAGCTACCTGAAGACAATTGATTGTATTCTGATCCTATTAATATCACAGGCAGGCAGCTGCATTTTTTACAGTTAGTGTACTGCGTCCTCTGCACAGTGTGCACCTAAAGCTACCTGAAGACAATTGCTGTTCTGATCCTATTAATACCATAGGCAGGCAGCTGCAGTATTTACAGTTAGTGTACTGTGTACTCTGCACAGTGTGCACCTAAAGCTACCTGAAGAAAATTGGTGGTGTTCCTCTGATATTATTAGTACCACAGGCAGGCAGCACAGTATTTACAGTTAGTGTAGTGTGTCCTCTGCACAGTGTGCACCTAAAGCTACCTTAAGACAATTGCTGTTGTTCTGAACCTATTAATACCACAGGCAGGCAGCTGCAGTATTTAAAGTTATAGTACTGTGTCCACTGCACAGTGTGCACCTAAAGCTACCTGAAGACAATTGCTGTTGTTCTGATCCTAATAATACCACAGGCAGGCAGCTGCATTATTTACAGTTAGTGTACTGCGTCCTCTGCACAGTGTGCACCTAAAGCTACCTGAACATAATTGCTGTTGTTCTGATCCTATTAGTACCACAGGCAAGCAGTTGCAGTATTTACAGTTAGTGTAGTGCGTCCTCTGCATAGTGTGCACCTAAAGCTACCTGAAGACAATTGCTTTTATTCTGATCCTATTAATATCACATTCAGGCAGCTGCAGTATGTACAGTTAGTGTAGTGAGTCCTCTGCACAGTGTGCACCTAAAGCTACCTGAAGACAATTGCTGTTCTGATCCTATTAATACCACAGGCAGGCAGCTGCAGTATTTACAGTTAGTGTACTGTGTCCTCTGCACACTGTGCACCTAAAGCTACCTGAAGAAAATTGGTGGTGTTCTTCTGATCCTATTAGTACCACAATCAGACAGCTGCAGTATTTACAGTTAGTGTACTGTGTCCTCTGCACAGTGTGCACCTAAAGCTACCTAAAGACAATTGCTGTTGTTCTGATCCTATTAGTAACACAGGCAAGCAGCTGCAGTGTTTACAGTTAGTGTAGTGCGTCCTCTGCACAGTGTGCACCTAAAGCTACCTGAAGACAATTGCTGTTGTTCTGATCCTATTAATACCACAGGGAGGCAGCTGCAGTATTTACAGTTAGTGTACTTTGTCGTTTGCACAGTGTGCACCTAAAGCTACCTGAAGACAATTGGTGGTGTTCTTCTGATCCTATTAGTACCACAGGCAGGCAGCTGCAGTATTAACAGTTAGTGTAGTCCATCCTCTGCACAGTTTGCACCTAAAGCAACCTGAAGACAACTGCTGTTGCTCTGATCCTGTTAGTACCACAGGCAAGCAGCTGCAGTATTTACAATTAGTGTAGTGCGTCCTCTGCATAGTGTGCACCTAAAGCTACCTGAAGACAACTGCTGTTGTTCTGATCCTAATAATACCACAGGCAGGCAGCTGCATTATTTACAGTTAGTGTACTGCATCCTCTGCACAGTGTGCACCTAAAGCTACCTGAAGACAATTGCTGTTGTTCTGATTCTATTAATACCACAGGCAGGCAGCTGCAGTATTTACAGGTAGTGTACTATGTCCTCTGGACAGTGTGCACCTAAAGCTACCTGAAGACAATTGCTGTTGTTGTGATCCTATTAGTACCACAGGCAAGCAGCTGCAGTATTTACAGTTAGTATAGTGTGTCCTCTGCATAGTGTGCACCTAAAGCTACCTGAAGACAATTGCTGTTGTTCTGATCCTAATAATACCACAGGCAAGTAGCTGCATTATTTACAGTTAGTGTACTGCGTCCTCTGCACAGTGTGCACCTAAAGCTACCTGAAGACAATTGCTGTTGTTCTGATCCTATTAATACCACAGGCAGACAGCTGCAGTATTTACAGTTAGTGTAGTGTGTCCTCTGCACAGTGTGCACCTAAAGCTACCTGAAGAAAATTGGTGGTGTTCTTCTGATCCTCTCAATACCACAGGAAGGCAGCTGCAGAATTTAACGTTAGTGTAGTGCATCTTCTGCACATTGTGCACCTAAAGCTACCTGAAGACAATTGCTGTTGTTGTGATCCTATTAATACCAAAGGCAGGCAGCTGCAGTATTTACAGTTAGTGTAGTGCGTCCTCTGCACAGTGTGCACCTAAAGCTACCTGAAGAAAATTGGTGGTGTTCTTCTGATCCTATTAGTACCACAGGCAGGCAGCTGCGGTATTTACAGTTAGTGTAGTGCATCCTCTGCACAGTGTGCACCTAAAGTTACCTGAAGACAATTGCTGTTGTTCTGATCCTATTAATACCTGAGGCAGGCAGCTGCAGTATTTACAGTTAGTGTAGTGCTTCCTCTGCACAGTGTGCACCTAAAGCTACCTGAAGACAATTGCTGTTGCTCTGATCCTGTTAGTACCACAGGCAAGCAGCTGCAGTATTTACAATTAGTGTAGTGCGTCCTCTGCATAGTGTGCACCTAATGCTACTTGAAGACAATTGCTGTTGCTCTGATCCTATTAATACCACAGGCAGGCAGCTGCATTATTTACAGTTAGTGTACTGTGTCCTCTGCACAGTGTGCACCTAAAGCTACCTGAAGAAAATTGGTGGTGTTCTTCTGATCCTACTAGTACCACAATCAGGCAGCTGCAGTATTTAAAGTTAGTATACTGTGTCCTCTGCACAGTGTGCACCTAAAGCTACCTAAAGACAATTGCTGTTATTCTGATCCTATTAGTACCACAGGCAAGCAGCTGCAGTGTTTATAGTTAGTGTAGTGCGTCCTCTACACAGTGTGCACCTAAAGCTACCTGAAGACAATTGGTGGTGTTCTTCTGATCCTATTAGTACCACTAGCAGGGGGCTGCAGTATTTACAGTTAGTATAGTGCATCCTCTGCACAGTATGCACCTAAAGCTACCTGAAGACAATTGCTGTTGCTCTGATTCTGTTAGTACCACAGGCAAGCAGCTGCAGTATTTACAGTTAGTATAGTGCATCCTCTGCATAGTGTGCACCTAAATGTCAGGGAAATAGGCTAGCAAACCAGCACAGGCAAGGCCGCGCTAACGCACATCAACGCACACGGGTGTGCAATGTTTCTACTAGGCGGACGCCTGGTGCCACATTCGGACGAATGCGCGTGCGTAGCAACGTCGCGATGTTACGAACGCACGAACGGAACGGTGTGCGTACGACGTGATACTACGCCTTGTCTATTTAAACGTCCCACTGATAGTGCCACATTGCTGGATTATCGTCAGCTCTTCCTGTGTTCCTGTGATTGTGTTTCCTGTTGCCCTGACTTCCTGTTGTCCTGACTTCCTGTTGTCCTGACTTCCTGTGTACCGACCTGGCTTGTTATCGACTCCTCTGGATCTCCTGGCTTATTCAACCGGCTTGCTTCTGACTCTCCCTGCCTGCTTCCTGCATCTGACCCCGGCTTGGCTAAACGGACTCCGCATTCCTCTGTCTCCTGTACCTGGACTTGTTGCTTTGATTCTCGGACTGCTTACTGTGTTTGACCCCCTGGCCTGGCTTCTGATTTTCCTATTGGACTTCCATTGGTCCCCTCCTCGGACCCTAAGCACGTTGCCTCTACGGACTTTCTCTATCAAGCCATCAACACCGGCTCCTACTTCCAGGCAACCCGTGCTTCTGTGAGCACCACATCCCTGTACCATATTCAGGGTTGTGCTGCACTCGGCCGCAAGGGGAGCCCTCTCAGCAACTCGGTCTCCTACCAAGGTCCTGACAGTATAATCCAGCCATGTCAGAGACCGACGGAGGTGACTCCCCGATGAAGGCCATTCTCCAGCAAATCATGGCCCTTACTCCAGTCATTCAGAAGCTTCAGGAGGAATACTTCCGGTTGGAGGAACATCTGCAGCACCTACCTGAGTCATCCTCCTCCTCGGTTCAAGGTCCACCTCCAGCGGCAGCTGCTGGGATCATGGTCCCTCCAGAACCACGTGTCCCAACGCCAGAATATTTCCGTGGCGATCGAAGAAAATTTAGATCTTTTAAAAACTCCTGCTACTTATACTTCGACTTGCAACCACAGACTTTTTTCAGTGAAACAGTCAAGGTGGGGTTCACTATCTCCCTATTACGTGGTGAGCCACAGACCTGGGCCCATGGCCTGTTGGAACAAAGCAGCCCCTCCATCAACACTATGGATCAGTTCTTTGAAGTCATGGCTCGGTTATATGATGATCCCCTACGGGTAGCCACTGCCGAAGCAAATCTACATTCCCTCCGTCAGGGTCAGCGCCCTGCGGAGGACTATACAGTGGAGTTCCGCACATGGTCCATGGATTCTGGTTGGAATGAGGCAGCATTAAAATACCAATATCGAATGGGGTTATCAGAGGCCCTCAAGGATGAGTTAGCCAGGCTACAGAGTCCGGCCACACTTGAAGATCTCATCCAGTTAACTATTCAACTTGACAGACGTTTACGAGAACGTCAGGGTGAACGTGACCAGGCCTCTTGCTCCACTCGAAACCTGCCCCAAGTTCAGTCTGCATCAGCTCCCTTACAAGTCGGCATGTTCCATCCAGCATTAACTCCTGGGGGGAGACTTTATCGCCGGCAGGCGAGACTTTGCTTCTACTGCGGGGAATCAGGACATTTCATAGATTACTGCCCCATAAGACCAAGGAAACCGACCCTCCGTACTCACCTTCAAGTATCCAGGTCTTCCTCTGCCCATATCTCACTTCCTGTTACATTGCTAGTGGCAGGTAAGGAGATCCACCTCCAAGCAATACTGGATTCCGGGGCGTGTAGTTGCTTCTTGGACTTGGCCTTGGCTAAAGATCTAGCTATTCCGTTGAACTATAAGGAACAGAGACTAACAGTTCATCTGGCTGACGGCTCCTTGCCAAGATCGGGTCATGTCACCCAGGAAACCGTACCTATTCTTACCACTACCAATTCTGGTCATCAGGAATTTCTCAGATTTGATGTCTTAAGTTCCCCTATGTTCCCGGTCATCCTGGGAATCCCATGGCTACAAGCACACAATCCTCAGATTGATTGGTCCAAGAAGGAGGTACTCCTTACATCTCCCTATTGCCAACAACATTGTTTGACCCCCGAATTCCAGGACTTTTCCAGTTGCCTGACTGTACAATCCACACCGAGTCCGGATCCTAATGTACCAGCAGCTTACCTGGAATTTCTTGATGTCTTCGATAAAAAGAAAGCAGACACTTTACCGCCACACCGTCCTTACGACTGCCCCATCGAGTTACTACCAGGAGCTACTATTCCTTTTGGTCGTATATTCCCCCTCTCCGAGACTGAGCTTGAGACCTTGAGACAATATATTGATGAGAATCTTGAAAAAGGTTTTATCCGTCCTTCTTCTTCCCCTGCCGGTGCCGGAATCTTCTTCGTTGAAAAGAAGGACAAGACACTGAGACCATGTGTGGACTACAGGGAGTTAAACAAAATTACCCTTAAGAACCGCTACCCACTCCCGCTCATCCCTGAGCTTTTCCAAAGATTCCGCACAGCACACATCTTTACCAAACTCGACCTCCGTGGTGCCTATAATCTCGTCCGCATCCGAGAGGGGGACGAGTGGAAAACGGCTTTCAGAACAAGATTTGGACATTTTGAGTACCTAGTCATGCCGTTTGGGTTGTGCAATGCCCCGGCGACCTTTCAGCATTTCATAAATGACATCTTCCGGGAACATTTAGATCATTTCGTTGTTGTCTACCTTGACGACATTCTTATTTTTTCTGCCACTCTGGAACTCCATAGAATACACGTGAAGAAGGTACTAAGCATCCTCAGAACCCATGGGTTATTCGTCAAATCTGAAAAGTGCGATTTCGAAAAAACTTCAATTCAATTCCTGGGTCTTATCATCACCACAGGTGGAATCGCCATGGATCCTCAAAAAGTAAAGTCCATCCTTGATTGGCCGGCCCCTTCTGACAAGAAGGGTGTACAGAGATTCATTGGCTTCGCCAACTTCTACAGAAGGTTTATAAAGAATTTCTCCACCATTGTAGCACCTATTACTCAGACAACCCGCCAACATACCAAGTTTAAGTGGTCAGCAGCGGCACAGTCCGCCTTCAATCAGCTTAAGACCTTCTTCACTTCTGCCCCAATTCTGCAACACCCTGACCCTGCTCTACCCTACGTCCTGGAAGTCGACGCCTCAGAAGTCGCCACAGGGGCGATTCTATCTCAGCGTCAGGGTCCCAAAGCACTGCTGCATCCCGTGGCCTTTTCCTCACGGAAAATGAGCCCTCCTGAGAGGAATTACGATGTGGGGGATCGGGAACTTTTGGCAATCAAGACAGCTCTCGAGGAATGGAGGTATCTCCTGGAAGGTGCCACTCATCCCATCCTGATTTTTACGGACCACAAGAACTTAGAATATCTCCGTACGGCCAAACGCCTAAGACCCCGACAGGCTCGATGGGCACTATTTTTCTCTCGGTTTAATTTTCACTTAACCTATCGCCCAGGGTCGAAGAATGGAAAGGCAGACGCCTTATCCCGGATGTTTCCGGACACTCCTGAAGAAATTGCACCTAGTACAATTTTGTCTCCCCAAAACTTCCTACTGATCCAACCCGACCTAAGATCCTCTATTGAGCAGGCCTCTAGTCAGTGTACTGAAGCGGAAGTCTCCTCCCTGAGAAGCCAAGAGGGACTCCTATGGCACCAAGATAAGATTTTCGTTCCCCAGCAAGCCAGATTACAAGTATTGAAGACCTTTCATGACCATCAGTTAGCTGGTCATTTTGGGGTTCGAAAAACAACTGAGCTAGTTCAGCGGTCCCTATGGTGGCCCACTTTGAAACTTGATTGTAAAACCTACGTCAGCTCCTGCATCATCTGCCAACGGAACAAAGGATCCAACGCCAGGTCTTGGGGTTTGTTAAGACCATTGCCAGTCCCAGAACAACCATGGAGGAAGATTTCCATGGACTTTATCGTGGATTTACCCCCCTCAGAAGAATTTACTACCATCTTGGTGGTAGTAGACCGCCTGTCCAAAATGGCGCATTTTTTACCTATGAAAGGTACCCCCTCTGCCTTAGATACAGCAAAAATCTTTATTAAGGAAATTGTTCGACTACACGGATTACCAAATAACATCGTATCAGACAGAGGGGTACAATTTACTTCTAGGTTTTGGAGAAACCTCTGCAAATTACTTTCTATTGAAATGTGTTTGTCCACAGCTTACCACCCACAGAGTAACGGTCAGACCAAAAGGACCAACCAAACGCTGGAACAGTATCTGCGGTGCTTCTGTTCCTTTTCTCAGGACGACTGGATTCAACTATTACCTTGTGCAGAATTTGCTTATAATAACTCAGTACACACTTCTACCAACCAATCACCCTTCTGGGCGAATTACGGCTTCCACCCCTCATTCCTACCCAACGTCATTCCGGAATCTTCAGTACCGGCGGTTCAGGACAGAGTGGATTTCATCCATACTAATTATCAGACACTCCAGGATACCATGAAGAAGGCCCAAGAAGAATATAAGAAGCAGTACGATAGGAAGAGAAGAGCGAGCCCTACCTTTAAGATAGGGGACAAGGTCTGGCTCTCATCTATAAATCTCAAGCTACCATGCCCATCTCGGAAATTGGGACCCAAGTTCCTGGGTCCTTTCGAGATCAAACGCGAAATCAACTCTGTAGCCTTTGAACTCACTTTACCCGAGTCTTTCAAGATCCATCCTGTTTTTCATGTGTCACTTCTTAAACATGTTGTTTCTAGTCCTTTTCCAGGGAGAGAAGAAGTGCCCCCACCTCCGGTCCAGGTTGGAGATGAAGCAGAATTTGAAGTTGAATCTATCCTTGACTGTCGTCGGAGAGGTAGGACAATTCAATTTCTAGTCAAGTGGAAGGGGTATTCTGCAGAAGAGAATTCTTGGGAGCCCGCAAGTTATGTACACGCTCCTAGGCTAATTCAGAGATTTCGCAGTAGGTACCCCGAAAAATGGGCACGTTTAGGCATCCGGAGGCTGCCCCTTGGGGGGGGCACTGTCAGGGAAATAGGCTAGCAAACCAGCACAGGCAAGGCCGCGCTAACGCACATCAACGCACACGGGTGTGCAATGTTTCTACTAGGCGGACGCCTGGTGCCACATTCGGACGAATGCGCGTGCGTAGCAACGTCGCGATGTTACGAACGCACGAACGGAACGGTGTGCGTACGACGTGATACTACGCCTTGTCTATTTAAACGTCCCACTGATAGTGCCACATTGCTGGATTATCGTCAGCTCTTCCTGTGTTCCTGTGATTGTGTTTCCTGTTGCCCTGACTTCCTGTTGTCCTGACTTCCTGTTGTCCTGACTTCCTGTGTACCGACCTGGCTTGTTATCGACTCCTCTGGATCTCCTGGCTTATTCAACCGGCTTGCTTCTGACTCTCCCTGCCTGCTTCCTGCATCTGACCCCGGCTTGGCTAAACGGACTCCGCATTCCTCTGTCTCCTGTACCTGGACTTGTTGCTTTGATTCTCGGACTGCTTACTGTGTTTGACCCCCTGGCCTGGCTTCTGATTTTCCTATTGGACTTCCATTGGTCCCCTCCTCGGACCCTAAGCACGTTGCCTCTACGGACTTTCTCTATCAAGCCATCAACACCGGCTCCTACTTCCAGGCAACCCGTGCTTCTGTGAGCACCACATCCCTGTACCATATTCAGGGTTGTGCTGCACTCGGCCGCAAGGGGAGCCCTCTCAGCAACTCGGTCTCCTACCAAGGTCCTGACACTAAAGCTACCTGAAGACAATTGCTGTTGTTCTGATCCTAATAATACCACAGGCAGGCAGCTGCATTATTTACAGTTAGTGTACTGCGTCCTCTGCACAGTGTGCACCTAAAGCTACCTGAAGACAATTGCTGTTGTTCTGATCCTATTAATACCACAGGCAGGCAACTGCAGTATTTACAGTTAGCGTAGTGTGTCCTCTGCACAGTGTGCACCTAAAGCTACCTGAAGAAAATTGGTGGTGTTCTTCTGATCCTCTTAGTACCACGGGAAGGCAGCTGCAGAATTTAAAGTTAGTGTAATGCATCCTCTGCACATTGTGCACCTAAAGCTACTTGAAGACAATTGCTGTTGTTCTGATCCTGTTAGTACCACAGGCAAGCAGCTGCAGTATTTACAGTTAGTGTAGTGCGTCCTCTGCATAGTGTGCACATAAAGCTACCTGAAGACCATTGCTTTTATTCTGATCCTATTAATATCACAGGCAGGCAGCTGCATTTTTTACAGTTAGTGTAGTGCGTCCTCTGCGCAGTGTGCACCTATAGCTACCTGGAGACAATTGCTGTTGTTCTGATCCTATCAATACCACAGGGAGGCAGCTGCTGTATTTACAGTTAGTATACTGTGTCCTCTGCACAGTGTGCACCTAATGCTACCTGAAGAAAATTGGTGGTGTTCTTCTGATCCTATTAGTACCACATGCAGGCAGCTGCAGTATTTACAGGTAGTGTACTATGTCCTCTGGACAGTGTGCACCTAAAGCTACCTGAAGACAATTGCTGTTGTTCTGATCCTATTAGTACCACAGGCAAGCAGCTGCAGTATTTACAGTTAGTGTAGTGCGTACTCTGCATAGTGTGCACCTAAAGCTACCTGAAGACAATTGATTGTATTCTGATCCTATTAATATCACAGGCAGGCAGCTGCATTTTTTACAGTTAGTGTACTGCGTCCTCTGCACAGTGTGCACCTAAAGCTACCTGAAGACAATTGCTGTTCTGATCCTATTAATACCATAGGCAGGCAGCTGCAGTATTTACAGTTAGTGTACTGTGTACTCTGCACAGTGTGCACCTAAAGCTACCTGAAGAAAATTGGTGGTGTTCCTCTGATATTATTAGTACCACAGGCAGGCAGCTGCAGTATTTACAGTTAGTGTAGTGTGTCCTCTGCACAGTGTGCACCTAAAGCTACCTGAAGACAATTGCTGTTCTGATCCTATTAATACCACAGGCAGGCAGCTGCAGTATTTACAGTTAGTGTACTGTGTCCTCTGCACACTGTGCACCTAAAGCTACCTGAAGAAAATTGGTGGTGTTCTTCTGATCCTATTAGTACCACAATCAGACAGCTGCAGTATTTACAGTTAGTGTACTGTGTCCTCTGCACAGTGTGCACCTAAAGCTACCTAAAGACAATTGCTGTTGTTCTGATCCTATTAGTAACACAGGCAAGCAGCTGCAGTGTTTACAGTTAGTGTAGTGCGTCCTCTGCACAGTGTGCACCTAAAGCTACCTGAAGACAATTGCTGTTGTTCTGATCCTATTAATACCACAGGGAGGCAGCTGCAGTATTTACAGTTAGTGTACTTTGTCGTTTGCACAGTGTGCACCTAAAGCTACCTGAAGACAATTGGTGGTGTCCTTCTGATCCTATTAGTACCACAGGCAGGCAGCTGCAGTATTAACAGTTAGTGTAGTCCATCCTCTGCACAGTTTGCACCTAAAGCAACCTGAAGACAACTGCTGTTGCTCTGATCCTGTTAGTACCACAGGCAAGCAGCTGCAGTATTTACAATTAGTGTAGTGCGTCCTCTGCATAGTGTGCACCTAAAGCTACCTGAAGACAACTGCTGTTGTTCTGATCCTAATAATACCACAGGCAGGCAGCTGCATTATTTACAGTTAGTGTACTGCATCCTCTGCACAGTGTGCACCTAAAGCTACCTGAAGACAATTGCTGTTGTTCTGATTCTATTAATACCACAGGCAGGCAGCTGCAGTATTTACAGGTAGTGTACTATGTCCTCTGGACAGTGTGCACCTAAAGCTACCTGAAGACAATTGCTGTTGTTGTGATCCTATTAGTACCACAGGCAAGCAGCTGCAGTATTTACAGTTAGTATAGTGTGTCCTCTGCATAGTGTGCACCTAAAGCTACCTGAAGACAATTGCTGTTGTTCTGATCCTAATAATACCACAGGCAAGTAGCTGCATTATTTACAGTTAGTGTACTGCGTCCTCTGCACAGTGTGCACCTAAAGCTACCTGAAGACAATTGCTGTTGTTCTGATCCTATTAATACCACAGGCAGACAGCTGCAGTATTTACAGTTAGTGTAGTGTGTCCTCTGCACAGTGTGCACCTAAAGCTACCTGAAGAAAATTGGTGGTGTTCTTCTGATCCTCTCAATACCACAGGAAGGCAGCTGCAGAATTTAAAGTTAGTGTAGTGCATCTTCTGCACATTGTGCACCTAAAGCTACCTGAAGACAATTGCTGTTGTTGTGATCCTATTAATACCAAAGGCAGGCAGCTGCAGTATTTACAGTTAGTGTAGTGCGTCCTCTGCACAGTGTGCACCTAAAGCTACCTGAAGAAAATTGGTGGTGTTCTTCTGATCCTATTAGTACCACAGGCAGGCAGCTGCGGTATTTACAGTTAGTGTAGTGCATCCTCTGCACAGTGTGCACCTAAAGTTACCTGAAGACAATTGCTGTTGTTCTGATCCTATTAATACCTGAGGCAGGCAGCTGCAGTATTTACAGTTAGTGTAGTGCTTCCTCTGCACAGTGTGCACCTAAAGCTACCTGAAGACAATTGCTGTTGCTCTGATCCTGTTAGTACCACAGGCAAGCAGCTGCAGTATTTACAATTAGTGTAGTGCGTCCTCTGCATAGTGTGCACCTAATGCTACTTGAAGACAATTGCTGTTGCTCTGATCCTATTAATACCACAGGCAGGCAGCTGCATTATTTACAGTTAGTGTACTGTGTCCTCTGCACAGTGTGCACCTAAAGCTACCTGAAGAAAATTGGTGGTGTTCTTCTGATCCTACTAGTACCACAATCAGGCAGCTGCAGTATTTACAGTTAGTATACTGTGTCCTCTGCACAGTGTGCACCTAAAGCTACCTAAAGACAATTGCTGTTATTCTGATCCAATTAGTACCGCAGGCAAGCAGCTGCAGTGTTTATAGTTAGTGTAGTGCGTCCTCTACACAGTGTGCACCTAAAGCTACCTGAAGACAATTGGTGGTGTTCTTCTGATCCTATTAGTACCACTAGCAGGGGGCTGCAGTATTTACAGTTAGTATAGTGCATCCTCTGCACAGTATGCACCTAAAGCTACCTGAAGACAATTGCTGTTGTTCTGATCCTATTAATACCACAGGCAGGCAGCTGCAGTATTTAAAGTTAGTGTACTGTGTCCTCTGCACAGTGTGCACCTAAAGCTACCTGAAGAAAATTGGTGGTGTTCCTCTGATATTATTAGTACCACAGGTAGGCAGCAGCAGTATTTACAGTTAATGTAGTGTGTCCTCTGCACAGTGTGCACCTAAAGCTACCTGAAGACAATTGCTGTTCTTCTGAACCTATTAATACCACAGGTAGGCAGCTGCAGTATTTACAGTTAGTGTACTGTGTCCACTGCACAGTGTGCACCTAAAGCTACCTGAAGACAATTGTTCTTTTTCTGATCCTATTAGTACCACAGGCAGGCAGCTGCAGTATTTACAGTTAGTGTAGCGTGTCCTCTGCACAGTGTGCACCTAAAGCTACCTGAAGAAAATTGGTGGTGTTCTTCTGATCCTATTGGTACCACAGGCAGGAAGCTGCAGTATTTACAGTTAGTGTAGTACGTTCTCTGCACAGTGTGCACCTATAGCTACCTGGAGACAATTGCTGTTGTTCTGATCCTATCAATACCACAGGGAGGCAGCTGTTGTATTTACAGTTAGTGTACTGTGTCCTCTGCACAGTGTGCACCTAAAGCTACCTGAAGAAAATTGGTGGTGTTCTTCTGATCCTATTAGTACCACATGCAGGCAGCTGCAGTATTTACAGTTAGTGTACTATGTCCTCTGGACAGTGTGCACCTAAAGCTACCTAAAGACAATTGCTGTTGTTCTGATCCTATTAGTACCATAGGCAAGCAGCTGCAGTATTTACAGTTAGTGTAGTGCGTCCTCTGCATAGTGTGCACCTAAAGCTACCTGAAGATAATTGCTTTTATTCTGATCCTATTAATATCACAGGCAGGCAGCTGCATTTTTTACAGTTAGTGTATATTTGTCCTCTGCACAGTGTGCATCTAAAGCTACCTGAAGACAATTGCTGTTGTTCTGATCCTATTAATACCACAGGCAGGCAGGTGCAGTATTTACAGTTAATGTAGTGCATCCTCTTCACAGTGTGCACCTAACGCTACCTGAAGACAATTGCTGTTCTGATCCTATTAATACCACAGGCAGGCAGCTGCAGTATTTACAGTTAGTGTACTGTGTCCTCTGCACAGTGTGCACCTAAAGCTACCTAAAGACAATTGCTGTTGTTCTGATCCTATTAGTACCACAGGCAAGCAGCTGCAGTGTTTACAGTTAGTGTAGTGCGTCCTCTGCACAGTGTGCACCTAAAGCTACCTGAAGACAATTGCTGTTGTTCTGATCCTATTAATACCACAGGGAGGCAGCTGCAGTATTTACAGTTAGTTTACTGTGTCCTTTGCACAGTGTGCACCTAAAGCTACCTGAAGACAATTGGTGGTGTTCTTCTGATCCTATTAGTACCACAGGCAGGCAGCTGCAGTATTTACAGTTAGTGTAGTGCATTCTCTGCACAGTGTGCACCTAAAGCTACCTGAAGACAATTGCTGTTGTTCTGATCCTATTAATACCACAGGTAGGCAGCTGCAGAATTTACAGTTAGTGTACTGTGTCCACTGCACAGTGTGCACCTAAAGCTACCTGAAGACAATTGCTCTTTTTCTGATCCTATTAGTACCACAGGCAGGCAGCTGCCGTATTTACAGTTAGTGTAGCGTGTCCTCTGCACAGTGTGCACCTAAAGCTACCTGAAGAAAATTGGTGGTGTTCTTCTGATCCTATTAGTACCACAGGCAGGCAGCTGCAGTATTTACAGGTAGTGTAAAATAACAAGTCTAGGCGCAATCACCTAGAGCTCCCACATAATCAAATCATTACAATAAAATCAATCAGAGGACAGTCAAAAAAAAAAAAAAAACTAAATAAGAAATGAGAACAATGACAATCCATATGATAAGCACAAGCCAATAGACCATATATTGTTGTGATCAAGATGAAGGGAAAAAACGCCCAGAGAGAGCAAGCAGAGCTGCCATCATAGTAGGAATGAAACCAAGGTCCTGAGGCTGAAATACAACCAGTAAACAGGTGCCTCTGGGCGCAGATGTTTTTATAGATTTAAAATGCTTTAATAAAATATATAGAGATAAACTCACATTGTGGTGATAAAAACAAGCATGGTAGTAAGAGTCATGGATGGCGCTCCCAGTCCTGTGCCTTTAGACAGTCTCTGTGATAGATGTAACTACAGCTCTTCCTAGTTGTAGTAAGCCGGCTTCAGACAACGAAGGAGCGGCCTCAGAACGATGCTTGAGACACACGAGACAGCTGGCTGCAGGGGGATGACGTCATCAATAGTGGACGTGTTTCCTGGGCAAGCGCACCTGGGTGGTAAGCAAGCCGTGCCCTTTTCTCAACAGACCGATCTACTAGACATGCTGACGAATTTAAATAAGGAAAGGGGAGGGAGCGGAGAAAGGGGAGGGGAGGGGGCGGGAAAACAAAACTAAAGGAGCATACAGAGCCCAAAGCTGTTAAGTGTAATTAATGACGTGAATAAAGAAATTAAAAGTGTAAAATATAAGAAATAACTAATAAATGGAACCGGAAACAGAACATGTGTATGAATATACATGAAAACAAAATGGAAAAGGAGAGAAAAGAAGAAGAAGGAGAGGAGAAAGAAAAGAATGAAGGGGAACAGAGAGGAAAGAGAAGGGAGGTGGGAGAGGGGAGGGGGGAAGAAGCTGAAGTGATGAGGACAACTAGAAGCAGAAGACGGAATGTAAAGGGCGGGAGAAGGACAGGAGGGGGGTGGAGAGAGGAAAGGGGGAGAGGGACAACTGACTAATCTCTAAAGGCAAGAAACAGTGTCCGGACATGTACAATGCATCTTGTTGATACAACTCATTAGTATTGGTCATAAAGCATATATATATGGTGAAACACTAAATATTCAAAATAAATATACAAAATTAGATATTCAAAATAAATATATATACGAACACAACATATGCATGAATAGCGCTGGGAAATGAGACAAGGAATAATATGAGTCAAGAATAAGAATATATATATTTATATAGAGAGAGAGAAATATGACATTACTACTGACTATGCACTGCATAGTAGTAAAATTTGAAAAATTAGAAAAAATTATTAAAAAATATATAAATAAAATATGTGAAATATATATATATATATATATATATATATATATATATAGAGAGAGAGAGAGAGAGAGAGAGAGAGACATATACATGCATGTATATACGTGCATATATATGCACGCACATATAGACACACATATGGAAAAACACATATAAAAAACACATATATAAAAATGTTGATAGGACTATAAAAAAGCGGGGAAACCAATGTCTACGATACTGAGCAGGCCACAGGTCTAGGGGATAATGAAGAATAATGATAGTGGTTTTAATTCTAAGCCTATATTGTGTTGAACACTCTGCGTTATGGGCGGAAGGAAGAAGGTACCAGATTTATAGTATGGTGGAGATTTCTATTCCTTCATTCAAGCCTCCAGGTGAAAGAACGTCTAACTGGTAAATCCAGAATGTTTCGCGGGCTATATTTCGCGTCCACTATTGATGACGTCATCCCCCTGCAGCCAGCTGTCTCGTGTGTCTCAAGCCTCGTTCTGAGGCCGCTCCTCCGTTGTCTGAAGCCAGCTTACTACAACTAGGAAGAGCTGTCATTACATCTATCACAGAGACTGTCTACAGGCACAGGACTGGGAGCGCCATCCATGACTCTTACTACCATGCTTGTTTTTATGACCACAATGTGAGTTTATCTCTATATATTTTATTAAAGCATTTTAAATCTATAAAAATGTCTGCACCCAGAGGCGCCTCTTTACTTGTTGTGTTTTACAGGTAGTGTACTGTGTCCTCTGCACAGTGTGCACCTAAAGCTACCTGAAGAAAATTGGTGGTGTTCTTCTGTTCCTATTAGTACCACAGGCAGACAGCTGCAGTATTTACAGTTAGTATAGTTCGTCCTCTGCACAGTGTGCACCTAAAGCTACCTGAAGACAATTGCTGTTGTTCTGATCCTATTAATACCACATGCAGGCAGCTGCAGTATTTAAAGTTAGTGTACTGTGTCCTCTGCACAGTGTGCACCTAAAGCTACCTGAAGAAAATTGGTGGTGTTCCTCTGATCTTATTAGTACTGCAGGCAGGCAGCTGCAGTATTTACAGTTAGTGTAGTGTGTCCTCTGCACAGTGTGCACCTAAAGCTACCTGAAGACAATTTCTGTTGTTCTGAACCTATTAATACCACAGACAGGCAGCTGTATTATTTACAGTTAGTGTACTGTGTCCTCTGCACAGTGTGCACCTAAAGCTACCTGAAGACAATTGCTGATGTTCTCAAACTAATAATACTACAGGCAGGCAGTTGATTCTGCAAGCTGCAGTATCAGTATATATACATCCCAGCTTTGTGCAGCTACATCTCACTGCAGGCCATTAGTATGTCTGGAAGGCCAACAAGGAGAGGCAGACAGTCACAAGCCAATAAAAGAGGGCAAGCAGGCTCTGTGTCTAGAGGCAACAGTGCTGGTCGTGGAGACAGTGCATCCTCATCAGCACATGGCCATGGGACAGGCTTGTCCTTTTTTTCGGCAGCTGGCCGTGTTGAGCCGCAACATGCGGAAGACTTGGTAGAGTGGATGACTAAGCCGTCCTCAGTCTCCTCATCCTCTCTCACCCAGGCTCAAGATACTTTGTCTGGCAAAGCAGCTGCCAATGCGGCCTCTTCCCTTGGCTCAATGGCATCAGTCACTCCTTCCCTAACCCCACATGTCCTCCTGAGGAGTCCCCTGAACTGTTTGACCACAGTGTTGGGTACATGCTCCAGGAGGATGCCCAGCGTTTTGAAAGCTCCAATGATGGTACCCAGCTAGAGGAAGGCAGTAACGTGAGCCCAGAGAGAGGGGGTGCCCAAGAAGGACAGCAATCTGGCAGTCATGTTCCCCAGCTGCAGCATACTGCCAGGTTTGCTCCAGTGATGAGGAGGGAGGGGATGATGGGGTCACTGACTCCACGTGGGTGCCTGATAGAAGAGAGGAGGAGGAGGAGGAGGCACGTCTCCAATGAGGCAGTATGCCCTCCAGGGGCCAGCTTAAGGGCAGCACACCGACTGCATCACACTGCAGAGCTCCGCATGTGCAGGATGCTGCTGTCTCTGCGCATTATTCCAAAAGTTCTTTGGTGTGGGCCTTTTTTGAGATGAGTGCATCAGATCCCACCACTGCTATTTGCAACATATGTCTCAAGCGTATCTCATGTGGCCAAAACATCACCTGCTTGGGCACCACATGCTTGACCAGACATATGTCGACCTGCCATGCAGTTCGTTGGCAAGCGTACCTAAAAGACCCACACCAAAGAACAAAGCGGACCTCTCCTTGCTCCTCATCAACTGGGATCTCCAACCCCACTATACCTTCAGTCCTCTTTGAAACCTGCACTGAGAGGAATGAAGGTGTAGAATTAGGTGTGTCACAGCCAAGTACTTGTGGGCAATCTGCTATCGGTACACCGACGTCAGATTGTACTAGGCAAATTTCCCTGCCCCAGCTGCTGCACCGCCGAAGGAAGTTCGCTCCCAGCCATCCACATGCCCAGCGGTTGAATGCTAGCTTGGCTAAATTGCTAGCACTTCAACTGCTGCCTTTTTGGTTGGTAGATTCTCCCCCCTTCGTGATTTTGTGTAATGTGCGGTTCCTCAGTGGCAGGTTCCCAAACGCCACTTTTTCTCATGGAAGGTGATTCCGGCTCTCTACCGACATGTGGAAGGCAATGTCTTGGCCTCGCTGGACAGGGCGGTCAGCAGTAAGGTGAATATTAATGCTGACTCATGGTCCAGCAGGCATGGACAGGAACGTTACCTATCTTTCTCTTCTGGAAGCTGAGAAGGATGTATTACAGGGTGCAGTATTGTTGGAGGTTGTTCCGCCACCACGCCTCCAAAATTCTACTAGTGGGGATTCTGCCACACCTCTCTCCTCCACCCCTCCTCTTCTTCTTCCTCCATGGCCTCTTCCTGTGCTGATTTGTCCTCGGAACCAGTGGTGCTCCATAGGCCTTCAAGGGGCTACGCAAGCATGCAGGCAAAAAGATGGCATGTGGTGCTTGAGCTGGTGTGCTTGGGGGAAAGGAGCCACACTGGGGCAGAGATTCTGTTAGCTCTGCAGGGGCAGGTTCAGAGGTGGTTGACACGGCGCCAGCTAAAGCCAGATATGGTGGTTTGCCACAATGGCACCAACCTCCTCTCCGCCCTCCGACAGGGACAACTGACCCATGTGCCCTGTTTGGCTCACGTCCTTAACTTGGTGGTGCAGCGGTTCTTGGGCAGGTACCCGGGCTTACAGGATATCCTGAGGCAGGCCAGGAAAGTCTGTGTGCATTTCTGCAGGTCATATAATGCCAGTGCTTGGCTGGCTGAGCTCCAAAAGGAATTTAACCTGCCCAAGATCCGCCTAATCTGTGTCATGCCCATCAGGTGGAACTCAACGTTGGCCATGCTGCAGCGGCTCCACATGGAGGGCCATCAATGAGTACCTATGCGACTATGGCACCAGGACAGGGTCAGGGGACCTTGGTTTTTTTTCCCCACACCAGTGGGCTATGATTAGGGATGCATGAACTGTCCTGTCACCATTTGAGGAGGCCATGAGGATGGTGAACAGTGACAGTGCATGCATCAGTGACACTGTCCCTCTTGTCCACCTTTTGGAGCACACGCTTCGTGGAATAATGGACTGGGAACTTGAGGCAGAACAGAGGGAGGAAGAGAAGGACTTCCTTACCTCTCAAAGCCCCCTTTATCCAGACAGTGTTCCTGCGTGCCCCCCGATCACAGAGGAAGAGGACAAGGAGGAGGAGGATTGTGTCAGCATGGAGGTGGAGCCTGGCACTCAGCATCAGCAGCAGTCTTCAAGGGATCATTTACAGTCTGAAGAAACCCATGGACTTGTACGTGGCTGGGAGGAGGTGGCTGCAGATCATGTCGTCCTTAGTGACCCAGAAGACCCTGGACCGAATGCCTCAGCAAACCTATGCTACATGGCCTCCCTGATCCTGCAAAGCATGCAGAAGTATCCTCGTATTCGTGGTATTAAGGGAAGGGATCATTACTGGCTGGCAACCCTCCTTGATCCATGTTACAAGGGTAAGGTTGCAGACCTTATCTTGCTGTCGCAAAGGGAGCAGAGGATGAAACATCTTCAGGAGGCCTTGCAGAAAGGTTTGTGCAATGCATTTCCAGAGCCTGGGAGGTTACAATTTCCTGGTCCCCCTGGACAACGTGTTGCTGAGGCTACGGTAAGTCACAGAAGGAGCAGTGGAGAAGGTGGCTGTTTGACCGATGCGTTCAGACAATTTTTTAGTCCGCAGCCCCAAGGTCTGATCGGTTCCAGCAACCATCGCCAGCGTCTGATTCACATGGTGTAGGATTACCAAGGGGCAAGATCAGACTTGGACACCTTTTCTTCCGAAAATCCTCTGGGTTACTGGGTCTTGAGGATGGATCACTGGCCAGAGCTTGCACAGTATGAAATTGAGCTACTGGCCTGTCCTGCATCCAGCGTTCTTTCAGAACACATTCAGTGCTGCTAGAGGCTTTGTAACCGATCACAGAGTGTGCCTGTCCACCGAATCGGTCGATCGGCTGACCTTCATAAAAATTAATCAGTCTTGGATCACCAGCTACCAAGCACCTGATGCTGATGTAACCAATTGATTTTTTTTTTAATGTGAGATCTATTCAAGACTGCCTATGCTGATGCTGAGTGACTATCCTGTTATGCTGAGTGACAATCCTCTTCCTCCTCAATTTTCATTCTGATAGCTTGTAAGAACATTTTTGGTTCTGGGCACCGCCACCAGTGGCCAAAGCCCAATTTTTCTGCCCCTGTTTAACAGGGGCATGTAAGTACAGTTGTTGATGCAATACTTTGCAGCAGGGCTCATTCCTGCACTCCAACTATAGCATCTGTGAGGGGTTGCAGTTTTGTGGCACCAGTGCCTAAGGCTCAAGTTTTCTGCCCCTGTTCAACATGGACATGTAATTACAATTCTTGATCTAACATTTCACAGCAGGGCCCATTCCTGCGCCCACCAAGAGTATCTGTGAGGGCTTACAGTGTTGTGGCAACACCACCACCACCACCAAAGGCCCAATTTTTCTGCCCCTGTTCAACAGGTGCATGTAATTACAATTCTTGATATAATATTTCACAGCAGGGCCCGTTCCAGCACCCACCAAGAGTAACTGTGAGGACTTACAGTGTTGTGGCACCAGCATGTCATTGGGACAGAAAGTGAGGTGAAATCTTCTGAGGGAGGTGCACAGACAGCAAAACAAATGTTACAGGGGTGATAACCCTTCCCTATGTTTTCCAAAAAGCTTAAAAATTGATTTTTTTGGCTGGAGCTACACTTTAAAAATGTACCAGTTTAAAATTACAAACAGATTCTACTTAACAACAAACCTACAGTCCCTGTCCTGTTTGCACCGTCTGTATACTGTTGTTCAGAGTATATAGGGCCTGGGGCCCCACGCCTTTCCTTTTTTTAATATGGGTGCGGGGTTCCCCTTAATATCAATACAAGACCCAAAAGGGCCTGGTAATGGACTGAGGGGGGTACCCATCCCATTTGTCTCACTGATTTTCATCCATATTGCCGGGACCCGACATTACATTAAAGCCGCAAGCAGTTTTAAATGACTTTTATTCCTTTAAAAATGTCATTTTGTGCAAGGACTGTTCTAAGCACCGGAAACATGCGCCACTTTACAGGCATACTATATACACCCCCCAGGTATGATATTTAAAGGAATATTTCACTTTTTTTTTCACTTTAAGCATCATTAAAATCACTGCTCCCGAAAAAATGGACGTTTTTAAAACTTTTTTTTGCATTGATACATGTCCCCTGGGGCAGGACCCGGGTCCCCAAACCCTTTTTAGGACAATAACTTGCATATTAGCCTTTAAAATTAGCACTTTTGATTTTGAATGTTCGAGTCCCATAGACTTTAATGGGGTTCTAAAGTTCGTGCAAACTTTCGGTCAGTTCGCAGGTTCTGGTGCGTTCTAATGTAAACATCCCTTGTAATAGAAAAAAAGCATGACAGGACCTCTTAAATATGAGATGTGGGGTCAAAATGACCTCAGATCTCATATTTACACGAAAATGCAATAAAAAAAAAAAAATTGTCATTTAAAAAAATCATTTAAAAAAAATGGCCCTTTAAAAGCTGTGGGCGGAAGTGACATTTTTACGTTGCTTCCGCCCTGCATTGTTATGGAGAAGGGTGGGGGCCATCTTTCCCTCACTCGTCTCCATACCCAGCAAGTGACCGGACCCGATCGCCTCCGCCGCGATAGAAGTGATCTTGTGACGAATCCGCCGCAGATACCACTTTTATCTTGTAGCGGACTGCCCGCTGAAGAAGCGGATACCGGGGTTATGGCAGCTATCTGCTGCCATAACAATGATATCCTTCTTCAAACAGCCGACGTAAAACTGCGGCGGGCGGTCCGTAAGTAGTTAAATATCATGCCTGGGGGTGTCCTTAGTATGCCTGTAAAGTCTTTCCCGTGTTTAGAACAATACTACAGCAAAGTGACATTTCTAAAGGAAAAAATCTAATTTAAAACTGCTCGCGGTTGTAATGAATTGTCAGATCCTAGCAATATAGATAAAAATAATTGAAAAAATATGGCATGGAGACCTGGGTCCTGCCCCAGGGGATATGTATCAATGCAAAATAAAGTTTTAAAAATGGCCGGTTTTTCAGGAGCAGTGATTTTAATAATGCTTAAAGGAAACAATAAAAATGAAATATTCCTTTAAATATCATGCCTGGGGGTGTCCTTAGTATGCCTGTAAAGCAGTGCATCTTTCCCGTGTTTAGAACAATACCACAGCAAAATTACATTTCTAAAGGAAACAATCAAATTTAAGGGCCGGTTGACACTGCTGTGGTGCGAATTTTGCACAAATTTGATCCAATTGTGTTGCAAATTCTTTATGTGTTCTGGCGTATCTACTGCGATTCTACGGCAAATATTGAATTGAATTCACATTGCACATGGATCAAACTCTCACAGGACCCTTTTTGTACGCAGCTTAGATTCGCAATGCATTGATGTGAGTGGCACTAATGGAAAATGATGTTATTTAAATGACTTGTGAATTTGAGCAATCGCAACGGCTCAAATTCGCAATAGAATTCACAGCAGTGTGAACCGGCCCTAAAACTGCTTGC